>JADRCH010000131.1:3745939-3769849 GCA_019843965.1 Rhynchomys soricoides | reverse complement strand
ATATATATATATATATATATATATATATATATATATATATATATATGCCATTTATTCAGCTCTATAGAAGAAAATGATGATCTTGGGATATGCTCTCCCTCATACACAGATATTATCATCTGAATGTTTAATGTGTGCACCCTGATAAAAGAAAACACAAGAGAAGGCCAGAAAAGTAGAAAGGTACCATGTGACTGTAAAAACATAAATTTAATGGAAAAGGGTGTGGAAAACAATTTAACAAAAAGTAGAAGATGGGAAATGGGAATTGAAAGGCACAGTGGGGAAGGAAAGAAAGACACAATGAAATATGCATGGGAATCCCATATGGAAGTGAACTAATCTTGTAAGCTAATTTAAAACAAACTTTAAAATGTACTTTTGATCATTTTACCCTGCTTTAATCTGTAAATTCTTTTATTAATATGTAGATTAGCTATTTGTTCAGATATTAATGTGAGCCTTGCTGAGTGCCAAGTTGCAAGTCATGCCTGTGTTAGGTAAATCTAGGCTTTGCCAAAGATTCTCTTAGACACAACATTCCAGAGCACTTGATTGCTTTGTTCAACTTGAATTTGATAATAAAGCTGACCTGTTTGTTCAGCCCTAAAAAACCAAATGATTGAGAATTGCCAGCTTTGACTATCATGTCTATAGCTCATTCTCCTAAGTTTTCCACTGGATAAAGTCATGTGCCCAAAGATGTTTTCATTCTCAAGATGATGCTGATAGTAACCAAAGTGTGCCTGGCATCCATTAAGGTGTTCTTAAGTATCTTGAGAAAATAGATGTGGCATAGTGACACATGGATCTCCATTTGCTTTCCTTCCTTTTCTGTCTATTTTTTTCTCTTTCTTGGACTATGAGGTTAAACTCTTAGTAAAGTATTGCTTCTGAATCTTTGCCTCATACAGTTTTAAAACTCAGAGCAATTAGCTTCAATTCTTGTTAATGCTAATAGTTAACTTGACAGATTTAGAATCACCTGGCAGTTAGGTCTTTGTTTTTTTCTGTAAAAGATTATCATGGTTTTATTTATTTAGATATGTGAATGAGCAACAAACATTATTTCCAGGAATGTATACATGGGAAAAGGAATCTGAGCAGCATGCACAGATTTGTTGCTTTCTTCTAACTGGGATATAACTTGACCAGCTGCTTCAGGCTCTTGTTGTTGTGACATCCTCACCATAATGACTGCTACTGTGAATTGTGATCTGAAATATACTCTTTAGCCCTAACTGGCATTTGATAGACTGGTGTGTCCCAGTACCAGGGGAAGAAACTAAGACATTATTAACCTTCAAGTCATCAGGGAAGTTTTTGGGGACTTCAGTATCAGAACGTGTTGGTATTTATCACTTACAGACAAGATAACTTATTTATATTTCAGGAATTTTATTTGTTATGAAAAAGCATGAACATTTAGAATGATTCTGAGAATTCTGGAAATAAGTATATGAGAGAATAGCACAGGGAAGAATACACTGTTGCTTGTAGCACGTGGTCAGGCCAAACATTCATTTATAGCTCTTCTAAATAAACTATTGAAATTTGCGGAGAAGAAATATTCAGGCTCCACAAACTAACACAATAATTCCACTACAGAAACTGATCATGGTAACTTCTTATGAGGCAGAAAATTGATCCATTAAGATACTTATAAAATGTGAGCTTCTCATACATGAATAAGGGATTATCCAAGCATGTTCAAGGAGTTGTTATTGAGCTTTCTTGGGGACTTGTGTTTTTGATGTTGCCACTGCTTTACATTTTTCATTTTTCAGTCTGGACTCTGGCAGTTATTACTGACTTTGTAGACATTGTTATAAGATTTGGCTGAACCTGAAAGAAAATTTGCTTAAATCAATTTAATTCTGATGGGAAAGCATACCTTCTCTGCTCATGAAAGAATCACATATTTCTTTTCCAACTAGAGAACTAATGCATGCAGATTTTTTGCCCAAATTCTGATAAATAAGGACTATATGGACTCTTTGCACTGTGATAACAGGACTAGCTGCTGATTGTTAAATAACATATCCATGCTCATAGCCTCGATGCTAACTACTAATTCAAATAACATATTCCTGAGAAGTCTGTTATTTATATTTGTTATTAGAAATGTTATAATTGTCAAAGCAACCCAAAATACACAGTTTTCTCTTGAAAATAAATAAAAGACAGTTCATTCTGCAGCCAAAACTGAATGGGTACTGCATAGGAACACAAGCTCAGGTTACCCAAAATGCTGTGTTCTACCATGATAAGAGTTGTGTAAAGTTTTCATATTAATAGAATAGTGAAAGATATAAATCAAGGAACTTTTAACATACATTATTGGGAATATAAGGTAACTGGGTAGAATCAGGACAGGAAAAGGTTTGAAGCCTTGAATACTACCTGTTGTCATTCATTCATTAAGTTGGGGTTGGTGGCAGCTAGGGTTCTATTGGTACTATCTAAAAGTATTTATCCAAGCTGGGAAGATGGCTCAGCAGGTAAAGAGCTTGTCACAAAGAGTGATGACCTAAATCTTATCCCCAGAACCTACAAAAAGAGAATCAACTCTTTAAAATTGTCTTCTGACCACCATATGTACACTAGGAAATCCCACCCCATGCACACAAGCCCACACACATGAATATGACACACACATACAATAATAATAAATACTTTCAAATTTAAAATACTTAATAAATTTACCTAATAATCCTAAGGATAGTAGGTGACACAGAGATGGGTAAAAAGTGGTTATTTAAGGAGCTATGATAGCCCAAAGAGACTTGCCTTTAGATGTACATAATTCCAACTCACCACAATTATCACAATTTTAACTAGACAAGCAACTTTGTAGAATGATTAATGAATGTGCAGCTATTTTTCTGGGAACATCAGTCAACACATTACAGATTGATTGTTATGTGTGGTTTTTATAAATAATGTGGCTCCTTTAAACTAATATTGATAATTTTTCACCCAGAGCTACGAACAATAATAAGGGAGCAAAGAGTCAACTTAAAATGGCTGATACAAGATGTTCAGAGAACAGAAATGGCTGAGACAAGATGTTCAGATAATACAGAAGTAAACTGTAATGTTATAAGTGCTTTCTATATGGAACCATGTATTTTAATGGATGAAAGTTCACATGAATTCTTTTATTATCATTTTTTAACAAGTATACTAAGTATTGGTACTGGGAGATGGTTTAGTGGATAAAGTACTTGCATCATTAGCATCATTAATAACACTTATAATTAGATAAGAGTTCAGTTCCCCAGCACCTACATAAAAGTTGAGCATGAGGCAAAGGCAGAAGACCATCAGAGAAAACTAAATAATTAGACTAGTCCAGTCAGTGAGCTCCAGGTTCACCTAGAGAAATCACCTGAATACATAAAGCATAGATCAATCAAGAAAGACATTAGATGTCAACTTTTGGACTCCAAAATTATTTGTTTTGCTTTAGTTGTAACACTGAAAGCCTCAAACAGTAACACCATAGCAGGGAGTGATGAAACTCTTCTTAGTTGTGATACTGAAGTTATTAACTCATCCATGATTAACTCATCAACACATTCCTGTATTTTTATCAACAATTCTGTGCTAGTAGTAACAGCAGTGTACAAGTATAGCCCCCATGTTACATGTACAATGTCTGAAAAGTTTGTGCATAAAAAAACAGAATAGTATTTCTATTAGACAGTTGTGTGTTGTTATAACAAAATTCTGGGGCAAATGATTTATAAAGATAAGGGGGTATTTCTCTGATGGCTCTGGAGACTCAGTTGTAGCTGGGCTTCTGACAAAAGCCTATGCTTGAGAACAAACTGTTCACTTTTTAAGCTAGGAAATCAAGGGAAAGAGAGAAATAATGATGAGAATCCCATCATCTCCTTAGAGAATACCCTTCCGTAGGGTTCCTCTGTACCAATTCTCTAATATGTGGACTTTTACAAGCCTCGGGGATTATTAGAGGGTAATGTTAAGTAGAATCTACCAATTAATGCCCTTTCCCCCATTATGTCTCATGGATGTCTGAGCTCTGACCCCAGGGATGGAGGGTTGTGAGAGGCTGGGAAATTTTAAAAGATGCATGGAACTCCAGGGAGATGTGACTACGTCATTAATCACTAATAGCAAAACCTGTCACTCTGATCAGATACTGGGATGGAAGACACCAGTAGGCCTTAAGGCACACATTGACGCACACTGGCAAGCACAATCACACACAGAGACCAGCAAACAGAGCGTGCAGAAGTAGGTATACACACCTTCAAACAGAAACACTCAAGAATGCTTACAAAGGTAAAGACAAAGGCAAAAGATGAAAGTGCTGCCTTCCTATCTCAAGGCCATATTTATATAAAAATCTGCAAGTGGTTTTTTTGCAGGGAAGATCTATACAACAGATTACATCATAGTTTACTTTGTGTTCCCTGAACAACTGCTTGCCATCAGTCACTATGTGGCTTGTGCCAGATCTTCATATCAACATATTATGTAACCATAAACTGGCCCTCTGTTCCTTACACTCATTTATCTTAGTATTTTTTCTCACTCACAGCTTTCCTTTGACATCTTCACAGTTGTCTTAATAAATCCTTCAGTGACTCACACATACTGTTCTTGTCATGGTGAGTATATAGCCATGTCTCTAAGTCACAACCTTTGTCACAAGGGCCAAAGTCTCAGGACAAAGATACATCTTTGAGGTTTTTTTCTGCTGAATGATCATGGTGTCTTCCACTGGCAGGTGGGCTATTCCCATAGCTAAAGAAACTACATTGAGCTTGCTCTATTTCTTAAACATGATTGTACTTGAAGACTTATGAACTACAAAATAAAAAAGCTCTAGCCTGAAGTGTTTATCTTAATACAGTAGACTACATTAGGTTAATAGTTATCTTAATACATTAGAAAACTTACATTACCTCTATGTTTTAATTCTTTCTTTATAATGCTGTGAGCATGAATTTTCTACTTATCCTAGAAAATGAAACCTGGCAGCAAATAATGGCCATATGCTTTAAATTATTTTCAATTTAATGTATTTAAAAGTAAATATTAAAATATAATTAACAATAATTCTATGTTGTGGAAAATTATCAGATTTATTTCTCATTAGAACTTTCAACATGTGCTAAATATATTTTGAATATTATTTTACTTAAACAAATAAAAAAGAGAAGTTTGTGCCTAAATATTTAAAAATATTGAGGGACTTACATAGTGTGTATTATGAAATAAAGAATTTGAAGTCTATTTGTTATTTTTAATCTTGCTTGTGATATTGACTGGATCTGTGAACAATTCAGAGATAAGCTGCTGCACACACCTGAATGGAATTTTCAATCATGTTATTGGAGGTTAGAAGATCCACTTGAAATGCTGGGAGCACCTTCTAATGGAGCACAATGCAAGGAGGCAGGGAGGGAAAGCTTTGCCTTACCACTTTCCTGCAGTTCTGCCAATTGCATCTCTAAGTGTTATCACTGCTGCTGCATTCCTTGACTGAAATAACAACCCAGCCTTTTAAGTCTTTCAACATGGACTAAAATCAGCAGTTCCCCAGGAATCTTCCAGGGGAAGATTGTCAATCGTCACTATGTATGAACTGAATCATCTAGCAGCTACTGAAGTCTTAGCCACTCTAGTGTGAAGACAGCCCTTGCTGGACTAACAAGACCAAATCTCATTAGTCAAGCTAATACAACACACACACACACACACACACACACACACACACACACACACTGTGTGTGTGTATGTTTGTAGGGAAATGATACTTTCCATGGTCAGACATGGATTTGACTTTATAGTGTCAAATCCTGGCTACACTGATATCTTCCTATTACATATGATTGATATATATATTCATTTTCAACATTCACATATTGTGTTATTTTAT
This sequence comes from Rhynchomys soricoides, assembly GCA_019843965.1. Classification (NCBI taxonomy): domain Eukaryota; kingdom Metazoa; phylum Chordata; class Mammalia; order Rodentia; family Muridae; genus Rhynchomys; species Rhynchomys soricoides. The sequence goes on along the minus strand of JADRCH010000131.1, from coordinate 3,763,935 downwards.
AATAAATACATTTTCACTTTGAATGGCGTATTAAATGATTTTTAAGATTTGTCATCATTATCATGTTGTAGACCATGTTGCTAACTCACATCATTTAGTAGCCTTTATGCATTTTGACAATTTCCTTCTCCTCTTCAAATGAAATTTGTGTGTGTGTGTGTGTGTGTGTGTGTGTGTATGTATATGTGTGTGTGTGTGTGTGAATATATATGGGGAGTGTTTATGAAGCCATGCTAGATACAAACTCACTATACAGACACATGATAGACTTGAACTCCTAATTCTACTTATTTATTTATTTATTTATTGCTGTATTTGTTATAGAATCATGAGTGTGTACCAGCATACATAGCTGAAAACAATATTTAAATAAATGTGGTAAGCGTTTACTCTTTAAGTAATATGAAGATATCGTTGACTCCGCATGACAAATGAGTATCTTTCTTCAGATATCCTCCATATACATGTGTGTATCAGAAACTGTGTTACTAATTTATTTGTTAAGAAAAATAAACCAGGTCCCCAAAAGCAAGTCTGCTCTGACCTCACTCAAATTTGGACCACCAACCCTTGTAATGTTGGGAAATGCCAGAGCAGCTACAGGAGAGATGTAAGGACAGTTGTTGCTCAAAACACACAAGAGTACAGCTAGAGGAGTGCTTCGACCTTCATCTCACAACCATTATTGCTAACACCAATGCTTGGGTTCTTGGAGAGTACAGAGTTCTAAGTGTTTTCATCACTATAAATATAACCGCACAAGTTGACAGTCCCATTAATGTGCTGAACTTAAACCTTCCCCAGTGTGTATGCATCTCAAATAAATATCATGTCGCACACAGTTAAGTATCTTTTCTGTTAATTTATTTTTCAAGGAAAAAAAGTGAAAAATTTAAGAGATGTTTTATTGACCCCATAATTGGAAAATATGAAAAGAGTAAAACTAAAAATCAACTGTTCGAAGATTATCGTCAAACAAAAATGCGTAAGTTCAAATAACGTATTTATTTATAATTTGCCACCCACTCAAGCACTTTCAAATGCTTAATTGATCTTGGTGATGGTACAAGGTGTGCTTACAAATCCATCAGTTGTGTAGATTCTATTTTACTTTACTCCCATGGGTTCAACCTAGCCGGCCCTGATATAGATCAGCCTATGACAGTGAACAGTACTTATTAGAGTGATTTATTAATTCACATAATTTCTTTAAGTGTGAAGAAAGTTAGTACGTCTGTGTTAAAATTAAACAGGATCGTGACTGCCCTCCAAAAGACCCAATGAACAGCTGAAAGAGTCAGATGCAACGATTTGCACCCAACCAATGGACAGAAGCTCTTGAGCCCTGTGGTTGAATTAGGGAAAAGCTGGAAGAAGCTGAGAAGGAGCATAACTCTGTAGGAGGACCAGCAGTCTCAGTTTACCTGGTCCCCAGAGATCTCTCAAACACCGGACCACCAACCAGGCAGCATACACTACCTGATATGAAGCCCCCAACACGTATACAGCAGAGGACTGCCAGATCTGGGTTCAGTCAGAGATGATGCACTTAACTCTCAAGAGACTGGAGGCCCCAGGGAATTAGAGGTCTGGTGGGGTGAGGCATCAGGGATGGGGACATCCTCGTGGAGACAGGGGAGCGGGGAGCAGTATGGGATGTGGAACAGTCGGAGGGTGGTCTGGGAGGGAATAAAATCTGGAGTGTAAAAACTAAATTAAGTAAGTAAGTAAATAAATAAATAAATACTTTTGTTTTTTTAAAAAAGGAGAGAATGGATTGAAATGGTGTCTAGTGTTCACCCGAGCCCAGTGATCTGAGATACAAACTCTGAAGGCTTATCTGTGCTGCGTATACTAGGGAGGTGCTCGGCTCAAGCTCAGAGGATTCCTATTTAAATGTTTCTTCTTCCTAGTGTGGGAGAAGCTTCAAGTGCTCTTAAATCAGACTTTCCTTTTCTCTATTAATAAACTATCGCTAAAAGCCTCCTTCAGCTGTGAAAATGTCAGGAAACAGCCATGAAGACGGAAGATTTTGTTCAAGACTTAACTATACCGTGTACACAGATTTCACAAGTCAAGTTTTAGGTCAGAGTTTTGATTTCTTTTCTGCTTCTGTAGCCCAAATATTTATTTTTTCACAAAAACTCATCGGCTGAAATCCATGACCTACTATGTGGAAATGTTAGAAAAATGGGCTTTGGGGGGGTTGGCTTGGCCATGTGGGCCAAGCTTTCTTGAGTGGATCTAACTCCCTATAAAATGAGTTCAAGAGGCAGAATCAGCCCCTGTGAGTACTGCCTCTGAACCCAATATGTCTCTGACCAGAAAGCTGTTCTGATGCCTGGAACTGACACTTCCCAGATTCCATTATAGGAAGAAATAGTCTTTTATCTGTAGACCACGAAGAACAAAGAGCCTAAAATACCAGCCTTCCTGGGTTATGACAGAACTGGATAGGTGTCAAAGACAATAGCCAACCAAAATGAGGAAAAGAGGAAAGAAGGAGAGGCAGAGGAGGGGAGGAGAAAGGGAGGAGGAGGAAGGGAGGGAAAGATCTTAACCTAAGAACCAGTATTTATCTTCAGATCTGTGCTAACGTGTTCACAATGTGCTACAATTTGAGGGAGCTTACTGGCTGAGCACATTGCATTCCAGCTGAGGTCACAAGATTAGAGAACAGGCATTCTTCACTATGTTCACAATCTCCCAAATGTCACTGTAAGCCAGTGTAGAGGCTCCAAAGGTTTCTATCCATGGTTTCCAGAGAGGAAGCTGTGTGACAAAGAGGGTTCAAACGAGGGTTAAGAGCTCCTCTGTTACTATTTGTGGGACTTTAAAACTCTTCTGCCTCCTGGCTAACTGTGCAGGTATTAGAAGAATTACTGTGGAAGAGAATGCTCATTCATTTCCAAAGAAAATGGAATACTAAATTGAATATTACAAATAAATGGACTTGTTTATTTTCCTTTCTGACATGACTAATTGTATTCATTGTTATTTAAAAATTGTATCTCTAAGCCACATATTCATCTAATATCTATTTATTTACTGTCACTGAAGGCAGAAGGGTTATATACATATATGAAGTCCCCCAGTATCAATACCATGATGCAGAGATTTTAGCATGCATACTCAAAACTATTTTTATATGTGTGTGAGGCCAGCTATAAATATGAATGTATTCATTTATCCTGGGTAAAGAAATTACAGTATCTTGTTTTGTGATTTTGCCACACCTGACATTGGCAATGAGGTTAGAAGGAGTTGCCTATTCTTGAAGATCAAGTTGCATCTCTGAATTGGTTAAAGATGCTTGCTGGTTCTTTCATGATTTCTGTAGCATAGCATGTAAATCTGTCCATGTTAAACATACATTCATATTTCTATATGTCTTGTTTTCAGAAAGACTTTTTGATACAGGATGGTGGTCATGGGGCATAATGCTTAAACATGAAAAGGGAAAAGTAAACTTGTTTCATGATGACAAGGCTGCAAATTTGTCACTGAAATGAACCTTTCAATGTGACATTAGTCATGGCATATTTGGGCTCAGTGCTGTTTCTTTTGGGTGGTGTATTCTGGTTTCTGCCCACTCAGTCACTTATTTAATACCATCCATGGAGATTGCTAATGGGTTTCTTCAGGAAAATTTGTAGCTATAGTCATTACTCACATTTTCAAAGTGTACAGAATGTAATTTAAAACATTTGTTCAGGCCTTCACCAGGAGCTGAGCTTTATAACAGAGGCATCTGTCTATTAACTTTGATTTCACATAACTCAAGTTTTTCAAGTGATCACTTTTAGTTGGAATGACACTGGCTTATTATGCAATCTACCCTGAGAAAATGTAGGGATGAATCCTCAAGAAAACTGAAAAACAAAGTAAGTGGAAAAGGGTCTAGAGGGTCTAGAAATGACAGAACCTCTCCACTTCTAAGCAATAATATGGATGGAAGATGAAGGTTTGGTCAGAGGATGATAAAAAAATAGCCTGTAAAGTTTAACATCTGTTCTTAAATATTTCAGTTTCAATTTTTATTAAAGATAAATACGTTCTTACACATATGTTCTGATTGGAGTTATAATGGCTCTACAGCAAAAATTATTTTCTATTTTTTGTTTGTGTGTGTGTGTGTGTGTGTATGTTTGTCTTTGTATTATTTTTCTGGGTTTTTTTTTTTGATATTTTATTTATATTTCAAATGTTTTCCCCTTTCCAGACCTCCCCTTTGGAACTTCCCTCTCCTCTCTCCCTTTCCTTGCCTCTATAGGGGTATTCCCCCACCCACCCACCCACTCTCCTCTTCGCTCCTTGGCATTCTCCTATACTGGGGCATTTAACACCCCCAGGCCCAAGGGTCTCTCCTCCCCATGAAGGCTAACAAGACCCTCTTCTGCCACATATGTGGCCCGCACCATGGGTCCCTCCATGTGTATTCTTTGGTTGGTGATCCAGTCTCCTGGAGCATTAATGGTTCAGGCCATTTGCCACTGTTGCTGCCTCCATGGGGCTGCAAACCTCTTCAGCTCCTTCAGTCCCTTCTCAAACTCCTCCATCTGGGACCTCACACTCAGCCCAATGATTGCTGTGAAGTGACTCTTGGGTATTCCAAACTTTTGGGTTAATAACCACTTATCATTGAGTACATACCATGTTCATTCTTTTGTGACTGAGTTATCTCGCTCGGGATGATATTTTAAAGTACCATCCATTTGTCTGTGAATTTCATGAAGTAATTGTTTTTAATAGCTGAGTAGTATTCCACTGTGTAAATGTACCATGTTTTCTGTATCCATTCCTCTGTTGAAGAACATTTGCATTATTTCCAGTTTCTGGCTATTATAAATATGGCTGCTATGAACATAGTGGAACATGTGTCTTTATTATATGTTGGAATGTCTTCTGGGTATATGCCCAGGAGTGGTATAGCTGGGTCCTTATATAATATTATGTTCATTTTTCTGAGGGTCCGCCAAACTGATTTCCAGAGAGGTTGTGTCAGCTTGCATTCCCACCAGCAATGGTGGAGTGTTCCTTTCTCTCCACATCCTTGCCAACATCTGCTGTCACCTGAGTTTTTGATCTTAGGTATTCTGACTGGTGTGAGGTGGAATCTCAGGGTTGTTTTGATTTGCATTTCCCTGATGACTAAGGATGTTGAACATTTCTTTAGGTGCTTCTCAGCCATTTATGTTTCCTCAGTTGAAAATTCTATGTTTAGCTCTGTTCTCCATTTTTTGATAGGGTTATTTTGATCTCTGGAGTCTAACTTCTTGTGTTCTTTGTATATATTGGATATTAGCCCTCTATCAGATGTAGGATTGGTAAAGATCTTTTCCCAATCTGTAGGTTTCCATTTTGTCCTATTTACAGTGTCCTTTGCCTTACAGAAGCTTTGTAATTTTATGAGGTCCCATTGGTTGATTCTTGATCTTAGACCATAAGCCATTGGTGTTCTGTTTAGGAACTTTCTCCCTGTGTCCATGTATTCGAGATTCTTCCCCACTTTCTCTTCTATTAGATTCAGTGTATCTGGTTTTATGTGGAGGTCCTTGATCCACTTGGACTTGAGCTTTGTACCCAGAGATAGGAATGGATCAATTCTCAATCTTCTACATGTAGACCACCAGATGAACCAGCACCATTTGTTGAAAATGCTGTCTTTTTTCCACTGGATGGTTTTAGCTCCTTTGTCAAAGATCAAGTAACCATAAGTGTGTGGGTTCATTTCTGGGTCTTCAATTCTATTCCATTGATCTACCTGCCTGTCACTGTACTAATACCATGCAGTTTTTATCACTACTGCTCTGTAGTACAGCTTGAGATCAGGGAGGCTGATTCCCTCAGAAGTCCTTTTATTGTTGAGAATAGTCTTTGTTATCCTGGGTAATATTATGATTCTTAATTGGAGAAAAATTATAGTTATAAAATATCAACAAAAATAATTTTACTATTGAGGTGAAAACATGAGGAACTGTACCATAAGGTTACAGCATTAGGAGTGTTGAAATCTATTCTTCCAGGATAAGTACAATGTTTCAGTTACTGAAGTTAAATCTATTCTAGATGTTTTCTGGAGAAATTTCAGACTATAGGTAACAATACTGTATTATGTGCTGAAGTATTTCAATGGAGAAAACTGAGAAAACTCATTTTAAATATTCTTATCACAATAAGAAAACAAAAACGATGGCAATGTCTGACATAAATAAATAAATATCACAAAATGAGGAAAAAGGCTAAATATTAAAATAGAGAGGGATATTGCTAAATCACTTATTTACCAATTATTGATGCTGTCAATTTAAATTTGTAACTAATTAACTGAGAAGAAAATTGTTACTTCTGTATAAGCAGTTAACAGATATTCACTGCTGATATTATTAAATGATGACAATGATATACATGTAAGATGATGCCATAATAAAACATTTATAAACTTAACATGTTTGCATATTAGTACAAAACAATAACAACAAAACAAAACAACAATAACAACAAAAAAAAACAAGCTCTAACAGAAAGAAAAATACCAAGTTGCTTAAGCATCACTCTCATTATTTTTTCCATTTCTCTGAACTAGGAAATGATGGAGTAGATAAGAAGGATGATTGATGAAGGAACAGGTTCATACGTTAAACAGAAGTACTACTTATAGCTTGATGGTTAACAAAGAGAGTTGGGAATTGTCACAAACTTAAAATCAGTATTTTCTTTGTTATTTATATTTCTTTCCTTTCTTTATGTGTAAGATTTTCTTTTAATCCACTAAACAATGGCATTGAAATGCAGAGAAAGAATGTGACTAGAATCTAAAGATCCAGTTTCCTCCTTTCCAGGAAGAAAGGCGGTCATTGGTATTACTCAACTATCTACCTTGTAAAGAATAACAGTGACTTGCCTTCTAGATATATTAATATAATTCTAGCACAAATTTTATGAGAGTAACCAACCACTTTTTAATTGTATTTATGGTCCATTTCATCAGATAAAACTCATTAAAGTTGTTGATTAGGAAGATGAAACAGCACCCTAAAAAGAGATATGTCATGAGCCTAGAGGAAAATCCAGTGCTATTCTCCTAATGGTAAGCTCCTAAAGAAGCGTAAAAATAAAATGAATCCTAATGGAATATTGTTATACCCATAAATACATACTTGACTTAATCCTCATCAAAAAGGTAGATGGGAATTAATGCACAGATTTACAACTGGAAAATTATAGTGAGATATATTGCAGCTCTCAGTCATAAATGAGATGTTAACATCAAATTCCTCTTCTTGGGGATCAGGGATCTATGAAGGAGAGAAGGTGAAAAATTGTGAGAGACCAAGCAGATGGATGACTTCGAAGCATCAGAGTCTTACAGACACAAGGCTGATACACACAGGAACACATAGAGACATTGACAAATACCTGAGAGCCAGACAGGTCCTAGAACTGCCAGAGGGACTAGACATGGGTTCCCACTCATAACAACAACAACAAAAAATGTTTGTAACTGAAACCCGCTGGAAAAGGGAATATCAGTTTTCTCCATTGAGGATTTAACAATCCCACTTCAGGGAAACCCATGGTAAGGACCAGTTGGCTAGTACAAAACAAATTCCTTGTCATTTGTGGACTTTTGTTTTGATTTTACATTATTTTTTGTCATACTAGTTTTTGTTTGTTTGCCTTGATTTTGTTTTTGTGCTTGTTTTTAAGGGGGAACAAAGTTGTATATATACAAGCTTTCAATATGTCTTAAAATATTTTTTTATGAAGCTGTACAATACATGGGTGCTATTTATCCCCTGTCTTTGCTAGACACTTCTGTGATTAATTTCTCCATGTACAAGAACTACTTACCTAAAATGATGTGGTAATGGATAGAAAGAAAATGAAATTAAAGCTTGGGCATATTTGGTGATTCAGCCATGGAGTTAAGAAAATATGAGCATCTACTTTTAAAGATACTAACCACTCATCCAATGGAACTCACATTTGTATTGCCATGAAGTTAAAGTATAAGCTCAGCACTGGTATGACTCATACACTATTATGAAATATTTCTAAAGCCTTAAAATTAAAAACTAGGTTGATATTCTATACACAAATGGAAGATATTTAAACTATAGTTGCAGGGTTTGTTTTTTTAAAGGCCCTATATTTTTTATTATTTAATTTATTATTTAAAAAGCAGTCAAATTTATTTTGTTTTATTATGTCATTTTTATAGGGAAAACCATAGCTTCCTAAATGAATAAAGCATGCACTTTTGTCAGTTGCACCAACGCTCTATTGGTATCTCGTGTTGAAATGTAGTAATATTGTACAGTGAACATCACTTAATGATTTGATGCAGCCTGAGACCTTTGTTATCAAGCATTATCAGGCAAACCCATATTGGGAAGAAACCATAAGCATTTGGTGTGAACTACCATCTTGATTTCCTGGGCTCATGTTTGTCTTGGGTGCTTCTAAGTTCTCTCTTCCCTCTTACTTTGGAATTCTGAACAACCAGAAGCCTGATCATGAACAGTGCAGCTAGAGATTAACTCTGCTGATGATCCCCTTGCCCAAGCATCCTTTCTTAACCAAGGAGAGATAGGATTAGGTGGTGATAAGGGCCGGAAACACTTTGTGTGTGTGTGTGCAGATGCTATTAGCTAACACCTGGCCAAAGTAAACACAGAACTGGTAACACTTCTCAACGAATTCCTTGAATATCTGCTCTTCATGAGACATTTTGAAGAATATGTGTTATATATGTTTGTAAAACATGGTAATGTGCAGAAAAACCTTTTTGAAATACATGGTGTGATTATCATGTTTTCTCCCATGAAAATGTTTCATTATCACTGCAGAATTGCAGTGATATTTACTAATTTTCTCAGGAAGATTTAGCATACCTCATATTTTTTAAAAAGCATACATAATTCATATTCTCTAAATAAACTTACTTGTCCTATTAAGTCTAATAGTCCATCCTATGTTGGAGTAGCCTGCCTATTTTATTTTTACTATTATTATAAAGAGTATTCTTCATAAGAGTATTGCTGTAATTCTCCAAAGTATTTGTGGTAAACTAACAACAAAATAAAATATAACAAATGGAGAACATAGAAACTTCCTACAACAAAACAGAGGAAAATTTGGAAGCATGTTCAGAAACAGGACATTATTTATTATATGGTGTTTTGTTATCCTAGGCTGCATAACACACATGCACCAGACTTAGTTTAAACAATACAGTAAGTTATGTCTCTATTTTACAAAATGACCAGGAATTTCTTCTGACCCATGTTTTGCTGACCTCAGCATGGATATGAATGAAATGAACAAACTTCTTTTCAGAAGACCAGAAGGTTGTAATGCTTCATGATCAAGATTTTGCTGGACTTTTCCATGGAAGTACTTGGAAGCATGCCCAGGCATAGAATTCATGAGAAGACATTTCATCTCAACTTTATTTTCATCTTCAAAAATGGGATTTCTGTGTTCATGCATGGAAGATACCAACAATAAGAATCACTTCTGGAGACTATTCCAGCCTTGAAAACAACTTTTACCATGACTGATTTGGGAAAGTATAGCTCTCTTAGCTGCTAGACATATATTACAATCTAAATTATCCCATCATTCCTCTCCCAGTCTAGATAAACTTTGGAAGGATTCTGACTCTCAGAAGACTCTTTACTCCTTCCCATACCTGAAAACTAATTCCTTTCTAAGTTTCATTAATTAAAACATATCCAAAAATACTTCTTTCTAGACTACTAGAGAGAAACATAAAGCAAACACAGTATGGTGCTATGGTTATTATCCAGTCTTCAGAATGCCTATCTGTTTTTCTAAAGCAGGGCCTTATTTTTATGATTCATGAGCTGTGAAATGCATTCTAATTAATTTTGAATATTAATTCATTTTAAAATATCCTATTATGATAACCAAGAAGAGTGCATTTCTTTAGTCAGTATAACGAATCCCATGCTACGAATAATTTAAAATGCTATGTTGATTGACCATTCCAGTAAATATTATAGCATGCATGCAAAATTAAAATGATAGGAAAAATGTTTGAAAACTTTAGTTTATGCCAAATTATTTGAATCGTGCTTTTAAAATATGAAGACTCTGTGTGTGTGCATGTGTGTGTAAACTAAAATGTTTCTGCATAAAAAAGTAATTGTTTTCCAGAAAATATTTGTTAAAAGTTATTTATATACTGTAGCCCTTCTGATAAAGTTAGATCAAATAGCTGATTCTTTCTTTATTGTCAGAGGATTTGGGAAATAAAATGCCTCACTGAATAGCTTCACTTTCTTTTACTCCCAGATTTCAGTGTGGAGGGATTGATTAGTTGACATCATTCTTTTTATGTAAGCTTCATAACCTCACACACACACATACCTACATATAATATAAACTCTCGACCAGGGCTCCATAGCCAAATAGCGCTGGGAGAAAGTTAGCTTCCCAGGAGTGGGGGCAAGCCTGTCTGCTGAGAGGGACCCACCTGGAATCCCCAGGACACAGGGACTGAAGAACAAGGTTCTGGTTTCTTTCAGTGGCTGGAGAGCAGATGTTGTGACACAGGGCTCCAGACACAGGGACTGAGGAACATCCGGGAGAAAAGAGCCTTCCTATTTTCATCTGTGGTGGGAGATCTCTGCCTGGGCCACCAGAGCTCCATAGTCAAACAGAGCAGGGAGAAAGCTAGCAACCCAGGAGTGTGGAAAAACCAGTGAGAGGAGGTAAGAGGAGCAATACTGCTCACCAGGACTTGCCCTGAATCCTTGGGACACAGGAACTGAGAAACAGCCAGAAACAGGAGCCTTCTGGTTTCCGTCTGTGGCGGGAGTCCTCTGCCTGGGTAACCAGGGCTCCACAGCTAAATAGCTCTGGGAGAAAGCTAACCTCTCAGGAGTGATGGCAAGCCTGTCTACTCAGAGGGACCCACCTGGAATCTCCAGGACACAGGGACTGAAGAACATGGTTTTGGTTTCTTTCAATGGCTGGAGAGCAGATCCTGTGACACAGGACTCCAAACTCAAATAGTACCAGGAGAGAGCTGGTATACCAGGAGTGTCAACACACCTTTAAGCAAGGCAAGACTACCACTTCTTTTAAAGTTCACTGGACCAAGAGGGACCCTTGCAGAGCCATCAGGACACAGGAAACAAGGGTCAGCTGGGGATTAGAACCTTCTTGTATCTGTTTGCACTCCAGAGCTGACCCTGCACCACAACTCTCCAAACCAAAATTCCTCTCAGAGAGAATTGGACTTCAAGGAGTATTGACACCTAGGCTTGCAGGAAAAACAAGCCACAATCAGAGACAGTAAGACCAGCAAACACCAGAGATAACCAGATGGTGAAAGGCAAGGGCAAGAACACAAGGAACAGAAACCAAGGCTACTTGGCATCATCAGAACCCAGCTCTCCCACAACAGCAAGCCCTGGATACTCCAACACACCAGAAAAGGAAGACTCAGACCCATAGCCAGACTAACCAGAGGGCACAGAGACAATATGCAAATTAACAAAATTAGAAATGAAAAGGGAGATAGAAGAACAGACTCTGAGAAAATTAAAAAAAAAAAATCTTCAGATCCTACTACAAAAGACTATACGCAACAAAATTGGAAAATCTGGATGAAATGGACAAGTTTCTAGACAGATACCAAGTACCAAAGTTAAATCAGGATCAAATAAACCATCTACGCAGTCCCATAACCCCTAAAGAAATAGAAACAGTCATTAAAAGTCTCCCAAACAAAAAAAGCCCAGGACTAGATGGGTTCAGTGCAGAATTCTATCAGACCTTCAAATAAGACCTAATATCAATACTCTTCAATCTATTCCACAAAATAGAAACAGAAGGACCACTATACAATTCATTCTACGAGACCACAGTTACACTGATACCAAAACCACACAAAGACACAACAATAAAAGAAAACTTCAGACCAAATTCCCTTATGAATACCAATACAAAAATACTAAATTAAATTCTCGCAAACCAAATCCAAGAACACATCAAAAGGATCATTAACCATGATCAAGTAAGCTTCATCCCAGAGATGCATGGATGGTTCAAATACCCAGAAATCCATCAATGTAATCCACTACATAAACAAACTCAAAGAAAAAAAACACATGGTCATTTCGTTAGATGCTGAAAAAGCATTTGACAAAATTCAACATTCCTTCATGATAAAAGTCTTGGAAAGATCAGGAATTCAAGGAGCATACTTAAGCATAGTAAAAGCAATATACAGCAAACCAGTGGCCAACATCAAACTAAATGGAGAGAAACTCGAAGCAATCCCACTAAAATCAGGGACTAGGCAAGGCTGCCCTCTCTCTCCCTATCTATTCAATATAGTACTGGAAGTCCTAGCTAGAGCAATTAGACAACAAAAGGAGGTCAAAGGGATACAAATTAGAAAGGAAGAAATCAAAATATCACTATTTGCAGATGATATGATGGTATAAGTAAGTGGCCCGAAAAACTCCACCAGAGATCTGCTACAGCTGATAAACACCTTCAGCAAAGTGGCCAGATATAAAATTAACTCAAACAAATCAGTAGCCTTCCTATACTTGAAGGATAAACAGGCTGAGAAAGAATTAGGGAAATGACACCCTTCACAATTGTCACAAACAATATAAAATATTTTGAAGTGACTCTAACCAAATAAGTGAAAGATCTGTTATGACAAAAACTTCAAATCTCTGAAGAAAGAAATCGAAGAACACCACAGAAGATGGAAAGATCTTCCATGCTCATGGATCACCTGGATTAACATAGTTAAAATGGCCATCCTGCCAAAAGCAATCTACAGATTCAATGCAATCCCCATCAAAATCTCAACTCAATTCTTCATAGACTTAGAAAGAGCAATTCTCACATTCATATGGAATAACACAAAACCCAGGATAGCAAAAACTATTCTCAACAATAAAAGGACTTCTGGAGGAATCAGCCTCCCTGACTCCAAGCTGTACTACAGAACAGTAGTGATAAGAACTGCATGGTATTGGTACAGTGACAGGCAGGTAGATCAATGGAATAGAATTGAAGACACAGAAATGAACCCACACACTTATGGTCACTTGATCATTGACAAAAGAGCTAAAACCATCCAGTGCAAAAAAGAAAGCATCTTCAATAAATTGTGCTGGTTCAACTGGTGGTCTACATGTAGAAGATTGCGAATTGATCCATTCCTATCTCTGGGTACAAAGCTCAAGTCCAAGTGGATCAAGGACCTCCACATAAAACCAGATACTCTGAATCTAGTAGAAGAGAAAGTGGAGAAAAGTCTCAAACACATGGGCACAGGGAGAACGTTCCTGAACAGAACACCAATGGCATGTCCTCTAAGATCAAGAATTGACTAATGGGACCTCATAAAATTACAAAGCTTCTGTAAGGCAAAGGACACTGTAAATAGGACAAAACAGCAATCTATAGATTGGGAAAATATCTTTACCAATCCTACATCTGATAGAGAGCTAATATCCAATGTATATAAAGAACTCAAGTTGATCGACTGCAGAGATCCAAATAACCCTATCAAAAAATGGGGAACAGAGCTAAACAGAGAATTCTCAACTGAGGAAACTCAAAGGGCTGAGAAGCACCTAAAGAAATGTTCTACATCCTTAGTCATCAGGGAAATGCAAATCAAAACAACCCTGAGATTCCACCTCACACCAGTCAGAATGGCTAAGATCAAAAACTCAGGTGACAGCAGAATTTGGCAAGGATTTGGAGAAAGAAGAACATTCCTCCATTGCTGGTGGGAATGCAAGCTGATACAACTTCTCTGGAAATCAGTTTGGCGAATCCTCAGAAAAATGAACATAATACTACCTGAGGACCCAGCTATACCACTCCTGGGCATATACCCAGAAGAAGCTCCAACATGTAATAAAGACACATGTTCCACTATGTTCATAGCAGCCATATTTATAATAGCCTGAAACTGGAAACAGGACAGATATCCCTCAACAGAGGAATGGATATAGAAAACGTGGTACATTTACCCAATGGAATACTACTTAGCTATTAAAGCGAATGATTTCATGAAATTCGCAGGCAAATGGATGGAACTTGAAAATATCATCCTGAGCAAGATAATGCAGTCAAAAAAGAATGAGCATGGTATGTATTCACTGATAACTGGTTATTAGCCAAAATTTCGGAATACCCAAGAGTCACTTCACAGCAACTATTGGGCTGAGTATGAGGTCCCAGAGGGAGGAGTTGAAGAAGGGACTGAAGGAGCTGAGGGAGTTTGCAGCCCCAGGGAGGGAGCAACAGTGGCAACTGGCCTGACCCCTTGATATTCCAGGAGACTGGATCACCAACCAAAATATATACATGGAGGGACCCATAGTGCTGGCCACATATGTGGCAGAGGAGGGTCTTGTTAGCCATCAGGGGGTTTAGGGGAAAGGCCCTTGGGCCTGAGGGTGTTAGATGCCCCAGTATAGGAGAATGCCAAGGAGGGAAGAAGAGAGTGAGTGGGTGGGTGGGTAGGCAGGGGAGGGGAGAGGGGATAGGGAGTTTCCAAAGGAATCTGGAAAGGAAGAAACATTTTAAATGTAAATAAAGTATCAAAAAAATAAACTGAAAAAAAAAGGAACATAATATTAATACCTGTGTTTCCAATGGTCTTAGGTAGCCTCTGTGAAAAGAACATTTGACTCCTACAAGGGGATCATGACCTACAGGTTGATAACCACTGAGCAGGAAATTTTTCTCCTCAGCCACTGGTAGCCATCATGATAGGTAATGTTTAAATATCTTTCCCTAATTTAGATACCTTTTAATATAGAATCTTCAATGAAGAGGGGAAGTGAGGAATGAATAAAGTACAAAACACCTGGAAACATATCAAAGTAACAATGAGTGAAGGGGCTTCACATTTACTTGTCAGCTGTGACCTAGGTGTAAGTGGATTAAAATTTTTACAAAACTGAAAATATAAACAAATGGACGGGCAGCAGACAACTCTGTACATACAACCTTCAAGAGACTCGTGTGCAATGAAGGTCAACAAGAGTCTCATGTGCAATGAAGAGCAACAAGATTTCTTTAGACAGAGAGAGAAAGTTATTGAGAAATGAGGAAGTCTTTCTGTGCTACAACTTGTTGATTAGGAAGATGAAAAAGCAACTCATATTTACAATAATTATATGGTCAGACACTGTATACTCTGGTATTTTTACATATCTCTTGGTTGAAGGACAATTTTGAACATTGTTTGAAGAATTATGCATATAAATTAATTTATTACATATTTGGGAAGAATGAATCAAAATGAACTAATATTTATAAATCACTAATCATGGTGTGCTATATTTCTTACAATCAGACTACAAGAAGGGAAATAAATCACACTTCTTGCTACACTGGTGTGTAAGCTTTGTTCCAGTGTTCAAAGAAGATAGGGAAAAGATAAAATATTTAAAAGGATACCACAGACCACTATATGATATTCAGTTGATATATGCTGAATCATTTATTTCATACATATGAAATGAATAAACAGATGGGTACTCTTCAGGTTGCTTATGACAATAGACTTCCCCAAATGATAGCCATGCACTAAGAAAACCAATCTGTAGTCTCTACTCTGATCAGTACCACATGTCTAGTCCTGCCATTGGGTTTCCCTACTTTATACACTTTCTTACAGTCAGAAATAAGCAGAGATAGAGGCAGACTTACTTGCAAATATATTATTTCCCATTTTATTGCTATGAGGAGACAGCATGGCCAAGTCAGCTAATATAAAGAAAGTAATTAATTTGGACACTGGTTACAGTGTCAGAGGGTTAATTCATTATCATCATGATGGGAAGTCAACAGGTTTGGCCCTGGAGCAGTAGCTGAGAGCTTTGCATCCTGGACCACATATGTGAGGCAGAGAAAAAGAAAAACAGTAGGCCCAGTTTAAAACTCAAAGCCAACACCCAGGGACACACCTCCTCCACAAGGCCACTTCTACTCCACTAAGTCCACCCTCCTAATCCTTCCAAATAGTTAATCAATTGGGGATTAAGCATGCAAACATATGATTATATGGTGGCCATTCTCATTCAAACTACCACAAAATACAGCATAAGGCATTTTGTTTCTAGTTATCCAAATTCTAGCTTCCCCTTATCTCCAGTCAGAGAGCAGGGATAGCCTCATCAGCCACCTACACTTAGTAGTTTTTCTATTTCCAGCACATTTTCAGAGCCTCTGCTGTTAATGGCAACGTGCTTGCTGGCCATAGCAACCTTTAAATAAATATTCTCTGCTTGCATTCATTTGAAAGATGTTCACTTTCATACCTAAAATCAATGATTAAATTTAATAATTTATCTGTATAGATAAATGTCTGCTTTGGTACGCAGAAGGTATTCAAGCCTGCTCATTGAATGGAATGGCATCTGGGGTTCAGTGCTTCCATAAAATGCTTGAATAAGAATTTCAATCACTAGCACTTTTGTAGGTTTATTGTTTTATTTGAATTGTAAAGTTCTAGTAGTACCTAAATTTACATTGTTTCACAGTGTAGCTGGAAAAAATAATTTTTAAAAAATTTATCTTTCTCTTAGTTATTTTAATGTTTTTGATCAATCTAGCTTATCCATATATTAGTACCAAATGTAATATATAATATATAATAGGTAAAAATGAAGAGGGAACAGGGAACAGGTAAGAGATGATGATTGACTGATATGATTGGAATATATGATATATGATGATATGTGACATCTGACATGTGATATATGACATTTGATATATTATTATGATATATGATATATGACATATCATGATATAAAGATATTATGATTATCACATAGCATATATAATATAGAACATATAATAAATAATAAATAAAATAGTAAATAATACTACTATAATAAATAATATAATAATAATTGTTGCTATTTAAAACATTTAGAAACTAACTAACTACATAATGCAAACTTTTAAATATGCTATACTATTGATGGAAGCATGGTAAGCTGTCTCCCATGAAACTCAGGCAGAGTCTGACAAATACAGAGGCTTGCAGCCAACCATTGGACTGAACGTGGGGACCCCGATGGAGGAGTTGGAGAACGGACTGAAGGAACTGAGGGGGTTTGCAGCTCCATGGAGGGAGCAACAGAGCTCCCAGAGACTTTACCACCAAAATACCCAACAGTGGTGAGAGGGAACTTGAAGAGTTCTCCTCTAGTAGATAAACTGGGCCTCCAGTGGAGGGATAGGGTTACCAACCCACAGTCATAATTTCTGACCCAGAATTGTTCCTATCTAGAAGAACTGCAGGGACAAAAATGGAGAAAAGACTAAAGGAAAGGCAGTCCAATAACTGGCTCAACTTGGGATCCATATCGGTGGCAGGTGGCACCAAGGCCTGACACTATTACTGATGCTATGATGTTCTTACAGGAAGGAGCCTAGCATGGCTGTCCTCTGAGAAGCCCTACCAGCAGCTGACTGAGACAGATGCAGATACTTATACCCAACCATTGAACTGAAGTCAAGGGGGCCACTATGGTTGAATATAGGGAGGATTAAAGAAGCTGGAGGGGAGGGTGACCCCATAGGAAAATCAGCAGTCTCAACTAAGAAGACTCCATGGAACTCCCAGAAACTGAGCCACCAACCAATAACATATGCAGGCTGGTTCCAGAGTCCCAGCACAAATATATTAGAGGACTGCCTGGTCTGGCCTCAGTGGGAGAAGATGTTTGAGTCTACTCCTCAAGACACTTAAGGCCCCAGGGAAGAAGAAAGCCTGAGGTGGGGGAGCACCCTTCCAGAGGCAAGGGGGAGGAGGAATGGTATGAGGAACTGGGGGAGGGGGACTGAGAGAAGAGCAATGGCTGGAATGTAAATAATATAAATAATGATGATGATGATGATGAACAAGAAGAAAGAAAGGAAGAAGAAGAAGAAGAAGAAGAAGAAGAAGAAGAAGAAGAAGAAGA
>JADRCH010000131.1:3657250-3745929 GCA_019843965.1 Rhynchomys soricoides | reverse complement strand
AAGAAGAAGAAGAAGAAGAAGAAGAAGAAGAAGAAGAAGAAGAAGAACAAGAACAAGAACAAGAACAAGAACAAGAACATGAACAAGAAGAACAAGAAGAACAAGAACAAGAAGAACAAGAAGAACAAGAAGAACAAGAACAAGAAGAACAAGAACAAGAAAAACAAGAACAAGAAGAACAAGAACAAGAACAAGAAGAAGAAACTAAGCCGTCATCAGCCTTAATTAAACAAGACATCTATATCAAGGCCACTTCTCCTAAGGCTCAGGAACCACTAAGGATGATGGGGAAGAAAGACTTTAAGAGATAAATCAGGAGATAGATGACTGAATGAAAGAGTGTGTTCCAGCTACAATAGAGCTGTTTTACATATAAATTGTCAGTCATTGACAGAGCATACACTGGCTTACACAAGCTACAACCAAATAAAATTCCAACATGGAGAGGGGAGGTAAGCACGAAGTTCTATTCCATAACTAATAGCAATTGATAGGTTCTAGAAGAGAGAAAGTCAAGTGCCGTAAGGGTGCAGACTGTGATGGGTTAACTATATTCCATGGGAAGACAACATGTCTAAGTATATGGGCAGCAACAATGATACATGATGGTTTAAAAATAAAGGAGAGACAGAAAGAGAGCACAGGAGGGTGGGAGAGACAAGGGTGGAGTGAGGTGGCAGAAGACTCAAAGTTGAGTGACTAGGCAAGGGGGTTATCCAGATTCATTTGGGTAAATATGATAGAAGTACATCATACAGCATTATCAAAGAACTAATAAATGAAGAAAAAGGGGGGAAATGAGATTATAGTACCAATATCTTGGCAGCCGTGCCTCAGTGTCCTAGGGACAGCAGCCAATCACCTAAACTGTGTTAACACTAGTCTAAACAACATAATGGCTGCTTTGAATAGTAAACTGAAGAAACATTCTCTGAATGGGAAGCAATATCAAGGAAACTAGATTGGTAACACCAACACCTAGACAATAGTGTTATCTCTCTTAAGCCTTCTTTCCATGAGGGTCCTACACCTTTTCAGTATATAAAAAGAAAATCAAACTGTTACAGGTAGAGCAGTATGTGTGTGTGTGTGTGTGTGTGTGTGTGTATGTGTGTGTGCGTGTGTGTATGTTTGTGTGTGTGTGTTTAACATAGTACAGTGCACAAGGGACATTTGTTTATATGTAATACCAAAAAAAAAAAAATTAAACTCTACTTCATTCCAATTTTCACTGAGCCTGCAAAACAAAATAGAATGCCATGGAATCCTTTCATTTACACAATGTCTAAAATGGATACAGAAAAGCAGAGCCCAAGGTTTCTCATCAGTGTACCATATACTATCAGAGCCTTCCTTTACATTGACTAATCATTGAATTAATGTGAGCTTCTGTTTCTTAAAGCTAATTGTCTTTCCATGTCAGGAAATACAACACAAAGTAGAAAACAGAGAGCCCCACATGCTGAATCCCAACTAACTTTAACAAGGAATTACATTCAGAGACATTCATTTTGTAGTATATTGTTTTAAACATTCCTTGCAACTTCAGCCTTCAATTAAAATACACACATATGGTATCATTCTCGTTAAAATGTCACAGTCTAAATAAACCGAAGGATGAGAAATGACATTCTTGGGATTTGATAATGAGGAAAGCGGAAGCAGAGAACATGTGCAAATTGAAGGCGGTAGGGTTTGTGGTCTAACAGAGTATATAAAATGACTCCGTGTGCAACTGTGCTGACAGAATTGGTAAGAACTGATTGTGAGCTAAAGATAGCTTGGTGAATGGAGGTGTTGCAAAGAAAGGAAGTTATAGCTGTCTACTCTTCATGACAATGAGCAGTATGTTGCGCAGAGCTTTTTAAATGCAGGGCAGGTGCACAGTGGGAGCTACCTGTTTGCAATTAATTTCTCTTTATCTCAGAATATGAAAAGTCAACACATTTTAGGTTCTCCAAGTTCTGTCCAAAAGGAAATAGAGCTATGAGGGATATAACTTTCCAGGTTGAACCGCTAAAACTCTCCTTGGCTTTGTCCTTTTAACCAAATGACTTGGGGAAAACTTGTTTGTGAGTGACCTCATCTCAGAATACCTAAGTGACAGAGGTCCCAGCTGTCCATGGGAGCACATTGCTTTTCTTTTCAGTTAGAGAAAGGTTGGAACTATTGCTACAGACACACCTCATCTCAAAATTAGGTCATTGAAACTTTTGCTTTGCATCCTTGTAACTTTCCCAACTAATGAGGTATTTCACAAAACTATATTAATTTTAACATATAAAATTCATTCACACTGTTAGAAATAGGTAAATCACAAAGTAGGAAATATGACATTATGATATATATCTCTTTATATATAGAGAGATATATGTCAAAATATACATCTGTGCCCAAGAAGACTGCTGTGTTAGTGAAGTTCTTTTTACTAAAATTTCTTATAGAACACCTGAAGACAGAATAAATAAAAGATTAAAAAAAACTCAAGAAACAATCCAAAATATGACAAAAATAATAACTAATATTTAAATTGATCTTCATTTCCAGTATTTTGACAAAATATGAGGGGATCAGCACAGAATAATTGTTTGAAATGTTCATATTGACTCAGAACACTTTGGTAATTAAATTGAGAATATTTATAATGAAATAAAAACCTTTTTAAGATAACTTACAGAATTTTCAAAGTGGAAGAGAATTAACACAAATGAGAAATGATTTAGAACTTTATAAAATAAGAAATATATGAATGGCTTAGGAGATAAACATACAAAATGCTATTAAGTTAGGACCAAACCAAATTATTTTTTTGGAGACTGGAATGAACTACATTTTCATATCTCTCTCTCTCTCTCTCTCTCTCTCTCTCTCTCTCTCTCTCTTTCATTGTCTCTGTCTCTGTCTCTCTTTCTGTGTGTCTCTCTCTCCCTCTCTCTGCTTTTGACAGCAAGCTTTCTTATACAAAGAGCTATATTTCATTATTTTTATTTTAATCTATGCTAAGATCTAAATTTTAATTTATAATTTCAATCAACTCATATAAGCCAACAAAAGAACCCAGCGTGATGGTACTTACCTTTAACGTCAGCACTTGGAAGGTAAAAACAGGCAGATCTCTAAGTTCAAGGCCAGCCTCTTCTACAGGGTTATTTCTAGGCCTGTCAGACCTGTGTGGTGAGATTCTGTCTCAAGAAGACAAAATTTATGAGAAGATGTACATAAGATTACCAAAAGTGTAAGACCACAATAAGAATCAAACATTGGTTATTTAAAATGTATATGTTGTTATTGCTTTTTATCAATAAATTTTTTTAAAAAAAGTTTTTTTTTTTTTTTAAAGTTCTTCTTGCCCCCAAAGAATGCACTATTAAGGAAAAGACAGTTATGTTGAATAAAATGGTTAGGTTTTTAAATAACATATTTATATAAATAGAAAACTTTGTTTTCATAATGAGTGAGAACATTTTTAGTTGTATTTTAAACTAAAATGATATCACTGTATTCATGACTTTTGAGGATGGAAATCTTTGGAGATTTCATTCAACTGTATCCACTGAAGACTCAAGTGAGCAGAGAAATAAATAAATGCATGTTTAATTGTTAACTCCTCATAATTTATTAAAGAATATCAAGTTCACAATAAAAAAAACAGAATGGACATTATTGTTGTGCTGCCTTTAGTATTTAAAAATGGAAACTTTAAGAAGCAATTGAATGTAATTTTATAGGCCATGAGCACAGGCCTCCATGAGGATTTAGTGCCCTTGTGTGACCTAGTACAGACAAGGGCTGTCTCTCTCCAATGCAAGGACATAGCAAGTAAGCAGCCCCCATGTGAAATTGACAGAGATTTTATAGGGTGTCATGTCTGCAGGAACTTTAATCTTAGAACTTCAACTTTAGCACTATCTCTGTTCCTCCCCAGACTTATAGTTGATTCTATAAGTGCCTTGCTTTAGGAAAATGTCAGGTTCTCTACTGAGAGTTTGACTGTCAGCTTATAAGCCTCTCTTTAAAAGGCTGGGCTATTGGAAATGCTAAGAAGTCAGGGGTTACTTGTGGCACATGCTGTATTGTGATTCACAGCTTAAGTAGAGGGCTTAATCCCTTCTCAGAGCTACCATCATGCTGTCTATCTTCAGTGTTGATAATCTGCCCAGTAAGTCTCTTACCCAAAGGTCAGTTTGCATTAATATATGCCTTAAAATTCTAATTTGCGACATTATAGACAACACATGGACACAGATACACATTCAGACATACAAGTAGATTGAGAGAAAGAGAGAGAGAGAGAGAGAGAGAGAGAGAGAGAGAGAGAGAGTATGTTAGAGAGAAGACAGACAGACAGACACACATACAGAAATGCCCCTCTTAATTTTCTAGGTACTTTTAAGCCCAACTGTCCTTCTGTGCCCCAACAGCCATATCTGGGTAGGACCAATGCAGAGAGTTTCACAAAGGTCAGTCTCAGTCGGAATCAGCCACTTCCTGAAGGCTTCTCAACACTCCCTTACCTTTCCTTCCTACTTGATCCTAGTGTGTCAACACTTTGTTCTTCAACTTCTAATAACCTGTCCAACTCTTCTTCTTGCTTCACTAAAGAAACAGAAGGACTAGAAAGAAAAACTCTGAGCTCTTGGTTAGCCATCCTCTATTGATCCTGAGTTTTCAATGATGCCATCTGTCTCACCTCTCTTTCGAAGAACAGGCGTCTTGCTCCCACCTGTAGCCACCACTTTTGTAAACTAGTTTTCCTCAGTACCTAGTGAGTCATAACTTCCCTTTGATCTGTTTCCTCCTCCTCTGATGCTTTTTGGTATTATTTATAAGAACATAACACAGAACTTTACTTTGTTAAAATGAAATGTCCTCTACTCTTCATTTCTTTCAATTTCCATTCCATTTGTTCATTTGCAAAAAAAAAAAAATCTACAGAAGAGTTAACTCTATTAGCTGTTTCAAAGAAGAGAATATATTGTGATTCTAAGTTCTAAGCTCTGTCAAGTCCCTTAAGCACCTGACTTACAAATTGTCTGAAAATAAAGTGGGTAATGCTTTCTGCTCCTAAATGTGGTGATTTGTTCTGCACCAGGAGAAAGCAGAAGCAGCAGGGTAAATACTGAAGTTTATAAAGATGGGTTCATGGTAAGTTCATTGAGAATGTGAAATTAGAACAAAGATTTACAAGAGTAAAGTAATTATTCAGGTAGATACTTGGCCTGAGATGGAAGTGGTCAACAAGACAGCTGGCATGTGGAGAAGATCTGAGAACCAATGTCCTAGAACATGAATGAGCAAAAGGTGGAATAAGAGATTGGAGCAGATTCAGACTCCAGAACAGATCAAGAGGGCTGAGAAGAGTGGCATGAGAACATTGATGTTCATCACGTGAGATGGGAAGCCAATATCAGTTTTTTGAGCAAAGATATTTATCTTTGTGTCTTTACAATACTATGAATATAATACATGAGAGCAATAATACTCAAGGGGAAGCAACGCCAGGAACTCAAGAATATTGGACCATCGTGGGTCAAAGCACAAGGACTGAATTGTTCAATTGTGGAAAGTCAATCACTGAAGGAAAGATAGTGGCTGAATAGGAGTATCATCTTCTGGCTTTCATTGTAGGATCATGATGGTCAGTTCCATGTGCTGCTATGGTTGATTCATCATGACTAGATATTTGGACAAATAATTAGATATTTTTGAAAGAGAATGCTTTAGAAACAATTAAGATTAAATAAACCAGTTATTTTTGATGATGTGTTGGACATTCTTTAGGTAGCTGGATATGTCAATGAAAGAAGAAGGGGCCATTTTATAAACTAGTGGCTTTTCAGCTTAATATCAAATCTTCCTCATTATTGAGTCTGTAAATGTTTCCTACAGAAGATGGCTTTCCAGCCTGTGCAATTGTGTGGACTGAAGCATACAGACTCAGATAGGGGATCTGTTTACATTACACACTTGTCAGTATAACAGGTATTTTTATATGCTGCAGACACAATTACCTGTCTATAGGAATAGCTGAAATCTTACCTTATGTGGTATTTCTTTGTTGTAGACTACCTGTAATATGTCAGATACCTGTTGGGCTATCTGGAGAGACGGAAAAAGGACACTGACCAAATCAGGCACTGTCCTTCAAAATTGGAATCCCAAGTGAACACTAATCTAACTTTTAGGTTCTTCACCTAAAAATGGGCTTGTACTTAATTGGATTTAGCTGTTCAGTTTATCAAATGTCACATGCTTTAAAAGTATGTAGTACCGAGGCAGTCTCTAAGTAAGCACTTTGTAAATGACAGCATCATGGTCCCTGCCTCCCACTCATGAGGCCTTATGGGCTGTGACCAGCATTGATACCTCAATGAATAAATGAGAGTTAATGACAACAGTGCAAAAGTCACATATGCCTGCGTGATTTTTGAAACATTTACTTTCATATATTATTTTACTATTTTAATACTATAAATCTGAAGAGATTATCCTGGTATCCTTTATCTATGTAGGGAAGTTTCTGTGAGGCAATTTTATTTGGCTCTTGCAATCATGGTTGAAATAATTATTTTCCCCAATGCCAATAAAATGCAGATAGGAAAATGGCAGAGAGACATGAATAATTTCAGTAAGAATATTTTAAGGATTCATATAAAACTTTCATTTGAAAATAAACTTAATAAAGAGATTTTATGCATCTTAGCACTCAATTGTGCATTTATAATGACTTGAGTGGAATTTCACAAAATTGCATCAGAAATGATGCCAATTTGTCTTTTTTTTCTTCTTCTTCTTCTTCTTCTTCTTCTTCTTCTTCTTCTTTTTTTTTTTTGCTGGAAGCTATTTCATTATAATCTAGATATTTTTCCAAGAAAGAGACTAATTTTCTTCTTTAATACTCATCTTAATTGAAAAAACTAAGTAGGATTAATGATAACGGTAGCTATTCCTCACATATACTTCAGAAGCAGCCAACAATGAGGTAGAAGCTTTACAAGCACTTTCTGTGCAAATGTCACAACAATACCTTGAATCTTCCAAATGAGACCTTAAAGGCACATCATGTTTTTCAGGGGTAGCAGCTCAGGCAACACAGCTGAAATATAAACCACCATTTGATCATTAAAGAGCAGAGGTGGTGATTCTAGTCTCTCTCTCTCTCTCTCTCTCTCTCTCTCTCTCTCTCTCTCTGTTTCTCTCTGTCTCTGTGTGTATGTGCATGTGTGTGTATATATATACTACATAGCTTTGCAGATGGTACCAACATTGAGGTCAATGTCTGGCATCTCCTTCTATTGTTCTGCAATTGTTTTTTGATACAAGGATTTCCACTAACCTTCAGACTTGCTGAGTTGGGTAGAATGGGTGCAGTGGACCCCTGTGGTTTTCCTGTCTATGCTGCCAAGCTATGAAAGTGAAGACTTTTCAAGTGAAAGCAAGCAGACAATATTTATTTAAAGGTTGCTGTGGCCAGCAAGCACATTGCCATTAATGGCAGAGGCTCAAAATGTGCAGGAAACAGAGAAACTACTAAGTGTAGGTGGCTGATGAGGCTGTCCCTGCTCTCTGACTGGAGATAAGGGGAAGCTGGAATTTGGATAACTAGAAACAAAATACCTTATGCTGTATTTTGTGGTGGTTTGAATGAGAATGGCCACCATACAATCATATGTTTGCATGCTTAATCCCCAATTGATTAACTATTTGGAAGGATTAGGAGGGTGGACTTAGTGGAGTAGAAGTGGCCTTGGTGGAGGAGGTGTGTCCCTGGGTGTTGGCTTTGAGCTTTAAACTGGGCCTAGTGTTTTTGTTTTGTTTTGTTTTGTTTTTTGTTTTTTCTCTCTGCCTCACACATGTGGTCTAGGATGTAAAGCTCTCAGCTACTGCTCCAGAGCCAAGCCTATTTGCTTCCCATCATGATGAAAATGAACTAACCCTCTGACGCTGTAAGCAGGTTCCCAACTAATTGCTTTCTTTATAATAGTTGACCTGGTCATGCTGTCCCCTCATAGCAATAAAATGGATGGTAATGCATTTGTGAGTAAGTCTGCCTCTATCTCTGCTTATTTCTGACTGTAAGGAAGTGCATAAAGTAGGGAAACCCAATGGCAGGACTAGACATGCGGTACGGATGGGAGTAGAAACTGCAGATTGGTTTTCTTAGTGCATGGCTATCATTGGGGGACATCTATTGTCATAAGAAGCCTGACCAATACCCGCCTGTTTATTCATTTAATATGGATGCTATAATGAATCAGCATACAACAACTGAATGCCATATAGTGCTCTGTGGTATCCTTTTAATTATTTTATCTTTTTTCCTCTCTTCTTTGAACACTGGAACTAAGCTTACACACACCAGTGTAGCAAGAAATATGACTCATTTCCCTTTTTGTTGTCTGATTTTAAGAAATATAGCACACCATGATTAGTGATTTATAAACATTAGGCCGTCATGATTTTTTCTTCCCCAATTTATAATGAATTAATTTATCCTATGTTTTATATGCATGGTTCCTTGAACAATGCACAAAATTGTTCTTTAGTGAGTAGATATGTAAAAATAACAAATTACACAGTGCTCTCCAAATAATTATTCTAAATATGAGTTACGTTCTCATCTTCCTAATCAACAAGTTGTAGCACAGAAAGACTTCCTCATTTCTCAATAACTTTCTCTCTCTGTCTAAAGAAATCTTGTTGATCTTCACTGCACTTTAGATATCTTTGGATCTTCATTGCACATGAGTCTCTTGAAGGTTATATGGAGTTGTCTGCTGCCCCTGTCCATCTGTTTATATTTTCAGTTGTATTAAAAAAATTCAATCCGCTTACACCTAAGGTCATGACTGACAAGTGAATGTGAGGCCCCGTCACGCATGGTTACTTGGTTATATTTCCATGTGTTTTGTATTTTATGCATCCCTCATTTCCTCTCTTCATTGGAAATTTTACATTAAAATGTATATAAAATAATGAATGTCATATAAACATTAAATATGATGTTTATATGATATCAGTAGATATGATGACATTAGATACTATGACTATTACCATTAGCTGAGGAGAAAAATTTCGAGTCCAGTATTTATCAACCTGTAAGTCATGATCCCTTTGTGGGGGTCAACTGACCTTTTCAAAGGGGCCACCTAGTACCATTGTAAACATAGATATTAATATTATGATTCTTAACAGGAGTAAAATTACAGTTATGAATAATTTTACTGTTGAAATGACCACATGAGAAACTGTACTAAAAGGTCACAGCATTAGGAAGGTTGAAATCTATTCTTCTAGTATATGTATAAACTTTCAGTTACTAAAATTGAATGCATTCTGAATGTTGACTGGAGAAATTTGGTAATATAGATAACAATACTGTATTATGCTGTTAAGAATTTCAATGACAAACACTTATGGAAAATATTCTTATCACAGTAAGAAAATAAAAAGGATGGCAATGTCTGATATAAAGAAATAAATATCATCACAAAAGGAGGTAAAAATCAAAATATTAAAATAAGGATGTTGCTAAATCACTTATTTAGCAATTATTGATGCTGTTGAAAAATATTATTTCTATGTAAATTCCCTGACTACAAATGTCTGTCTTTGGTTTAAGTGCTTATCTACCTTAAACACTGCATAGCAGAGATTTTTTAAATAAATAAGTTGGAGTACTTTTTGTTTAATATATTCATATTTTATATATAATGTACTTATTTTATATGTTATGGGTATTTTGTCTCCATATAAATATGTGCATCATGTATGTGGCTGTTGCCTACAGAAGCAAAAAGTGTCCATCAGAATTTGGATTTGAAATTACAGAGGGTTGTGGACCATAATATAAGTGCTGGGAACTAATCTCATTTTCTCTACAGGAGCAATTGAAATATTTCTGCAACACTCATGTGTAGTATATTTTATCTTGGGAATATTCTTAAGTTATATGAAAATACCACAAAATATTTTATAAGAAACTTTAGAAAACATAGATGTTGGTGTTGACAAGGGGTTTTAGAACCAATGCCCTCTGTGGTATCAAAGGACAACTTTATAAAATTTGAAGAAACCACAAGGTATACTTTTGAGAATAAGAAGAGACCAGAGGTGAAGGAAGCAACGTTTTGCTGCAGTAAACATCAGCAGCTGTTGTGCAGAATTGTGTGGACGGTCCAAAGATGTGGCTCTGATAAAACTTAAGAGAGAGTGAGAATGAAGTCAAGCCCCGGTCCATTCTGCTGAGCCAAACATATCCAGTCCTCTGTATTATAAGTAGCTCTAGATTTGACCGACCTTCCCATGAAAAACTAGATATGCCATTTTATATTTATGATAACTAATGAAACAATGGACAAAATTCATAACATTCATTGAGCTTGTGTTTTCAGAAAATGTAGCCTATTATATTTTCTTAACTAAATTTCAATACATGAACCCTTCAAATACATCTATCTACAATTGTTAAGGGCAAATGAAATGCAACATTTTTCTAGAAATCATAAATCTATGGCTTTTTCAGGACACGAATGAAGTCTCTATTATTATTATTCTCTGTCCATTTTCCTTCTACTAGGCTTCTATCACATCTTTGTCAAGCTGAGTTATGTTATCAATAAAATTACTAAAGCATTCAAATTCTAAGGCCATCTGTCACTACCTATGTTTTTCAGCATCAAAGCTATACTTGAAAATGAAAAAATACATATACATCAAAACAAAGCCAGAGGTCATAAATCTGGGAAAGAGACTGATGTGGAAGTGGGTGAGGAGAATGTGAGATAGGCAAAAAGGGTGGAAGAGGAGAGTAATCAGAATATTGTATGAAATTTTATGAAATTATAAAAACAAATTTAATAAAACACTTTAAATACCTATGTATAGAAATTCACTCCAGTTGTCAACCTTCAGAATTTGTAAGACCATATCAACATTCCCTAATTCATTATTTCAGTGTTAGGGTATCATATTTTTAAAAACTCATTAATTGCCTAAGATTATAATATAATTGCATTATTTCCACACTACCTTTCCCATGATCCAAGCCATCCTATATGGCCCTCCTTACTCTATTTGAAATTCATTAATTTTTATTATATGCCTATAAGTATGTGTATATATATACACATATCACATATATTCCTAAATACAAAATATATCTTACTCATCTTATACTCATCTTCTCTCTCTCTTTCTCTCTCTCTCTCTCTCTCTCTCTCTCTCTCTCTGTATGTGTGTCTGTTTGTATTATGTGTATTGTGTGTGTCTGTGTTTGTCTTCAAAGCTGACCATTTGGTACTGGATAATCAACTTGTGTCCTCTTCCCTGGGGAAGAGTATTTCTCCCACTGTTAAAATTCCTTAGTTGCCTATAGTTCTTTGTGTAGGTAGGGTTGAAGCTTCCTAGGCTTCACTCATAAATGGTATATTGTCTATTGTTTTTGTCCTTCTTTAGATTATATGTAGGAAGTCATGTTGCTGAGCATTTATTGGTGTAGCTTTTGATATTCCTAGAAGACACAATCTCAGAGCAAAATTCCTGTTACTCTGGCTATTACAATCTTTTTTGATTTTCTCACAAAATGACCCTTGAGCCTTAGGTGCAAGAGTTGTATTGTAAATGTATCTTTTGGAACTGTACTTCCCAACTCTGCATTTGGATTGGCTGTGTTTTTCTGTAATACTCTCTGTCTTCATCAAGTTTCTTTTATGAAGGATAAGACCCACACTTACCTGTGAATACAAGGAAAATATACATAAGTCTCACATAGTGAAAACTGCATGAGGCTAACTGCTGATTTCTCAATGGAAAGTCCGATAGCTGTAACAGCTGGAAGCAACACATCTCAAATTGTCATAGACCGTGATTGCCAATCTGTACTAATATATCCAGAACTATATCTGACATAGTTGAAGGATAGAAAAAAACTTTCCACAATATAAACAGCTGAAAAATTTATAAACAACAAACCAAAACTACAAAAAACACAGGGGGCAGTATTTATGGCTGAAGAGAAGAAAGGAATAGCAGAGAAACTGGACAGAAATTAAAATCCATAAACACTAAGACAGAAACTGAGAAAACAAACAGCACCAAAATTCAATAACATACATTTTAATAATAAGTATAAATATTACTGTCTTCAATTCCATAATCAAAAGACACAAGATTGCTGAATAGATCATGAAACAAAACACATCTATGTCTACATGAAACACATTGTAGCTTTAAAGACAGGCAGAGAAGAACCATACTCCAATTAAAGTCCAGGAAGCAAACAGACATTGGTGTTCTAATATGTGACAGCAATTCTTCAAACTGAAACAATTGGAAATAATAAAAAGACTTACTCTATTCTAATCCAGGGAATTATTAATCAAGAAGACATTACTATCCTAAACATACATGCACCAAACTCTGGGGCACACAATTACATTAAAAATGTACTACTTCAGGCTGAAGAAAAGGCTCAGTGGTTAAGATCACTGACTGCTCTTCCAGAGGTCCTGAGTGAAATTCCCAGCAACATATAGTGTCTCACAATCATCTGTAATGGGATCCGATGTCCTCTTCTGGTGTGTTTGAAGATAGTGACAGTGCACTCACATACATACAATAAATAAATCTTTTTAAAAACGTACTAGTGGATTTACAGATACAGTTTGACATTAATCCATTAATAGTAGGTAATTTCAATATCCTCCTTTTTCTAATAAACAGGTCATATGGACAAAAATAAATAAACATCAAAATTAAATATTTTGTGGCTAAATATTTCTTAACTTTCTGAAACCATCTGAAACTTTTCATAGTAACTTAAGCTAATAATACAAATGTGGAAATGAAAACAAAATAAGCAATTAATGAAATTGTCCCAAAATTAAAAAAATAACTCAATGTTCATGCAGCTTTATAAAATAATGAACAATAACAATATTCTTTGTCTCTTAACTTTTCTATTCTTGTTAAGTGTTTGAATCTAATAAAATATAATGTTTTTAAGAGGTATGCTATAGCTTCAAAAATGAATAGACGCACTTGAAGATGTTAAGAGATGCATTAACTCAGTTAACATTTTCTACTTAAACTTTCTGTTTTTCTTTTAACGCTAACTTATGTATTTTATGTATAGGTGTGCTATTTCTACATGTACATTTGCATACCAGAAGAAGGCATTGGATCCCATGGGACTACTCATGGCTATGAGCTGCAATGTGGGAGTGGGGCTTGAATTAGGAGCCTGGGAAGATCAGGGATCTCTTAACTAATGAGCCATCTCTCCACTTCACATTTTCTTCAAGATATTTAGTTTTTAAAAATTGCTTTCATCTCCCTTTTCCCTTCCAAAACACAGAGAAAACAGTCCAACTTATCCCCAATTCCTACATAGATCCCCAGGAAATGGAAAGTCAAGAGCTCCATCTATTACACAATGAGTCATAGGACCCCATTGCAGACATCACAGCTATATCAGTCCCTGGGCTTTATGGGGGCGAATACAGTTGAAATGCCAAAGAAAACGGAAAAAATCTTAAAAGTTTCAAGCACCATTTACTATACTACAAATTATCACAGGTAAGTATGTTTTCAAATATGCTAAACTTTTGCAAATCAAACATTTTTAAATGTACTGACTGGGAAGTGTCTCTCCCATTCTCTGCAGGAGCTGTATGTCAATGAAAAATAAAACCCTTAGAAAACAAAACGAAAAGATCATAATGTGGCTTCCTCTATAAAATGAACTTGCCAGATGTCTACCAAACACTGCATCAGAACCCTGAAGAACACACATTCTATTCAGCAACACATAGAAAATAAAATAAACCAATGCTGGGACACAAATTTTATAAATTCAAAAATGTTGAAACAATTTCCCTATAGTCTCTGACCACAGTGCAACAAAACAAAAAATTGACTGTAAATAAACCTCTAGCAATACACAAGCACATTGATATTAAAAAGTCATTGCCAAATTATAAATGAAACAGGAAAGAAACTTGAATAAGTCTGTGTGGGAAGCCGCCTGAGCACCCACATTCGCCATTACAAGATGGCGCCTACATTCGGCCGAGGACAAGTTGTAAACAGGCTAGTGCGCATGTACCTGGTAATTTTCCACCTCAGAGTCTCAGCCTCTCTCGTGGCGGCATCTGGCCTGGTGTGTGGGAGCCAATGGGGAAGCTCCATGTCCCAGGCAAGCGCTGTGACCTATATAAGGGACGGGTGTTCTATTGTTCGGGGTCTCCATTCTTGGCAAGCTTATGCTCTCCCTCTCAAGATGCATTAAAGCTTTACTGCAGAAGGATCCTATGTGTGCCGCGTTGTTCTTGCTGGCGAGACCATAGCGCGGGACATCTGGTGCCGAAACCCGGGAAACTTTGTCATCGTCAAGCACCTTTGGAGACCCCCTGGAAACAGGGAGGATTCAGAACTGCAGGGAGGTAGGTTCGGATAGGCATGTTGACCCTGGGTCTTGATTTGAGATTGCCCCCTTTTTGGTCTAACGCTGTTGAAGCTTTGCTAATTGTGTTAAGTGCCCTCATTTTGGTTTTACTGTCTTTGTATTGCTGCGAACAAGGTGAGGCCTGTGTAGATGCTGTAAGGGAGGGGCAAATCACCCTTGAAAGGGTTCAGGATACCATGTCAGAATCCGAACGGAGTGAGAGGATGGGTACCCAAAAAGAAAGAGATCTCAGCAAGGGAAACGGACCTCCTGGTAAGTCTAAGGACGAGGGAGAGATTAAAGACAAAGTAGAGTACAGCCAAATTAAAGACCTGGCTGAAGCGGTCCGAAAGTATGGGGTAAATGCTAATTTTACTATAGTAATGTTAGAGAGATTTGCTGGGGCGTCCATGACTCCCGCCAATTGGCAGATGCTGGCCAAGGCTGCGCTCCCTACAATGGGCCAATATATGGAGTGGAAGGCTTTATGGCATGAAGCTGCACAAGCTCAAGCCAGAGCCAATGCTACGGCACCGACCCCTAGACAGAGAGATTGGACCTTTGATATGTTAACTGGCCAAGGTCCTTTTGTGGCGGATCAGACCGCTTTTCCATGGGGTGCATATGTGCAAGTTTCTAATACGGCCATCAAGGCCTGGAAGGCACTCCCCAAAAGAGGGGAAGCCTCTGGATAACTTACTAAGATCATTCAAGGTCCCCAAGAACCCTTTTCAGACTTTGTGGCCAGAATTACGGAGACTGCGGGGCGCATCTTCGGCGACCCCGACCAAGCGGCACCCCTTGTTGAACAGCTCATTTTTGAGCAAGCCACACAGGAGTGCCGCGCCGCCATAGCGCCAAGGAAAAGTAAGGGGCTACAGGATTGGCTTCGAACTTGTAGGGAGCTTGGGGGACCTCTTACCAATGCGGGGCTGGCGGCTGCTATCATCCAGTCTCAAAAATACCCCAATAAGGGGACAGACAAAAGGGCTTGCTTCCGGTGCGGCCGACTAGGTCACTTAAAAAAGGATTGCAAAGCTTCTACCTATGAGGCTGGAGCCCCGTCTCGACCACACGGTGTCCTTTGCCCCCGCTGCAATAAAGGTTACCATAAGGCTAGTCAATGTAGCTCTGTCAGAGATATCAAGGGGTGACTCCTCCCTCCATTAGAAGAACAACCACAGAGGATGACAAAAAACGAGGTGCTGGGCCCTCGTTCCCAGGGCCCCCAGAAATATGGGAACAGGACAGACAGGGGCCAAGAGAGGAGAGACGAGCCCGGGTGGACCTGTGCGCCGCCTCCGACTTCATATTGATGCCTCAGATGGGTGTCCAACCGGTTCCCGTGATGCCAATTGAATCCTTATCACCTGGAACTGTGGGTCTTATAATTGGCAGAGGATCCATGACCTTAAAGGGCCTACATGTTCATCCGAGTATAGCAGATTGTCAATATGCCCTTGAGATGCAAGTCCTGTGTTCTTGCCCCGGAGGGGTTTTTTCCATCACAAAGGGAGATCGGATAGCTCAGCTACTGCTCCTCCCAGACATTGCTGGGCCTTCAGGACCCGGGCAGGCGAAAATGGGCTCCTCTGGCACGGACTCCGCCTACTTGGTTCTCTCACTAAATGAGAGGCCTAAACTAAAATTATGGGTTGAGGGAAAATTGTTTGAAGGCATCATGGACACAGGCGCGGATAAAAGCATTATTTCTTCCCATTGGTGGCCAAAGTCGTGGCCTGTAACTGAGTCATCACACTCCTTGCAGGGCCTTGGCTATCAGGCCAGCCCTGCTATTAGCTCTGTTGCTTTGTCTTGGAAAACGGCTGAGGGACAAAAGGGATGTTTTACCCCTTACGTGCTCCCACTTCCACTTAACCTTTGGGGGCGAGATCTCATGCAAGACATGAGGGTTGTGTTATCTAATGAACATATTTGTTCCCCTCAGGCTAGACGTATTATGGGCAAAATGGGATATGTAGAAGGAAGGGGTTTAGGGCCTATGGGCCATGGTAGAACTGAACCCATTCAATCCACTAGTAACCCTGACAGACAGGGCCTGGGTTTTTCCTAGGCGCAATTGAGGCAGCACGACCCATCCCGTGGAAAACGGAGGACCCGGTGTGGGTTCCTCAATGGCCTTTGTCCTCTGAAAAACTGGAGGCTGCTACTCAAATAGTACAGGAGCAGTTAAGGTTGGGACATCTAGAGCCTTCTACTTCCCTCTGGAATACCCCGATATTTGTAATCAAGAAAAGGTCGGGCAAATGGAGGCTGCTCCATGACCTAAGAGCCATCAATGAGCAGATGGATTCCTTTGGCCCAGTACAGAGGGGTCTTCCAGTCCTTTCCGCCTTACCCAAAGGTTGGAGCCTAGTTATTATAGATATTAAAGATTGCTTTTTTTCTATTCCCTTATATCCCTTAGATAAACCCCGTTTTGCATTTACGCTCCCTTCGGTTAATCATGTGGAGCCTGATAAGAGGTTTCAATGGAAGGTTTTGCCTCAGGGCATGGCAAATAGCCCCACCATCTGTCAGTTATATGTTCAAGAAGCTTTGAGACCTTTGAGGCGACAATTTCCTTCCCTGATTTTGATTCATTATACGGATGACGTCCTTCTGTGCCATAAAGATTTGACAGTTTTGCAAAGGGCCTATCCTTTATTACAGTCCCTCTTGTCACACTGGGGTCTACAGATCACCACTGACAAAGTTCAGATTTCTGATACGGGACATTTTTTGGGGTCAATTATCCTCCCTGATAAGATTGTCCCACAAAAGGTAGAGATAAGAAGGGACCACTTAAGGACCCTTAATGACTTTCAAAAATTATTAGGAGATATTAACTGGCTCAGGCCTTTTTTAAAGATTCCCTCCACAGTCCTGAAGCCACTGTTTGACATCCTTGAGGGTGACAGCCACCTGACCTCTCCAAGGTCCCTCAATTCTCCAGCAAAACAGGCCTTGCAGCTAGTAGAGCAGGCCATACAGGAAGCCCAACTGACACGCCTTGATGATACATTGCCTTTTTCCTTGTGCCTTCTTAAGACAAAGGGATTGCCTACTGCCGTGCTGTGGCAAAATGGCCCACTCTTGTGGATCCACCCTAATGCTTCACCAGGAAAAATCATTGACTGGTATCCCGATGCCGTGGCACGACTTGCCTTGCGGGGACTTAAGGCCTCCCTCACTCACTTTGGGAGACATCCAGAAGTGCTAATAGTCCCGTACACTTTGCCTCAGGTCCAGACCCTGACAGCTGCCTCCAATGAATGGGCCATATTGATAACCTCATTTCCGGGACAGATAGACAATCATTATCCCCGGCACCCTATTTTGCAGTTTGCTTTATCCCAAGCTGTGGTTTTCCCTCGCGTGACATCCCCTGTGCCCTTATCAAATGGCTTGGTAGTTTATACTGATGGCTCCAAGACGGGGATCGGAGCCTATGTGATTGGCACTCAGGTTGTCTCAAAAGAGTATAATGAAACCTCCCCCCAGGTTGTTGAATGTTTGGTGGTTCTGGACGTATTACAGAACTTTTCTGATCCTGTAAATATTGTTTCTGATTCTAGTTATGTAGTCAATGCAGTTAATCACCTTGAGCTTGCTGGAATTATTAAGCCATCCAGTAAAGTGGCTTCCATCTTTCAGAAAATCCAAACTTGCTTGTTAGCCAGGCGGCACCCATTTTATATAACTCATATACGGGCACACTCAGGTCTCCCTGGCCCTATGGCACAGGGGAATGACCTGGCTGACAAAGCTACAAAATGATTGCAGTTGCCATGTCTTCCAATTTGGAAACCGCCAAGACCTTCCACGAGCGGTTTCATGTGACGGCTGAGACACTGCGCCGTCGATTTTCCCTGACTAGAAAAGAGGCTAGAGAAATAGTAACCCAATGTCACAATTGTTGTCAGTTTTTACCTATACCTCATGTGGGGATCAACCCAAGAGGCATCAGACCGTTACAGGTCTGGCAAATGGATGTTACCCATGTCACCTCTTTTGGAAAACTCCAGTATTTACATGTTTCTATTGTTACTTGCTCTGGTGCTTTGCACGCCACTCCCCTATCGGGAGAGAAGACTTCCCATGTAATTCAGCACTGTCTCGAGGCCTGGAGTGCCTGGGGCAAACCCAGAGTCCTTAAAACAGACAATGGGCCGGCCTACATTTCTCAAAAATTCAAGCAGTTCTGCCATCAGATGGATGTAACCCACTTGACTGGCCTGCCCTATAACCCTCAAGGGCAAGGCATCGTGGAACGTGCCCACCGCACCTTAAAGTCTTACTTAATAAAACAAAATGGGGGAATGATGAAGGACCTCCCTTCAGTGCCGAGGATTATGATTTCTATGGCACTATTTACTTTAAATTTTCTAAACCTAGATGAACAGGGACAAATAGCGGCCGAGCGTCACTGCTCAGAGCCAGATAGACCAAGAGAAATGGTAAAATGGAAAGATGTGTTATCTAATGAATGGAAAGGACCGGATCCTATTCTTATAAGATCCAGGGGAGCTGTATGTGTTTTTCCACAGAAAGAAGAGAACCCCTTTTGGATCCCTGAAAGGCTCACCAGGAGGGTAATAGAACAAAGAAATGAGGTGGAATGCCCAGCAGAACCAAAGTGTCCGACTGCCCTGCCTGATCCTGCTGATGATGGCAAGCACCCCTATGGCTCGAGAAGAACTGCGTTGGGGAATTATGTCCACCTTCCCACTGCCGATGCTGGTGATGCATGAATTGGACCCTTAAATTTGATGTCACCCTGCGGGAATTGCCGACAGCAATTATTCAGATCAACTCCACCCGTCTTGACCTGTCCTTGCCTCGGCAATTTCTTATTTCAAGGAATGGGTGGGGGTGAGATTGTTTGGAGCAGCGCTCTGCTGTGGGTTGGTGTTCCTCCTATGGCTCATCTGCAAACTCAGGGCCCAGACTAAAAGAGACAAGGTGGTCATTGCGTAGGCGCTTGTTGCCTTAGAACAAGGAGCCTCGGCTGGTGTTTGGCTAATAGCAGTAGGTCGCCAGCCAGACAGTTCTTGCACACCCGCGAGTCTAGTCTCATTGCACTGGGTAGAATGTTTGGTCTGAGCAGCTCTTGAGGGATGTCGAGCAAAGCATCGCACAAGGCAGTCATTGTGGGCCACCTTGGGAGATATGTCATCTGCATGAGGGTTGAGTGCCCTAGTTTCCCTCCCTCTAAAAAACGGCACTGGGTGGGTCAGGAAGACCTCGGGCGCGCATGAGCTTAGGGGTCGTCTCCTGTACAAGGCCCAACCTTTTGGTCAGGGGATTTGACCTCTGTCTCCGCCCTCTTAAGAGTGTCCTACTTTGCTTACAGAAATAAAAAGGGGGAGATGTGGGAAGCCGCCTGAGCACCCACATTCGCCATTACAAGATGGCGCCTACATTCGGCCGAGGACAAGTTGTAAACAGGCTAGTGCGCATGTACCTGGTAATTTTCCACCTCAGAGTCTCAGCCTCTCTCATGGCGGCATCTGGCCTGGTGTGCGGGAGCCAATGGGGAAGCTCCATGTCCCAGGCAAGCGCTGTGACCTATATAAGGGACGGGTGTTCTATTGTTCGGGGTCTCCATTCTTGGCAAGCTTATGCTCTCCCTCTCAAGATGCATTAAAGCTTTACTGCAGAAGGATCCTATGTGTGCCGCGTCGTTCTTGCTGGCGAGACCGTAGCGCGGGACAAGTCTGGAACTAAATGAAAAGGAAAACACAGCCTCTGTGACACATTGAACTAATATTGATAAAAGGGCCATTTGCCAAAGGCCATTTGTTTACAGGATCAATGAAATCACAACCAAAAATACTCCTCGTTCTTCACATAAATAATAAAATACTTTTAAATACCAAAGATGAATTTTTCTTCACTGTAGCTTCAGGTGTTGAGGTTGATAAATCCAAACTTCTGAGATTAGCAATGTGGTCCATTCCTTTATGCCTTCTATGACCTTAAACTAGGCACTGGTATTTCTTTGCCTGCATTCCCCCATCTAGGAGAAAATAGCTGCAATAATGCTTACACTTGTCTGCCTTGAGGAATTCACTTCAGTTAATTCAGGTGGATTTGGCAAACCTTGTGTGTGCAGCAACCTAGGAAGTTCTGTTGCTGGTTGAAATAGATGAGCTTCCTCTCATATGCAGAATGTAGATATTTTGAAGGTACAGGTCTGCTGCAAATTCTAGCACCTATATGTTGGAGCTAAGGAATCTGTCTCCATGCATAATATATGTACATTTCTTTAAATAATTTATCAACTGTTTTATTGTTTCAAAAGAATTGTAAAATATGTGAAGCTCTAAAAATCCATATATCCCTTGTATGTGTGAGTTTCAGTCTAGAGATGTAACGAATAATGTTTCCTTTCTGATTCCCTGTTGAGTACACTGTTAGCTTAGTAAACATTACATTAAGTTTAGTTTTCCTTAGGGAGCACCAGAGCAGATATCTGCATAAATAAACAGTATGAGAACAACACCTGTGGGATTATTTGATGCCTACTTAGAATAACATCCCTACCCTACAGAGTCTGAGCTACATGATCATAGGTGTCTGATAAGTACTTAAAATTTTTATCCCATTAAAGGTTGTGGTCAAAGAAAAAAATATTGTGAAAGTGGTCTAAGCAAAACAAAGCCACGCAATGAGATGGAATAGAAAATTGATGTTATTCTTAGCATGATTTAAATACCCACATACTATTGGCTTTTTGTACTTCACATCCCCTCTCTCCCTTCTTGCTTTGTCTTTCCTTGTAGATCTTCATAGATTTTTACTTTCTATTGTGACATTATTCTGGTCTCACATGGAGGCAGAAAGCAGGTTTTTTTGTTTTTTTTTTTTTAATGTTTTCAAACTGAAAAAAATGAATCCTGTGATCTGAGAATGCTGTGAGTGGCAGTGTGGAATCTGGCTCCATATGAGTTCATAGGTCATAATGCCAAGAAAAGCAGCACAGGCATGCAAGGTTAAATAATATACTAAAACTGTGAATTCTCTAGTGAAACATTTGCCTCCAACTATAGCAAATGAAACTAGTGTGATTATCCTGTGGTTAGGTATCACTGCGAAATGCTGTTTTACATCAATCAGAACTTCAAGACTCAAAGTTGGTCTTAAGTTACTGCTGATATGACAATCAACAGTAGGCAAATATGCCTCAATAGGATGATCAAGAATACAATAACCCACTGCAACTCAGGCTGCTATATTTGTGGGACCATGAATAAGAGGAGCTACAAGAGGAGAGGGACTGATTGATGCCCACAGATGATGTGTGCCAGATATCTGCCATTACTTTAAGTGTAAAATATTGAAATATAGAAACTAAAACAGAATCCATTGGATTCTCAGTTTGAAGATTTCAGCCTATTATCTTGGTTCTGTTACGCTGAGGCACGTAGTACCACAGTACGTCTTCATGGGATCACATGGTAGAGATACAGCTTGTATCATTGTATCTGGAAGGCAAAGAGCTAAAGGAAGAGTAATCACATTGCAATTTATGGTGAATCTCCAACAACTCAATGTTCCAGTATTGAAAAATGCTTTACTCCCTCTAGATATCACAAGTTAGGGGCCAAGTCTTTAACACAAAGCCCTCTCAGGCACATATTAATGATCCAAACTTGTTTTATTTCTGCCCTCCTGAAGCTTATGTGTGTCTCTTTCATGGACTCAGTGTGAATCTCTATAATGCTATCTGCTTATAATTTATTCACTAGGAAAAGGTCTAGCTAGCCAACTACTTATTACCCAGATTTCATGTTCACTTTCCAATCTGTTTATTTTTTTCTAAGTCCTTGATTGAGTCAAATCATGCAGAGTCACCTATATACTAGGACAAACCATTGTTTCCATTCCCAGTAGATTCTGGATTATCAAATGCACTCTTTACCATTCCTATCTCTGGGAAAATGCTCTATTTTTTCTCTCATACTCTGAGTCATTTACTTCTGAATCAAATACTCTACTACAGATATCTATGTTCAGATACAGCAAGGATGGGATAAAGCAAGGTCAGACACAGGTTTGTTATTTTATTTTTATTTTATTTTATTTTATTTTATTTTGGTTTTTCGAGACAGGGTTTATCTGTGTAGCCCTGGCTGTCCTGGAGCTCACTCTGTAGACCAGGCTGGCCTCGAATTCAGAAATCTGCCTGTCTCTGTCTCCCAAGTGCTGGGATTAAAGGCATGCGCCACCACTGCCCAGCTAGAGACACAGGTTTGTTAATGGTCAAAAAATTGACCAGTCAGCCAGATGTTTGTATTGGAAGAGATATGGGACAAAAATGATAAGTAAGGAAGTCTGAGCTACCTGTTCCTGGAAGTTATCTAATTATTTTAAATATACAGAAAACATATTTATAGGCTAATGTATGGATATAGATCTATCAATTATATACCTCATCATGGAACTTGTAGTGTAACTGAAACTTCCTTTCAGACCTAAAATTGTGAAATTCACAGGTCATAATTTTGATAAAAATATTTCAGAGTAATTTCATGGAACAAAGCATGCTGGTCTATGCATTTATCAAAAATAATTAGTAAATATAACTTAGATGGCATATTATAGGTCATTTTGGTAATTAATGTGAATTGGCAACTCAATAGAATCCTTAATCAGCTGGAAAACTGGACCTGTATATGAATCTGCAAGGAATTTTTTTGGACTGCACTAATTTATGCAGGACAACCATATTTAACATATGTGGATGATTCCCTGGACAAATGCTTGAGGACTGTGTGAAATAGAGAAAATGAGGTAAGCATTAGCTCCTGTTCCTCATTGGTCGAATGGGTATGATGTGACCAGATCCCTTAAGCTCCTGCCTCTGTGGGTTTCTTCCTACAATGGACTGTGACCAGGAGCTGTGAACCAAATAAACTCTTTCTTCCAGAAGTTGCTTTTATCTGAATATTCTGTCACATCAACAAAGGGGAAACCAAGACAATCAATTAAGGCAAGAAGCCATAATTTTCATAGTAAGAATTTCCTGAATGAATACCACAGAATTACATTTAAATGTATTTAAAGATGGCAAATCCTTTAAGTTCATGTATGAAATATTTTAAGTTTGTTGATTTCCCACCTAAATTAAGTTCTATTTATTCTGCAGAAAATATCTACACATATTCTACTAATATTCTGTTCGCTAGTAATTTTATTTTATATGTGCAGTGGGAATGTTTTGTGATACAGACACCATGCTCATGCTATAAATTTGTCATGCATATAAAACAATTCCACACTTTACGATAAAATTAATTATTTAAAATTGGTTAATTTATCTATAAGGTACAATTTCAAATTAATTCAAAACATTCTAAGCAGCCCCAGAAGAAACTCAGGCTCGTGGAATCCTTGAAAAGGGCACCAACATGGCTGAAGTTACCTATATAAATTTCCTTAATCCATGCAATGTTATTTTCCATGGAAGACATGCAATGTGTTATTATAACTGAGTGAATAGGTGTATGCTACACACTGAAACCACCTTCAAGTGTCCAGGGTTCTTCCTATGTTCCTTATCCCCTTCCTTCTTCCACCCAGTGCACTTCTCACTCATATTCTACCCCTCTGTGTGCTATCATCGTATTATTGTGCTGCTTGCAATACTCAAGCCTCATTGTGTCTTCTTCCATATATGTGCTATTCAACATTCACTCCCCAGGAACACACAGACACTCTGCATGTGCTGTGAGCCAAGCACAGGGTAGATGACACACAAACTGTTTTGGTTGTTTGATGGAAGTTTATGAAT
The DNA here is from genome assembly GCA_019843965.1 of Rhynchomys soricoides. Lineage (NCBI taxonomy): Eukaryota > Metazoa > Chordata > Mammalia > Rodentia > Muridae > Rhynchomys > Rhynchomys soricoides. The sequence goes on along the minus strand of JADRCH010000131.1, from coordinate 3,721,684 downwards.
ACAGAAAGGTACTCAATTTTCTAATGTTTATCTCAAGATGAGCCAGTACAAAATCTCAGGCTTACAAAACAGAATGTGAATCACATGCCAGGAGTAGCCAAATTTTTAATTTAGAAATTTCATCATGGAAAATATGTTGCTAAGAGCTCATTCAAAAATGATTTATTTTAAAATCAATTTACTTTGGACTATAGAGAATCTAGAATCTCCCATTATTAACGAACCAGATAACACAGATGAATGGATAGTACAAACCTCCACTAAACACAAAAGCACAGAGGATTTGATTCATTAAAAATGCATTTCATTGCAATTCTAAATGTTGTACAATGTTAATCCAGAGTATTCCATAACCCAATGTAATATTGTAAATAAACATCAGACAAGCATGCTACCTCATTCCATATCTTTGGGGCAAATTGTTACATTCAGTACATTTTGGAAGAGTTGAGTGGGTCGCAGAAAATGGGCTTCTGACCAACTCTTGAAAGACTCAGACCCCAATGTGTTCAGGTAAAATTGACTCAGTGGCACCAGAGTGGGGATGGGTATAAGAGAGTAAAGCCTCTTGAGAGAGTTAGCTGTATCACCTGTACTGTCTTATGTTCCCATTTCCCCAGTCACTCTCTAGGTCATTTCTTCTATTAATATCTCAGTCTCCTTCCAGACATTCTTCATGGTCCTAACTATCCTCAACTACCCCATAGCCAATTTTTATTTCCTGAACAACAGGATAGTATTTCAGAGAACTACAGCCCATCTATTACATTGTTTACCATGGTCACAGCAATTGCATGCACATAGCAATGTTTGGACATAGATTAAACACCATGTTACTCTCATCTTGACAGTATCTAGAATCACCTAGAAGATCCACCTCTGGGCATATTTGTGTAAGGGTTTCTCAAATGGAATGCATTGAGGCCAGAAGACCTACCCTAAGATGTAGCAGAACCATGCCTAAACTGAAGCCTAGATAGCAAAAAAAAAAAAAAAAAAAAGGAGAGAGAGAGAGAGAATGATAGAATGATTCACACTGGCATTCAGATTCTACTTCATGATTGCAGATGCAATGTAACCAGTTGCCTGAGCTCTAGGAATATAGAAAAAAAACATTGTGAAATTATTTCTTGAATTCTAAGAAATTGGGACTGTGATAAGCCTCACAGTCAAAGTTAATTATATTCCTTGAGGTCACTTAACATTACTACTGAAATTCTGTCTGCTCAGCCTGTTTGTTTAACCTGCCTTTAAGGGAAAAATGTAATAACCAACCTTATTTGTCTTGAATTTTCAGTGTTTTTAACTTTTATAGAGTAATTGAATACATCCTTTTAATCCTAAACTATGTGCATGCCTCTGACCCAAATCCAGAGACCAACATATGTGTGTCTGTCTCTGTTTTGTAATAATCTTTTGCTTAAAACAGAAAATAGGAAGGAAATGACCTTATAAAATAAATATGCAGCAAAATATTGAAATTAGTACACAGATCTTGTTCAACAGACCTTGACTGTTTATTAGTAACCTGGCTCAGCTAGGTACAATTAGACTCAGTGGTTTCATCCCTTCTAAAACACTGTTAAAGATTTCTTTATTCATAAGAACAATGTTAAGGTGTTCTTCATTCCTTCATCACACGATACATTCTGTGCTATTCAATAATTACAGAGCAAAAGCCCTGTGTTAGAGAACAATTTACAACACAGACACAGGGACAGGCATGACAGCATTCTAGCAGGCACAGGAATAGAAATTTAGACTCATACAGATTACAGGTAGGGCAGAAACCACAAGCTACAGAGGGACAGAAGATGCAGGGAGAGAGAAGTAGAGAATTCCAATCAGGGTTCACTTAATCAGGCTCCTCCAAAGTGCTTTGATTTCTTCCTGTAATGCAGCACTGGCACAGCTGAGGTACTCTGAAGTTCTTACTAATATATTTAAATGACCATGCATCAGTACTTCTTTGCCATGATGAATTGTTCTCCCAAAGTATAAATAAAGTTAACTTAGTTATTTAGGTAGTTTTTATAGGCATGTTGTAGCAGCAACATAAAAAGCAGTAAATATATCTATTGAAAGCCTGATAGACTTGCAGAGTTTCAGATGAACTCTATATTCCCACCGTATATCTCCCCTCATGACAATATAGTCAGTTACTCTGGTAGAATAGATCTCTGCCTTTTTCCTCTGTCTAGAAGCCTACTTTTATAAAGAAATTCATATGGCTAGATGCTACCTATGACTTTGGATCTTATGGACCATTTACTTTAGCTTTTAGTTTCTACATGTCTTCTATGAGATCCAGGATCTTGCCCAGACATCTTTTTAAGGGAAGACAAGAATAATGAATTACTTCATTGGGAGCTTTTGCTGCCTTTTAATGGATATTGAACCAGAGTGTGCATTTCCAGTAATATGTGGCTTTGAGCTTTCTACCTTCCTCCTAAGGGAGGGTACTTTGTCAGTCAGAGAAGATGCACCTAACCCTCAAGATACTTGAGGCCCCAGGGAGGAGTGGGAAGGTCTGGTTGGATAGGGGTAGGGTGTGGACACCCTTTTAGAAATGGGAGGGAAGGATATTTGGGATGTGGAACAGTCAGGGAGGACCAGGAGGAGGATAAAGTCTGGGTTGTATAAACAAAATTAGAGAGTAAATAAAAAAGAAAAAATGAAACTCTGAATGGAATGACAGAACAGCTGTTTGTAAGTAGAATGGACAATTTTAGGTAGAAAAGAGAATATGACTATTCTTAGGATAGGTCAAACACTCTAATTGCCAAAAGGAAGGACTCTGATATAGACTCATCATATATCTATCTGATGTCTTCTAGTATGCTACCCCTTTTAGGGATGCTATTCAGTTGACTCTGTACTGTCCAGACTTTTAAGAAGAGTGATAGCTGTTTCAGCCTCGACCAGTAGATGGATATATTGTTGGGTTATTAGTAGCTTCCATCTTTGCCAGCATAAACCTTCCATTTGGGGACAGATTGTGAACATAGTTGAATACATGACAACTCACTGACATCTACCCAATGAATTTCCTGTCTACTTGATTGTTTTCTGACTTCTACAGAATAGAAATTTATATGGGGATATTTTTCATGTATATATTTTGCAAAAGTATACCCTATTCTTTCTTCTGTTGTATAACTAAAGTTATATTTTTCAAAAGTATATTTTGATTAAGATTTCCCTCCCCTAGTATAATTCATCCATCCAAATCTCCATACTGTCTCTCTCATTAAAAAAGAAACAGACGTCTAAAGAATATTAACAAAATAAGATAACCAAAACCAAAATTGAATAAGGTGAATCAAAAGAAGAAAAAGAAGCAAATCAAAAGCACAGGAAACAGATACACATACACAAACATACAGGTTCCCACACACTGACATTCCATGAAAGCACAAAAAATGGCAATCATAGTGTATAAGCAAAGAATCTGTAAGGGAAAAAAAAGAAAGAAAGAAAAGCACCAATAAAGGATTCTGTTCAGCTGGGCAGTGATGGCGCACGCCTTTAATCCCAGCACTTGGGAGGCAGAGACAGGTGGATTTCTGAGTTTGAGGCCAGCTTGATCTACAGAGTGAGTTCCAGGACAGCCAGGGCTATACAGAGAAAGCCTGCCTTGAAAAGCCAAATAAAGGATTCTGTTCTGAGACAAAGCTCCAAAAACTCTTGACAGTTTGTGTTGACCATCTACCTCTGAAGAATGTTGTGTTTACCCAGTGAGATTCTGTTGGAGAAAACTAATTTTTCTTTTGTGAACAGTCATCATGTAGGGATAGCTTGTGACTTAATAATAGGGACTCATGTCCCTTCATGCTTCTGAACTGTGCAAGTCTTATGTGTGCTGCTACAGTCTGTGTGAGTTAATAGGTGACTTGGTCTTGCTGAGTTTAAAGGGCCTGTTTACTCAGTGGTCTATAAACACTTTGGTCTCATATTTTTCCTGCTTCTATTTCAAGAAGGTTCCTTGATCCCTGAGCAGAGAGATTTGGCAGAGACATCCCATTTAGGGATGAGTATTCCATGGTCTCTTAGTATCTTCTCTTAGTATTTTCTGGCTCTTGGTCCCTGTATTTGTTCCTGTCTGCTACAGGAGGAAGCTTTTCTGATGGTGGCAGAATAAGGCACTGATCTGTGAGTACATCAGAATGGCATTAGAAGTCATTTTATTGTTCATTCAGCAAAATGGTAGTACTTTATTTATTTTCCTATGTCACTGATGTATGTAGTCTTAAGCTCTTGGCCACCAAAGATTCCATCTCATAGAGTAGAACTTAAATTCAATCAGATATTGTTTCATTAATTCCTCAAGATTTGTGCCATTATTTTGCCACTACATCCACCAGGCAGATCACCTTTGTAGAACAACAGATTTGTAGCTGGATTCTGTTTCCCTTTCTCCTTTAATAGACTCTAGTGTGCCTTACAGTACCATGAACAGTAGTCATTGGGATAGGCACCTAGGTTTGTGTCTCTAGGTAAATTTACCTAGTGTACTGGCTGGTTTTTTGTCAACTTGACACAAGCTGGAGTTATCACAGAGAAAGGAGCTTCAGTTGAGGAAATGCCTCCATGAGATCTAGCTGTACCGCATTGTCTCAATTAGTGATCAAGGGGGGAGGGCTTCTTGTGGGTGGTACCACCTATGGGCTGGTAGTTTTGGGCTCTATAAGAAAGACAGCTGAGCAAGCCAGGAGAAGCAAGCCACTAAGGAACTTCCTTCCATGGCCTCTGCATCACCTCCTGCTTCCTGACCTGCTTGAGTTCCAGTCCTGACTTCCTTTAGTGATGACCAGCAATGTGGAAGAATAAACTGAATAAACCCTTTCCTCCCCAACTGACTTCTTGATCATTATGTTTGTGCAGGAATAGAAACTCTGACTAAGACAAATTGGTACCAGCATAGTGGGGTATTACTGTGACAATGTGACCATGTTTTCGGGAGGACTGTGGAAGGAATTTGGAACTTTGGGCTAGAAGATCAATTCTGTGTTAAGAATTCTGTAGGATGTTGTGTATGAGATTGGAAGATAAGATTGAGAAAAGTGTAGAAGATGGATGCCTGGCTTGTGAAGTTTCAGAGGAAAGATTAAAGACTCTTATCAAGGCCATTGCCACTTTGACTGTGAAGATTTTGTGGTTTTTATTAGCTGGGGCTGAAGGATCAGTTGTGATTAACAAGATACCAGAAGTACTAAAGCAAAATCATTGCATTACTGGGACTATTGATGCTGGTTGGCTGGAGCTGGGAAATTGGCGGTGATTGGGAAGAGACCAGCATCATTGAGGTGAAATCTTCTGAGAAGTGTTCTCTGAGAGCACAGAGACTGTGTTCCAGAAATAGCCAGGGTTGTACCTTGTACTGGACTTGGTAATGTGTAAGAGTCACCCAGGTGGTACTGGTTTTGAAGGCATGAAGGAGACATGAAGAACAGCTGATGCCTGGGCTCTGTGAGAGGCTGTGGAAGGCCACTGGTGAAAGTGCAGCCTCAGTTGCAATAGATGACTCAGGACTGAAGGGGTCATGCAAAGGAGGTGAGGCTTGGCCCTATGAAGAGAGTCTATGAGAGGCTGTTAGTAAAGCCTAGTTGTAGCAGAAGACAGCAATGTTCTAGAGATGCCAGTACCATGAGATGACCACCAAGAACAGCTGCAGCAGTGGAGTACAGGCATCTGGAGCCTAGAAGAGAAGGTGTATGCTACAAAGGACAGAGCTGGAGAAGTGACTCAAGCGCTTGAAGGAATCCAGAAGATGGTGAGAGAATCCCATACATTGCACAGTTGGAGTTTGCTTTTGCTTTTGATTGTGACTGTGCCCTGATAAATTTTCCCTCCTGAAGGAAGAAGGTATTTTGGTGGAGCCCACAGTTAAGAGACGTAATTGTAAAAAGACTTTGAAATCTAAGAGATTGGATATCTTTAAAGGGATTGAAATTTTCATATGTAATAAAGGTAAGAAAGAGAGAGAGAAAGAGAGAGGGGGAAGGAAGGAAGAAAAGGAAAAGAAAAAAGAAAAGGAAACCTATTGAGTCTGTTCTTTGAAAATAAGGTGTATTGAAAACAATACATTGTCTGGTGGAAGGCCATAGCAGGACCTTATGGAAATAAGGTCCTTCAATCTATTCCCAAATACAATACTGCTACCCTTGAATTAATTCATCGTTGAACTAAGTTGGACAAGTGTCTTTGTTCTCTCAAGTGGTTGTAAAGAGCTTCAAGGTCAAAAGTATAACATGAATGATAAATACTGTTTCTACAGAGACAAAGTTACTTGGAAGATACTGTCCTTGTGTAACTTTCCTTCATCACTAGGTCTCTACGAGCACCTGATTTCAAATTTACAGCATCTTCTCAGTAATGAATCACTGATGAATCTTCCAGCCCTTTAAGTCATGCTGATGGATAAGCTTTAGCCATCTGATGATGATGAACAGCTCTCCGTGTATTGACACTTTGAACCTCATGGTACAGAAGTTTAGGAACCTAGTCATTCACATCGCAGGCAGCAAGCTAGGAGCCTGTGTGGGAATGCTCAACATTGCTGTGCTGGAGATGACATCGATTTGCCTCAGAACCTTAGAGGTCTGAAATTATAGTTAGAAAATGGGGGTTTCTCAAGTTACCATATGACTTCTATATTATAGTCAAATACAATGAGAAACACTGGAGCTGTTGAATCAAACACCCAAGTAGCAGTCCCTTACATCATCCAGGGAGATACAACCAACTGGCATTGGATGAGTGACTTATAAACAGCAGAAATTTATTTCTCCAAGTCTGAGAATTTCTAGAACAACAAGCTAGCATATTTACTCACAAACAATGCTTTCTTGTGCTATGTTCTCATGTGGAAGAAATATTAAGAAGTCTCAGGCTTCTGCTCTGAAATCATAATATTTACAGACGAGGGCTGGGTACCCATACCCTCAATAAATCCAAATGTCCCATCACCTATAATTATCATATTTTGATAAGACACAGATTTAAAGAACACAGATATTCCATTCAGAGCAGACAGGCAAACAGCATCAGAGCCTAATATCTTCACCACTGAGCTCCATTTACAAATGACAGCAGCAAAGTCATATAACAAATTGGAAGAACATATATTCAATCTCAGACTGCAGATGTCAGCCAAGTGATATTTATTATTTGTGGTATGTAGTAGAAAATTCATAATGTCTTTAATTTGGTGTGTCACAGACTAAACAGTGCACCAGACCACTGACAAAACAATTTAAGTGTGGAAAGTAAAGCATGAATATCTACTAGGCTCTTTTTTGGTCTGTGGTATGAATATAGCCTTCCAGAGTATCCACAATATGTGATATTTTGATAATCTGTGACTAAATTGTGTGGTAGTATAAATATATCCAGCTATGGACAAACAAGTAGATTTGAAGTTCATCTGAACCAGAGTAGCTAAACTTGGACATGGTAGCTATCTTGGTGACTGGTAAGTCAATTTAAAGTGAACAATATTCTTACATTTTAATGGTTGAGAAATTCTAATTCTTTGAGGAAAGCAATGGTGGTTAACAACCATGTGGTCTGGGGATACTTGCACTGCTTATAAGAACCAAGTTTCTGTCCCATAAGCTTATAAAATGAGGAAGTCCACTTCTCTGCCACAGTTAATTGGGCTAGCTTATTTTAAAACACATGGTGATGGTCTGCTCATGGCATGGCATAACTTCTATGAGGGAGAATATAAAAGTAAGGCTAAATATTGGTATTTCTGCAACTTAGGTTGGCATCAAATTTAGAACAGACACCAGTTGTACAGAGTGTAAACTTCTGAATGGGAGGGATCAGGGAGAACAAGCTCTTTACACATTCCTTGCCTCTGTTATCAGCGTGTCATGCACACCCCATGCAGAATAGCTAATGGAACCCAATTCAAAGTCAGAGAAGAGTGAGCGCAAAGATCTTATATTCTGATAGCATTGTAGCACAAAAAATTCCATGAAGATTAATTACTTTTAAATTATATTTTAATTAAAACAAAATTATCTAAAACTATGCATATGACTGCAGATACTTTACATATATCAGGTGTCTGCATAGGTTTTTATACATAGCCTCAACTATTAGGTGGTAAGGGTCTGTGAAGAATAAATATATTTGGTCTTATATAAAAGTAATATAGTTTCTCTTTCTTTCTTTCTTTCTTTTTTTCATTCTTTCTTTCTTCATTCATTTTTGAGGCAGAGTCTCTCTACATAACCCTAGTTTTCCTGGAATTCACTATGTTGACCAGGCTAAACTTGAATTCTCAGAGATCCACCAACTTTGCCTCCTCATGCTTGATATTAAAGGCGTGCTCCATCATGCCTCTTCTGATATAGTTTTTTAAATCAGGAAAATTTAAAAACCCAAAGATAACTAAGAAGAGTTGGGGATAGAGATCATCTTAAATCTGTCACCTGACATCCTCAGGACAGAGCAATAATGCCCAAGTTCTCAAAGAGCTAAGCTTACCTGATATGGAAGTGTATGCCTGGAATCCCAGTACCTGGGAGGAGGAGACAGAAGACTCAGAAGATTAAGATCAGTCTTGTCTGTACCATGAGTCTGAAGTCAAACTGGGTTCGATGAGATCCTGCCACAAGGAAAAACAAGAGCTATGCTAGTTCTGTCTTGTCATCTACATGAAGCCAACAGAAAATCTTTCAATCATTCTGAATTAATAATATTCAATTTCACAGTAGGTTGAGCTAGAGATGTGGTTCAGCAGTTAAGAGTATTTGCTGCTCTTTCAGAGGACCCAGGTTCAGTTTCCAGAACCAAACTAAGGGCTTGCAACCCTCTCTAACTCCATTTCCAGAGGATCAGAGGATCTAGTGTTCTCCCATGACCACCATGAGTACCTGGTACACATGTGGTATACTTACACACACACACACACACACACACACACACACACACACATATGCAAGCAAACACATATATGCAACTATAAACATAAAATAAAGAGAAATATTTAAAAATATTACACAGGACAATTTTAATGTTAACTTCTGTTTCCCACAATCCATGCAATACCGTAATTGTCAAACACAAGAAATAAGGCAAAAGGGTATTTGTATAAAAAAGTATTTTCAGAGCACGATCACATCAAATCCTAGCAAAATATCTTATTGTCCTAGAAAGAAATGTGAGTGGGAAGGTCCTACAACCTGGAGCAGTGCACTTCATAGTTTAACCAATCTCTGGCAATTGTCATTCTGCTTTCTCTTTCTATGCATTAGATATTTTAGGACTGACATATAAGTAAAATCACACATTTATTTGTCTGTGTCTAGATTCTTTCACATGGCATTATATTCTATAATTTCATCCATATTTTGAAATGGAAATTTGAAGGATTCCCTTTCGGTTAAATATTAGTTCTCTGAGAATTTTCTAAGATATGTTTTGATCTTACCCCCTCCTCTTCCACAACTCTTCCCAGATCAACATTCTGTTTTTCTACTCACCCAAATTTGTGTCCTTTATTTTACCATCTGATAAATTATACTTAATTTCCTATTGCGTACAATTATTATAAGGCCAACCTTTTAAGATTATTCTTTTTCCTATTACTTGGACAAATCATTAGCAACACTTAATTTCCCATACCATCTAGGAAGCATAATAATAGTAAAATAAACCTCCTTTTAACTAGGAAAAAAAATTTAAAATTAAATCCATCATGCATATAAATGTTCCGAATAATTTACATATTTTGAAGTCTTACCACTTTGATGCTACACAATTGTAATAAAGACTACAATTACTCTCATTTATTTCATCTCCTAGAAAATTACTTTCATTTCCTCATATTTTGTTACACATTATCTGTTTTACATAACATAACAATCAGCAAAATGCTCTCCAATTAACAAACATCTTATGATTTTATTTGTCTTAGATATATTTAAGTTTTATCTTTCTGTATTCATGCATGAACTATTACTTAATATATGAAAGATAATTTCTCAGGGCACATTGATCAAAATCCTACCAAAATATATTAAGTTATAACTTGTAAGTGTTTAATACCCTTTGAATAGGATTTTGATTGAGAAAGGAGAGATTAATATATTTTCATACTAAATTATGTTTTTCTGCATTTCATTACTTATTTGTGCATTCTGATAGAAAAGTAAAACCATGTTTAATGAATTAAGAAGGCATGCAGATGCATGCATTAGTAACTGCATAAAATGGATAGGTTGTATGGTGTTGAAAAGCCAACACTGCCTCCACTGGGTTTTTAAAAAGTGAATAAGTAGTCGCAAGCACACAAGGGAAACATAGTTATCACTCCCACTAAGACAGAATAACAGTCTCAGAAGCAGTGAAGGCCCATGAGGGCCTCACCCTTGGCATTAATTCTGCCCTTGCTGCAAAATAAATCTCTAGAACTTATTTTTTCCAGTCTAATCTTCACATGTTACCCATTGTACAGAACCCCCTACCCCTGCCAGCTCTGGCAAACATTCTTCTGTTTATATGTTTAGGCATCTTCAGGTCTGACATATAAGTGAAATCATATGATTTTTTTCAATCTATGTATGGCTGCTTTTACTTGGCATTACATCCTGTATTTCCAGTGACATTTTTGCAGTAACAAACTTTCTCCTTATTTTTTTTAGCATTAGTTCTTTGAGAATTTCCTACAATATATTCTGACTATCTTCACTCCTCTCCTGCAACTCTCTCTAGACTGGCATGTTCCTTCCTTCATCACCCAACTTTGTGCCCTCCTTTTACCTCAACCAAGTCCTGTCTGTCCTTCCCATATACTTGTGTATATGTGCCCTTCTAGTGGAGCCAGGGTAACCTACAAGAGCCAGACACTTGCAACAACAACAACAACAACAACAACAACAAAATCTGACTCCCTGGTTCTCAAGAACAATATAGATGGCCAACAATTCATCATCCAGTGGTAGAAATTCCTGCTCACCATCTGGAACTGCAGCTTGAAGAGATCCAACATCCTCTTCTGATCTGATCTTCACAGGCAAAAGGCATGCAAGTGTACACAAACACACACACACACACACACACACACACACACACAAACAAATGAAAATAAAATTTCCATATAGAAAAAAAATCAGGAGAGAAAATAACAAATTAGAAACAAACAATATAAAAACCAAAATAAATAAATATTTATTTATTTAAAATGATTGCAAACCTTTAGCAAAATTAACCAAAAGAACGTTAATTTGATTAATGGCCAAAGTCAATAAAATCTGAGATCAAATAGGAGAGATTTAGATGGATAATGATGAAATTCTGAGGATCAGGGCACATGTTTGAAAAGGCTATCAACCACCAAAGTGTAAATTCTACAAGAAACAGAAGAATTTTTAGAGCTAAATCGTCTACTAAAGCTAAATCTGAATAAAGTAAATATTTTAAATAAACTCATATATTCAATGATATGTGTTAATCCCAAGACCATATTGGTTCAGTATAAAATTCCATCTGACCTTCATTGAATATAAAATCTCCTCAAATTATTCCATAAGATATTTAAAAAATGTAAATTATTTTTAAAATCTATTATTACCTTGATACTCAGACAAGAAAAAGACCCAACAAAAATGGAAAATATATATAATAACTCCAAAGATCATGGACACAGAAAATATCAGTCATAAAGATCAAACCAAATTTAAGAATACACACACACACACTGGAGCGCACATGCACACCCACACCCACACAGGCACACAGGCACACATGCACACACACAGGCATATATACATATATATATATATCTCCACTATTTCGAATCACTGTGACATCAACATATGTAAGTTAATAAATGTAATCCACCATATAAATATGTTAAAAGACAGAACCACATGAACATGTCATTAGATGCAGAGAAGGCTTTTACAAAATTGAATATCCCTTCATGCCAAAATGCTCAGAAAGTCTAGGGATACATTGGACATACTTCAACATAATAAACTGGCATGATACCTAAATACATTCTAAAATATGTTCTTATATAAACAAGTACATACAGTTCTCACCCCTCATGCAGGGAACTTTGAAACAGATGAAGAGAACTAGAGAACCAATCAAAATGCAGAGTTGTAGAACTAAGTCCCAGTGGACAAACCTAACAAGCATATCCTCTCACCCAAGGCTAAAGGAATATTTCAAGAGAGAGGTAGAATGACTGTAAGATGCAAAGCATCAGGGAGTTTACTGTGAGAATGTGTCTTCTAGTAATGTCAGAAACTATACCCAAGTCTCATTAATATGAATGTCTCAACCTGAGCAACACTGAGCTGAATATGGAGCATAAGAATACACAAGCCAAAGTGAACAGGGAACGCCCATGCAGGCCTCAACTCTACATAAAGAACCAAGGAATGCTAAGTCAGAGACTACTCTTCCTTAGGGAAGAGCACATCAATTGATTATCCAGTAGCAAATGATCAGTCTGAAAAGTATACATATTGGTAACATTATACAGACTGAGCATTATGTTAATATTATAATTAGTTATATAATTATATATTAATTATAATCAATATAACTAAACATATTATATAAGTATATTGTATAATTATATAATAATATAATCATTTTAGAAATATAATCAAATTAATGAATATATATGCAAATATATAACAATTTATGAAAAAAATAGAGGCCATGAATTTGGAAAAGAGTAAGGAAGGGTATGTGAGAGGGTTTGGTGGGAGGAAATTGAGAGAAGAAATTATGTAATTGTAGTTTAATCTCAAAAATAAAAGAAAAAGTACAAATTATAAAAATACAAAAGATATGAATATACCAAATTTCTGAATTGTCCAGTTAGGTTTTACGGAAAGTATGGAATAAGCATTGCTTCCATCAACACATGAAAGCCTAGGTATTTATATGGGACATATGCACGATGCATATTCATTCCACTGTCAAAAAAAATGAATTGCAGCATTTCCAGGAATGAAGATAAACCTGGAATCTGTTTTTCTAAACAAAATATTCTTCATTCACAGGGTCAACACCACTGCAGGTTTTTCTCTCATGTGTTGATCTAAGATAATATTCTTCATATGTATATGTATATTGGTCATGAACCTGGAAAGTGGAACATGAGGAGGAAAATAGGTATTGAGTGTGGACAGGGAGAATAAAGGGAGGGAAAGACAAGCAGCCAAGACCAAAGGGATTTACTGAGGGGAAGGAAGGGAGGCCCTTCAAGGAGATGGGACCTGGAGGGGTAAGCAAGGATAGCCATCAAGAACAGAGCTTAAAATATCAGAGTTGATCCTATTTCTTCATGGGACAATTTAAAAACTAATAGATGCTCCTTTTGATATACCTTTTAGGTTTAGATTTTTCAAAACTTACTTATAGTAAGAGTTCTTAAATGCATTAACGTCCCTTCTAGCCCACCATAACTAAGAGGTAAAGTGGAAAATGAAAAGTTTATAGAGCAAAGGAGGATGTGGAGCTGTTTAGAAATATTTCTTTCAAGCAAATCCAATCCACGTTCTCGGAATATCAGCAGTTTAATTCACACAAATCAGCAGAGGCACCCTTATCCACTCACAAACACCATTCACAATGGCAGGACTAGCGAACATCATTCACTAATCAGCAACAGCAGGTAGATCTAGAAGAAACCGCAAGTCTCTGCCAATCAGCCCAAGTCCACTGAAGCAGCATGAAGCCTCCTTGGAATATGTCCAGAAAAACACCACATATCTGTTCTTAGCAAAACATCCTCCCACGTGTCTTTCAGCAAAAACATCCTAAGACAGTTTCCAGAAAAATATCACATGATACAACTGAAACCAGAAATTTCCACTTCAACACCCCTTAAATATAAAGCAATACATTTTGACATATACTCAAGAGCAGGGAACAGTGGCAAAGTCACCAGCTACTTGTAAAGACATGAGGCATCATGAAGAGGGAATCTTTAATTATATCAAGGGATCAATGTTAGGAATCTATAAAATAAACAAACCTCTTGGCATCTAATAGCCTCAAAATATACAATGTTAAAAGAAAAATTCAATTTTGAATCAAAATGCAGTTAATACACAGGCCGTTAGCAGGAGTTGTTTGGAAATTCATTTTCTTGTGGAATTGGGAAGCCCAGACCTGTTAATACTTAGTGGCTTCAGAGGTAGCTATGCATTGTTTCTTCTGGCCGGTGAGGCATGAGTAAAAAGAGATGCATACCAGGGAAAGGCAGTTCAGGTGTAGTAGTTGATCTCAGGGCTTCTGCTTCTCTTCTCTTCCTGTCAGGAGAGCCCTGTGATGTTGAGTGATTGCTCAACCTCCTTATCACCTAGGGATACAGTACTGGTGAAGAGGGAAGAAAACAGATTTTTCTTTTCCTTGCTAATGATGAAACCTCTGATCTGTATTCCATATGCATTTTTGTGCATTTTTTCTCAAGATTAGGTTCCTTTGGTCCACATAATGAATTATGCTTTAACATTTCTTTCAATAAATGTTGGGTTTCTAGTCCTGCTTTTAGGAGACTTTGTTCAGGCAAGTGGCTTTGAACTATCTAGTGCTGGAAGGATATTTTTTTGTGTCATTCTTTCTGAAGCCTGTCTTTATCCTGTAATAATCTTTATAAAATCAACATTACACATTGTTTTTCTGGAAAGCACAGCACTTTATTTCAAATGTGATATTAAATTATATTTTCATATCTCATCACCAAATTTTTTTTAAATAAATGAGATCTTTATTGTCCACAACATATTATTTTTCATAAATTGTTTATGACCTCTAAAATTCTTATGTAGGATGATCGACAAATAAGTTAGATGAATCAGCAGGTTGCATTTATATATTTGTTCAGATATGTACACATACATGTATGTAATAATTTAATAATAATCAAATAAAATAGGCTATCGATTAGAGAGTGAGAGGGCACTGGAGGAGCTGGGTGGAAGATATCTACAATGGACTGGAGGAAGGAAAGGGAAGGAGAAAATTCCTGTAATTTTATTTTAATTAAAATGTATTTTAAATATTTTATCAGTTTATGTAAGAAAAAATTGAGATCAGTTGGTCAAAAGTTTCTAAGCTTACTTCTCTAAATCCTTACAACAAATTTCACACTTAATTATTTTCTAAATTACAGTACAGCATCAAATTCCTTAAAGACAGTTCAGTAATCTGAATATTATTGATTTTCTAATGTATTAAATTTATAGTGAAGTAGAACATCTCCTGTTAGCTTTTAGTTTTCTTCTAATGGCTATTTTAAATACAAATGCACTTCCCCTGTGGTTTGATATCTTCGTTTGATATCATAGATATCTGTATAATGGTTTATCTCCCTTTGATTAAGCTTGTGCACAGGTGAACAGACTACATTTGTTGTATCAATTTTTTACTTATCCCAACATTTCAGTTTTTGCTTTTAATTGAAATGTCTGAAAAGATCCTCAAAATGGAATATTTATTTCAATAAGTGTCACTGAAATGTTTTAATTTATTTTAAATGTTATTATTTTGTGTGGTGGGGAAGAGATGAGCTTGTCTGCTTGGGCTCCAGTGTTTCAAGTCTGTATTTGATAACTAGAGGGTAGTGAAAGTTCTGAAATGTGTGTCATGGTTGGGGATACTATTGTTCTATTTGATGTGCAGAGCCACTAGCATTTAACTAAATGTAACTAAAGGAAAGTACTCTAATCCCTCCAGTGTGTGGCTATTGAGAGCCAAACAGAAAATAGAAATTCCTATCTCTCATATTTTTACTACTAATAAAGGCATGCTAGTTCCAACTTGAAATATATTTTGAACTTTTGCTTCACTTATCAGAACCTTGAAAAATTCAAATAAATACTTTTTAGCTTCTGTACTCAAAATATATGAAGGACTCAAGAAACTAGATATCAACAAACTATATAACCAAATTAGTAAATGAGGTACAGATCTAAACAGTGAAGTCTCAACAGAGAAATCTCTAATGGCCCAGAAGCACTTAGACAAATGTTCAGCATCTTGAGATATAATATCTTGGGCAGTGTATGGAATCATCACCTCTCAATAAAACACTGTTGGACTATAAGGTAAGGCAAGAAGGTGGGAGGGATTTCCTTTTGTCTTTGTTTTCTCTCTTTTTCTTTCTTCTTTCTTTCTTTCTCTCCTGTCTACTGTTAGCAGGGGGTGGGATGAAAGAAAAAAGGGAAATATAGGAATAATCCAGGAATATTTGGAATAAAGGGTAGTTTCCATAATTGTTATTATTGTGTATAGTTTATTATTATAAGAGAAAGACCCTTTTGTTGAATTAAATGAGGGGAAATGTAGAAACAACCTCTTGTGTAGTATATGGAAGCATCACCTTCAATAAAATGCTGTTGGTCTATTATCTTAGGCAGGAAATAGGAAGGTGGGAATTCTGGTACAGGGAGAAGATTTCTGGGACAGACATAGGCACAGGAGAAAGAGATTCACCCTGAACTCTGGAAGAGTTGATTCCATAAACCTGAGGAGAGGTAACTAACCATGTGAAAGATATACAATAATTTAAACAGGTTATATAAGCAATGAGCTAGTTGGAGAATAAGCCAAAGCTTATGGAAAGACCATTTATTAATAAATAATTAGTCTCAGAGTTATTATTTTGAGGAAAAGAGTGGCCAGGGAGAACAGCTTGGAGCTGCATTGAGCATACGATACTTGCTTCATAGAATCCAAGCTTAGAAAAGGTGAGAAGTAATGCAGTCACAAACATCCTTAGTCATCAGGGTAATGAAAATTAAAACAACTCTGGATCCCATGTCATACCCTTAATAATGGCTAAGATCAAAACCTCAAGTGACAGCTTATGCTGATGAGGTTGTGGAGGGGAACACCCCTCTATTGCTTGTAGGAGTGCAAATTTGTACAACCAGTTTGGAAATCATTTTGGATTTCTACCATAGAAACTCTACCATACCACAAGCACTTGCTCAAGTATGTTCATAGCAACTTTATTCCTAATAGCCAGAAGCTGGAAATAACCTAGAAGTACCTCAACCAAAGAATGTATAAAAAATGTGGTACATTTACACAACAGAATAGTACTCAATCATTAAAACCAATGACATCATGAGATTTGTAGGCAAATGGATGGACCTAGAATAGATCATTCTGAGTAATGTAACCCAGACTCAGAAAAACAAACATGGTATATACCCACTTATAAGTGATTGTTAGTCTTAAAGTGCAGGATAACCATGTACAAACAATGGACGAAAAGCTAAGACACATAAAGGTCCCTGGAGGCACTCTTAAATCTCACTGTAAGGAGAGAGAACAGGGGAAGATATTGAATGGGAGAGGGTCATCCCTGAGAATAGCTAGAAACCTAGGACAATGGAAACTCTCAGGAATCTTTGAGGGTGAGTTATCTAAGACTCTTAGCAGTGGGGGATATGGAGCCTGAATCAGATATCTCCTGTGTCCAGACAAGACTTTCAATGGAGGGATTAGGACACCCACTGAGCCACAAAACCTTAGACCTACAATTGGTCCTTCCTACAAGGTGTGCAGTGGTAAAAGTTGGAGCAGAATTTGAGGGAAGGACCAAACAATGATAGGCCCAGCTTAAGCCCAAGCCGTGAAAGAGAGGCCATACCAGACACTATTACTAATATTCTGCTACACTTGCAGACAACATAACTGTCATCAGAGAGGCTTCACTCAGAAAGTGACGGAAACTGACTCAGACCCTTAGCCAAACATTTAGTGGCGCTTGGGGAATCCTGTAGAAGAGGAGATAGAAGTATTGAAGAAGTCTAAGAGGTTAAGGACGCCACAAGAAAACCCACAGAAACGACTAGACTAGGCCTAGATGGGTTCACAGAGATTGAATTTCCAATCAGAGAGCATGCATTTGATGGGCCTAGACCCTCTGCACATATGTAACAGTTGTGCTGTTGGGTTTTCATCTGGGACTCCTAAAGCAGGGGCACGGGCTGCCTCTGATTACATTGCCTGCCTTTGGATCCCTTTCCCTTAAGTGCCTTGTCTAGCCTCAATAGGAGTAGATAGGCCAGTCTTGCAACTTGATATGCCAAGACTGATTGTTATCCATGAGAAACTTCGATTTTTCTGAAGATGAGTGGAGGAGAGGGGAAGGGAGTGAGGAAAGAAGAGGTGGGGTCTGGGAGGAGAGGAGAGAGGGAGAGCTGTAATAGGGATAGAAAGTAAATAAACAACTTAATTAATTTAAAAAGTCTAGCCGTCAGCTTGAAGCTTATTCCACAGCCTCATTCTGAGACCATTCATCAATAATATACAGTCCGTCACCCATTGTTTCCTTGTAACCCCATTGGCTGTTTTACATATTATCAATTCATGATGGAGCCTTCTACAAATTTTAGAATAAAGATATTAGAATATGCCTGTTAAAATTCCCCTTCACTTAATTATTCCATATACACAAGAAGTCTTCCACTCTCACCCCATGCACAGCTTCTCTGTTGTGCTCTTTTCTTGCCCTTGTTCTATCTGCTTACAGTGTATCCACTCATCCTGTGCTCGTGGTGGCCCAGCCCAGTTAAATTTTAGGATCACCTCCAATGTGGGCTTCTGGGCATAGTGTATAGATTATCTTCATTAGGTTAATTGAGGTGGGAAAATCCAATTAATGGGAGGTACCATTTCCAAACTGCAGTTCTGGACTACATAATGTGAAAGAACACTAATGAAGTATTTGAGGCTCTCTGCTTTTTTTGCTGCAGATGCAGTGGGGCTAGCAGCCCCAGCTCCACCTGTTCTGAATTCTCCACTAAGGTGGACAGTAACCTGAGAAAGTGAGTCAGAATAAACCATCTTTAAGCTGCTTTTGTCAGAAATTTTCTCACAGAAACTGGAAAGGGAAGGATGACACCACTCATATCTTGAAGACTACCAAATGATTTATGGAGGTCTGATCACCAATTTCCCCTCCTTTGGCCTACCCTTAGGTCCAGGCTTGATGAAACAATGGCCTCACTGACATCTAGTTTCTTTTTCTTATATTGGCTTAACCTGTGTGTCTAATTCAAAGAATCAAGATGCCCTTTGCATTATAAGTTAGTGTCTCTTAATCATATTAACACTATCGGCTAGGTCGGGAAGGTTCACTCCAGTATGCTGTAGTGACATACTCCTTTCATTGATTTGTTGATTTTTTTAAATTACTAAACTAAACACTCAAGAGCCAACATAAGTATGGGTATCAATAAAAGTAAAAATTAACTTGGTGGTTGTTTCAACAGAAAGTTATTCTCCTCTAAATAATGAGGAAATTTTTGGGATATGTTAATACATCTCACCTATGTCATATGAGGGAGATGAAAATGCTTAATGAATGAAGTGAGACAAGTAGACATAGAAGTTCATGTAAACACAGGACACAGGACAGAACCTACAGGAGAAACCACTTATCAGATGGAAATATGGAGGAGAACAAATCTAGGAAAGAGATGAGGCTTAGAATATATACAACCAAGATAGTTCACCTGCAATCCACACTTCTGATAATTCCTCTGAAAAGAAACATTTTCAAATGAACAACTCAATTTTAATGTAAAATATTACAATAGCACTGGAATATATCTAAGATATACCTTATCAATTATTATTACTCTTATTCTAGTAAGAGAGGGAAATGTTTCCATTTTATGTTTCAGCTAAATAAAAATTTGTGACCAATGCAAGTGCCGTATGTAATCTGTTTACTGTTGCTGTGATAAACATCATGAACAAAAGCAGCTTGTTGGGAAAGGGTTATGTCAACTTATTCATCCCAGTCCCTCATTAATGGAAATCAAAGCAGAAAATGTGGAGCAATTACTGAAACAGAGACCAGGGAAGAGAGCTGCTTACCAGCTTGCTCCCCATGGTTTTCTCATCTGGATTTTATAAAACTTGGGACAACCGGCCCAGGTCTGTCAGTACGCACACTGGCTGGGCATTCCTACACCACTCAGCAATCAAGAAGATGCCCCACAGAAATGCCCATAGTCCAATCTGATGGAGTCAATTACTCAATAGAGGATACCTCTTCCCAAGTAACTCCAGATTGTGTCACGTTGACAAAACCTAACCAACAGAGGAAGTATCCTTTTTCTTTCCATTTTATATTTTGTTGTCTAGGTAGAAATTCACGTGTAACTTTCATGTCAATGATTTGAATATTTTTGTATGGGAAGCAGTTTCTCTGTCACTTCCAAATTTTTAAAATAGCTTATTTTGAGGTATCTTAAGCAAATTTAAAGTATTTGTCTCTCTCTTACTTTCCACAATTTTAGTAATAAGAGATTCAAATTTAATAGTAAGAAAAGGTTTGTGATTTGAAATAAAAATAGTGGGTTAATGCATGTTACAGCTATGGCTGTCTGTTACTTTCCAAGGACAAGTGAAATCTCCAGATACTTTTCTTCTTCTTACCCCTCCTCACTCTGCAACACCCTCTTGTCCTCCTCTGCCTTCCATAAGGATTTCTCTGTGTACTTTACCTGGCTTGGCTGTACTTATACTCCTGCTGCTGGCTGCATGGCTGTGTCTGTAGCTCATTTACAACATATCAACAATAGTTTTTAAATGCCTGAGGATTTTTTTTTTTTGGACAGTTAGCGTTAAATGATCTATACTGGTAGTAATAATGAGGACTGGAGAAAATAAAGATTAAAATGCTGATCATGTTGGCACACAGTGAGATGTCTCACATCCAGGGAACTATGCTGACAAAGCCAGTTTTAACAGATGTTAGTGAGTTCCCATTTGTGATTGTAGCACTTCATTTTCTGTTATTCATGTCTTCTCAAAATATGAATAAAATGTTTTTTTTTGTTTTTTTGGTTTTTTTTGTCTAGTGATAGATCATTAGCATTTTAGTTGGCACTGGGAGAAACATCCATGAGAGAAAAATGATCTTGTTGGTGACTTGCCCAGTCAGTGATGGTTGTTTTCCATAGACTTGACTTAATAACAGTCAGCCCATCTTATATAACCTTTCACACAGAAGGAATCCTTCAATGCCCCAATACATCAGATATTTTTCTTAGTTTATTATTGGTATTTTGATATTTTAAGTCTTCAAATAATAGATATCAGTGGTGGTTTCAATAGGTACGGCTTCCATACATTCACCTGTTTTGAGTACTTGGCCATAGGGCGTAGATCTATTAGGATATGCATCCTTATTGGAGGAGATATAGTGTCATTAGAGGAAGTATGTCAGTGTGGAGCCAGGACTTTGAGGTCATGTGTGCTCAAGATATGCCAGTGAGACACACAGCCTTCTTTTGATGCCTAGTGGTCAAGAGGTAGAACTCTCAGCTCTTACAGTATTATGTTTGCCTGGACATGGCCATGCTTCCCACATGCTGAAAATGGACTAACACTCTGAAGCTGTAAGTCAGCCCCAATTAAATGTTTTTCTTTATAAGTGTAGTCTTGGCATGGTGCCCCTTCACAGCGATAAAATTCTAACTAAGATAGTAACTGTTATGCTTTAATGTGAAGAGTCTCTCTCAGGCTCCTGTGCTCGAACACTTGTCCTCAGTTGGTGGGGATGCTTTGGAAAGTGGTTTAATCTCTGTTCCATGTGTTCCATTGGAAGAAGCAGCTTACTGGGGTGATATTTCTGAACTTGACCTGCTCCATGTAAGTCCAGCACAGGCTCATACAGCTTCATGGGGAGCCATTCGTGCAGCTCTTTCTTGTCTGCTGTAGTGGAACTTCTGGCTACTTTATGAGTTCATATTTCTACCACCCTTCTGTAACCTTATCCCTTCCAAACCATCCCAATACTAGGTAGGAGAGAAAAAAGGCTAGAGGGAAAATGGGGTGTCAATATCAATATAGTTTGGTTATTTCCTGCTGATTAGGGACATTTATTTAATTCCTTAGGGAAATTTTGATTTTTGATAGTCAGGATATCTCCAGCAACCAACAACCAACAACCAGCAAATGGCAATAGCATTAGCAGCAACAGGAGTAGAAGGAGCAGCAGCAGTGGCTGTACCCCTTTCTGGGCTCTTGCATGTATATACCCTCTCAAGAATTCCCAGAATTCCAAGTGTCATACACTTGAAGAAACCCTCTGAAGCTGACAAAACCACACCCCCACAAAATCATGAGGCAAATCACAGTCTGCTGTTGTGTTCTGGGTTCTTTAACAAAGCAGGCTGAGCAAGCCATGAAAAGCAAGGCCATAAGCAGAAATCCTCCATGACTCTTGTGTTATCTCCTGCCTCTAGGTTCCTGCCCTATGTATGTCCCTGTATTGATTTCCTTCAATGATATAGCACAGTGTGGAAGTTTTACGTTGTATAAACCCCCTTCTCCCCAAGTTGGTTTTTGATCATGGTTTTTATTTGAAACAATAGAAACCCTAACTAGGACACTAACCAAAACTATTTTATGCTGTTACTTTTTCTAAATACTCCAAAGAAGAATCTACATCCTCCTCCTATATTTATGTGTTTCAAATACATTGTATCTTGTTGCCTACAAAGAGAATGAGAGATATATTATTTACATATACTCAACTTATTTGCCATGAGATGCCATTTGTTTACTGTTTCTGACACTTCTACATGGATAGCTTGTATGTTTTTAGGACTCAGAACACACAAAAAAATTATTTGAAAATTGGAGAATTTTTATTATATTCATAAAATTAGTGAGAATTTTCCATTGTGCCAATGATTTATTCCATTCATTGGACATAAATACGTTCTCTCACCATGCTTCTAAGAAGAATGCTACACTAGTTCAGTGCCAACACAGCCAGGTTTTATTCATGTGATGATCATTAGTTTCTAAAAGTATCATTCAAGTGATTTGTGGAGTAAATTGTACATTTATTTCACAGATATTGTGGTGGACTTACTTAGGTTGAAATTAATTTTAGACACACTGAGTATATTAAACTCTATTAAAATTTAATACTAACTATATATTCATGTACAAGTCTACAATTCAATATGATTTATGATCAATTATAACAGGAAATTAGCCACAGTATTTTGCTTTTGAGAAGCTAAGAAAATCATTTTTTAATCTAGTATAAACTATTTTAGTACTTATTTGAAGCAGCATGGAAATTGCACAATAATACCCCCAAAATGTTATGGCAGTATAATGCAGTAAACTTGAAATTTTAAGTGAGTGATCTTTTTGTCTAATGAATGTAGTATTGAAATATCTTTAAATTATGCTCTTGAGATTTTTGTAATTTTAAGTACATGTGTATGCTAATGCACATGTGCACCTATGGTCACATGCCTAGCTGTGCACCTGGAGCCTCAAGTAAGTCTTGAATCTCCTGGAGGTAAAGTTTAGGTGGTTGTAATCCAACTGATATAATGCTAGGAAATGAACTCCAGTCAATTGTACATTTATTTCACAGATTTTGTGATGGACTTACTTAGGATGACATTAATTTTAGAAGCACTGAGAATATTAAACTCTATTAAAATTGACTGGAAGAGTGGTCAGCCCTCTTAATCCCAGCCATCTCTCCAGTCCCTCAATGACATTATTGTTAAAGGGGTCTGAGTAAGCTACTACTCATTGTCACCAAAAAATAAGTTACATATTGGAACGAATAATAATTTGAACACACTGATAATAAAGAGTGGTGCTAGTTTAACATGGTAGAAAAGAGGTAAATCGATTATCTGATTAGGATAGGCATTGTGCTGTTATATTTTATTTATTTCTTCCTTTAGTTAGCATACAAATAGAAGTATTACTTGTGGCATTTTCATGTGCATGTAGAGTGTTATATAGTTTTACCTAGACACATAACTCATTTTGTCATCTTGCTGATTACTTTCTTTTTCCTAAATAACCTCTACTACTTCCATTTAAATATCTCCCACTCTTCTATTTTGTTCTTTTCCTTATGTGCTCTTTCTACCCTCTCACAGTTCCTTATCTACTTCCATCCAAAACACACACACACACACACACACACACTTGCATATATATGTGCATCTATATAAATTGTAATCTTAAATCTATTTATGAAAGACAATATGCAGTATTTTTCTTTCTGAATCTATTTTCACTAACACTATGAACTCTAGTTCCATCCATTTCCCCACAAAGTTTCTTCTTTTCACATGATGAAAAATTCCCATATGACTGCTTTGAATGCTAAAGAGGAACAGAACTTAGAAGAAGACCTTCCCTCATTCCACTGATTGTGAATCAGTGGGTTTCTTTTGGAATCCTTGCTAATGGCTACATTGTTATGGAGCAATGGTTGACATTGGAAAGGTTCTGATTTTATCATGCTGATTCAGTTGGAATGTGAGTTTTGTAGCGATCCAGATCATTGGCTAGTGAACTCTGATCCATAGCCCCTTCTACATTTAGTCATAAAACAGAAAATAAAACTGAAGGTGAAGTTAGATTTTATTGAAAAAGGAGGTTAGGTGTCAGGGAACTGAAAAAGAAACATCATCTTATAGAAACAATGTTATGTATTCAAAGATGTTGAGTCCAACCTACTTGCTAAGAGTGTCATCTAATACATCAAGAATTATGGACCTGTGGAAATAAATGCCAAGCGCAACCCAGCCAAACTCAAGATCAAGTGTTCTCTGAGGGATCACACATCATTAACACTGACCTATATTGAAGGTGTCCTTTCTTTTGGTAGACAGAATACATTATAAAAACACAACTCTTGTAAAGGAGATCTGTTTCAGTTACTCTGTTACAAAGCTGAGACCTGTGTTCTGAAGTGCACTAGTCTTACCACATAGAACTTACAGAGTGCTTTTCAAAAAATATTAAGACTATTTGAAAAAATAAAACTGATCTAACTGAAGAAGATCCATATGGGATGAGTGGTGAGATTCAGGTAAATATTTCATGATAGCATTAAATGTAACTGTAGTTCAAATTTGTTTCATACTTATGACACAGCCCTGCTGATGTCTAAGTGTGGTTCTTATTAACTCTGCATAGTCATAAACATTCATGACATATTTTTTATCAACAGTTCTGTTTGTAGATAAAGGAGCTGAAACAAGGATGTTAATTAGCATACTAAACTGACATAGCTCACATCTGTTATTACCAAGGAAGGTTATTCTAATTGAGGAAAAAAATTTAACAACAATTTACAGTCACTAGATCACTTCCTAGGTCTTATAAATATTTTCAGAAAAGTACTATTGTCAGTAAAACATGTTAAAAAGTAGCAACATATTGATGATGGAAGAAATTCTGTGGAGAAAGCCAAATGAAATTAAAAGTTCAAAATAGCTTCAATAGCTATAGAATGATATTGACATCTGTAATTTATATCATATGTGTGAAATCAAGTACTTGTAGTTTGTATGATCAATATTTATAAAACCCAAGGTGCCAGTTGAAACACCAATGGGAACACAGGAATTTTGAAAGACATTCACATAATTAAAACTCTTATTTCTAGAAGAAAGGAGGAAAAGGTGTTTCCCAAGGCCCAAGGAATCTTCCATAACCTATGTCATATCTTATGAAAACAAATTTTCCATCTAAATCTATATGATTATTTTTCTGGCTTTCATATCACATGGAGGAAAATAAGTTAGCCTCAGATTTGTTTCATACAGTTCATGTCAGAAGTAACCCTTAAGATGGCATTAGCACAATCAATCACTCATCTGTTTAAGTCACTCACCTAATTAAGTGTTTGGTTGCATGGTGTGAGGTAAAACACAGTGGTTGTAATGAAAGTTTTATACCACAAAGGGTACATTGTAAAGGGTTGGCCTTCTCATTTCCAGAAGCTTGAGTACTTTGATATTCCCAAGAATATGGGAACATGCTGACAGATGAGACATGTCAGCAGATGATATTCTAGGAAGAAAAAAAAAAAAAAACAGACCCAGGGGATTTATTCTCCTTTCCATTTTCACTAAACTTCAACAGCTGTAAGTCACTTCTAAAAAGTATCTGGCAGGATGCCTTCCAAGACCGTCAAGAGCTTTATGATGTCTGCTGCCTGGCAAGGCACTGTAAAGGAATTCCAAGTTCACAACTCCAAAACAGTTACTCAGAAAGAGCAACCCATGAAAGACCAGATGTTGTTCGTCTGGTGAACCTTCCCAGTCATTAGTACTGAGTGTACCTGCATTCTTCTTCATCCATACTATCCAGAGTAGCAGAGCGATTTAATTCCCTTGATGTTTATAAAAGGAGTGAATTGATTCCCAGCATTGAAAAGCCTAGTCTGGCATAGTTCATTCAAACCTCCTGCACAGCGAAGTTCCCAGCATTTGATCATGACACCTGAGAGCTACCAGTTTGTGCATTGCATTAGTTGCCACACCAGCAGTACCAACAACCCTAGAAATGGGTTTCAGGTAGATTTTTGGCCCAAGCTCAAAACTGCTTAATTGGAATTTCTGCTGTGCATAGCGTGTATTGTGCATTTATTATGTCTCTTGCAGAATAGTGAGTCTCTAGCAGGAAGGGCACAACCTATGTTCAGAGGTCCATACTTGCACACTGGAGTCATTACAGCCAGAATTTTATCTGGTTCTGACCTTGCTTTGAGGGTGGCACCTGCTTTATCATATGGATGAAGTAGACAGTGGTCACTAAGAAAATATTTTGATGAAGAGTTAGACATATACACTTCTCAAAATGCACAAATTATTTCTAGTTCATACAGAAAATAGACATGCCATTAACCATCTAACACTGGATTATATGTGGCATGAGGTAGACTTAACCTGGAGGGTATTTCTGTTGAGTGCAACCATCCTCAGACACCTAGTGTGCTTTCTATTGCTGTGATAAAGGCCATGGCCAACAGAAATTTGAAAAGACATGAGATCATTTGGCTTATACTTCCATAACATAGTCCACCATTGAGGGAAGTCAGAACACAAATCCAAGGCAGGAAACTGGAGACAGCAACCAAATAAGACACCATGGATGAGTGCTGATTCTTAGTTTACTCTTGGGTTGCTTGTTCATCCTGCTTTTTTAACAACACCAAGAACCACCTGCCCAGTAGTAGCACAGTATCCATAGGAAGCTGGACTCTCAAATCTCAATCATTAATTTAAAAAAAAAAATGTCCCTCAGAGACCTGCCCATGAGCTAATCTTATAGAATCATTTTGTCAATTGAGGTTCCATCTTCCCATATGACTTTAGCTTGTGTCTAGTTGACACAACACTAACTAGGACACTATCCATTCTGAAGAAGTGATATTTCCTAAAGCTGACTATGGAGAAATTTACCAGCCTGTCAGTTGCATTTCTTGGAAATAAGTTGACGACCATCAGCTGAGATTCCGGGAACAAAGACCTAAGTGTCTCATCCTGGAGGATAGGACAGACATTCTAACCCTCTCACCATCAACTCCCGAAGGTCATATCATGTATTTACCTTTTCCTGAGAGGGGTTTCCTCAGTGTATTTGAATAAGGCTGCCTTTTCACAGACAATATAATCTCAAATGCTCTGAAATCCTATGTCTAAATATCAAAATATTCCTCCACATACTCCTGATGAATAGGTCAAAATACAGGAAAATGGATCATTACAAATTTAGCTTATAGAATGTTTAAAAATAGATGTTTAGGGTATTGTGTTTAATATTTACATGATCATTGCAAAGAACACGAACTCAATGAAATTAATTAACATTTGGAATATATAAGATATACTGCTTTGGATATACAAATGTATACATTACTATTCAGAATAAACTACTAAATATCTGCAATATTTATTACTTGAAAGGAAATTATAGTCCATTGTCATAACAGATAGCAATATGTTTTCAAAGAAACATATTGCTGGGCTGGGGATATTCTCTTATCAGGAGAGAACCCTTCCCTGTTGTACTCCTCCCTAGGCGTCTAAGCAGGAAGACATCAGATATATTATCTGTTTCACTGCAGCTAATAATAATTTTCCTGTGTTTCTATCTTCTCTTCTTCATTCTAGCACTTACCAATATCTAAACTCATTGATCTTTGCATCCAAATGTGTAATCTTAACAAAGAAAGATTTATGTGTATTTGTTCATGGTGATCTCCTGGTGCTTGTCAAGCTGCCTGAATATAGTAGCTACTTAATAATGTGACTAAAAGCATGCATAAATTAATCCCTTTGCTATTTTATTTGTTCTTCGGTCATATAATATATTCCAACTACTGTTTCCCCTCTCTCCACTCCTCCCAGTCCCACTCTACTTTCTCTCTAACAAGATCCATTCCTTTCTGTGTTTCCCTTCAGAAAGGAGCAAGCCTCCCAAGAAATCAACCAAATATGGCACTACAAGTTACAATAAGACTAAGTACATGCCTTCATATTAAGGCTGGATGTGGCAACTCAATAGGAGAAACCAGATTCCAACAGCAAAAGGAGTCAGAGACAACTCCTGCTCCCAGTGTTAGGAATCCCACAAAAAAAAAAAAAAAAAAACCAAGCTACACAACCATGTTATTGATCATCAGTACATATTGTAAATTTAATTCTTCATTTAAGCAGCTTAGGTTATTTGTTTTGAATAACATGACATCCAAACTTAGTCTTCCATGATGAAGTTAAGCATTCCAACTATGCAATGAAGCACACACTTCTGTTCCTATAACATCCTTTTATTTAATGTTCAGAATTATAAAATAATAGATGAATGTATACAAAGCCACCTAAAGCCCAGGAAAAAGCAGTTGTTTGGTTTCCTGGGGAAAATATCGATTTGAGATGATAAGCAGGAATATCAGCAGGAGAAACCACAGAGAGGATGAGATCTGCATTTGCTTTATGGTCTGTCTGTTAGCAAGGCTTTGCAAAATCAAGAACAGAAATGTAGAATATTCAGCAAGACAATGTAATTATCAAGGACTCAGGTTTACTCAGTATGAAAAGCATAAGCTGACTTCCAGAATCATAGGAACCATATAAGCTGTGGGCCATCAGGTGCAAGAGACATGAAAAGGATTTATTGAATAGTTAACAAAGCCTTTTACAGTCATGACAATCAAGAAAGGAGAATAAAATTCCATGTATATACAAGATAAGCAAAATAAAAAAATCATATTTTCAGAAAAAATATATAGTCATTTCAAATTTAGGTCAAAGAAGGAGCAGAAGTCAACCTTTGCTTCCTTCTTCTACAGGCCGTGTAGGGCATGGAGCTTCTTCCTGGCATTCTTGTTTTGTTTGTCTTTTTCTTTAAGAATCATTTATACAAAGAGATTAATGTGTGCGTGAAGCAGGAGAGATACCTTGATACCTTGGGACTTTTGGTTCACAGGTTGAAAATATGCTTTACTAAATACCCTATCTAGAAATTTGATGGAAAGGAAAAGCTAGCACGGTCAGAGAGTGGTACAGGTTCTTAAACTAGAGGATTCCTCTCAGTTCCCCAAAGTGATATACTCAGTACTACTGACTAAAGTTATTACTAGGGACCATCACATAGCATTTGGTTAGATAAACTCTTGAACCTCTTTAGTAGACTGGCTTGAAATAAGCCTTAAGTATCTCATAACCCACAAAACATCAACTGGCTTCCACAATAAGACCCTAGATGTCCAGAGACCAACATTCACTGCCACACTGTGAATACTTCCTTCATGAGTTGTATTTCTTTGGAGAAACTTCTACATTCTTCTCAATGTCAAAGCCTTCAATTACATCAGAATACTGTTTTTAATTTGCAGGTGCAGCAAGCTTGACAACAGTATTTATTCTCTGTTTCATCTGAATTGAGACTCCTCAGTTGTCTGCAGAAGAATAATTTGAATGTATTTTTAAATCATTTCAGCCTACACAAGTAGCAATCACACTCCATTGATGTGTTGAATAAACTAGAGAATCTCTCATGAATCTAAACTTGTCAGGGTCTTGCAGACATATCCTCAGAGAAGAGCCTCTTATTTGAGGGGCATTTCAAGACAAATGAACAAAGAACATCTGTCAATCAGAGTTTGCTTCTCTTTGAGTTTCTTTCAGTTTAATTTCAACATCAAGCCATTAAAAAATCCAAGTTTATGCTATATTATTTCCACAGGTAGATAGAGATTCAGTAAGTCCACTGTGGAACAATATTTAAAAAGTAATAATTTAAATCATTGTTAGTAAAGGGGAAATAAAAACATCTTGCAGGTAATGTGTATTTTCCCCAGAGTAGGGAGGTAAGAGAGAAAACAAATTTTGTTTTGTAATCACACATTATTAGGGTTGAAAGTTTACTGTGGATTTTGGTGGTTGATTATTGATCTCTCTCAAAACCATTCTGAATTCACACTCTCTGAAATTTTACCTCATAAAGAAATTTACTACAGGGAGGCACAGATGTAATTGGAATTGTGTATTATTAGTTAAAATTACTGTATTCTGGTGTTGAATTTACAGAGTTTCCTTTATTTCAATATTAAGTTTCAGAGTTAATTTTGAAAATGGTTCTTTAAATCTATGGAGGAAAACTAGATTATGCAACAATTATTGTGATAACCATTAAGTGAAAGTAATATTTAGAAGGTTTTCAGCCTTTAAGAATATAAATTCCAGAGATCACTGACTCAAATAAGCTGAATCATCAAATGCGGGAAAAAAATATGTTTTTAAACGGTTGGAATATGCTCTCTTGTTTTTTTGCCTCTTGCTCCTTCTTGCTCCCTCTTGCTCCCTCTTGCTCCGCCTCTCTTCACATTCCCTTTGCCACCCTCTCTCCACATGGTCATGGCCAGCCTCTACTTCTCTATTCTCTCCCTCTCTCTGCCTTCCTCTGCCTCTACTACTCTCTTAACTCCCCTCCCCATGCCCTGAAAAAACTCTATTCTATACTTTAAAAAAAAAGGTTAGAATATAAAAGATTTCTTTAAGCATGAAACAAATCAAAAATCATCTTAAAATATCTTAAATTTTTATTACCAAAAATATTACAATTACCTAAATAATGAAAAATTAAAACACCCATAACATCATTATCTTAGTTAGGTTTTCCATTGCTGTGAAGAGATACCATGACCAAGACAACTCTTACAAAGGACAACATTTAACTGGGCCTTGCTTACAGGTTCAGAAGTTCAGTCCATTATCATCAAGGCAGGAAGCATTGTGCTGGTGGAGCTGAGAGATCTACATCTTACTCAGAAGACAAACAGGAGACAGCTGTTCCAGACAGCTAAGATGAAGGTCTTAAAGCCCATGCCCACAGTGACACACTTCCTCCAACAAGGCCACACCTACTCCAACTAAATCGCACTTTCTAATAGTGCCACTTCCTAGGCCAATTATATTCAAACCCCACAACAGTCTTAGAGAATTGAATGAACCAGATCACCTGAGAAATGTGTAATTTTGTTAGTTTTTTACTTTCCTCAAACTCAGTAATGACAAGTAGGACAAACATACTATTTGATAGGCACACACACACACACACACACACACACACACACACACACACACACAATGGGAAAACAAGCAGAGGAACAAAGAAACTAGTGCTCTATAGGTGGAAATGATTTTTAATCAACTTACAATGGTTATTCATGTCATAAGAAAAATTAAAAGGACAGTTAAATGCCATTGACAAAGATCTACATGTTTAACTGTTGGCAAGTAAAGAAAGAGGCATTTTATACACACTGTTATTAAGAGATAAAGTGTACATGTGCATATGCACACACACACAGAGACACAGACACAGCCCTATCCCATAACCTTAACAACATCACAAAACTCATTGATATGAAAAAGAAGTGTTCATCTTTTCTATCATTTCACAGTTGACACACCACAAATAATATGTCTTAGTACAAATTATTGCATTCTGGTGTTAGCTGAATAAATTAGATGAGTGTCAACAGCTAATTTCCACCAAGTCTTTCTGGATCCTGGCTTTGTCAAAGTGATGTTTTGTGTACTGTGTGAAGATGTATCTCTGTACTTCCTTACTTGTGGAAGGTACCTTCTAATTGGTTAAAATAAAAAGCTCATGACTATGACTTCTAAATAGAAAGGAAAGATAAAGGTGTCAAAGAGCAGAAGTCTTGTGAAAAGACCATACTGACATAGTTTGTAGATTGGTGACAGAAGACATTGC
The DNA here is from genome assembly GCA_019843965.1 of Rhynchomys soricoides. NCBI lineage: Eukaryota > Metazoa > Chordata > Mammalia > Rodentia > Muridae > Rhynchomys > Rhynchomys soricoides. The sequence goes on along the minus strand of JADRCH010000131.1, from coordinate 3,689,608 downwards.
CACAAGGAGGCAAATAGAATATCAGAGTTATAGAGATTATAGTCTCCATGGAAGATTTCCTGGAAGTAGGTTTATTTCCTTGTTCTTGGGGTTGTTTTGTTTTGTTTGTTTGTTTGTTTAGAAATTGTTTTAGGTAATTTCAATGCACTGGTGACTATAGACTTTAGTGTATGTGAATTTATGTGTGTCTGTGTTTTCCATTCTTCAAAAGCACTGATCATACAAAATTTTCATAAATACAGACTTAAATTCATGATTCAATGCAACTGGAAATAAATTTAAAATGTCCCCAGATAACCTGATTTCTATAAACTAGAAGAAACCACTTTCTTAGTAAATCCCATAGTATAAAAACAGCCAACTGATTCACAGAATATATCCTGGTATATTTATATACTTGTATATATATATATACATGTCCTATACGTATATATTAAAATAAAAAAAATCAATTAGTTTAAAGGGAGCATACAAGGAGTTGAGGGAGCATTCTTAGGAGGGTCTGGAGGGGAAAGGGGGAAGAAGTTGTATAATTATATTTTAATTAAAATAGATTTACTTTTGAGATTATAATATAATTACAGTATTTCTCCTTCCTAGTCTGCCCTTTAAACTCTTCCATACACCACTCTATGTTCTTCTTCAAATTCATGGCCTGTTTTTTCACAAATCGTTATTGCACCCAAATATTTTATGAAGAGAAAACTAATAGAAAATGTTTAATCTTTCAAAAAAAACAGTATAATGTCAATAATAAATGTAAAATAGAAAACTGGAAAGGCAGAGTAAAACAACCATCACTCACACATTCAGAATAATATAGCCAAGCACAAATGGTTTGCCATAGGTATGTTATATGACATATCTCCTCATGTTGTATTTTTTAAAGTAAGATTAATGTAGAAGGATTTAAAAACCTCTAGTGAAATTGAGAGTCAGGAAAAGAAAAAGCATGATTGGGTCCAGAAAAAACTAGTTACATTTATAGGAACTATTAAAGGTCAATAAGGTAGGTCATATGAAATTTTTCATCACAACCATTTATAATGTGACTCAATGAAGTCAAGTACATTACTGAAGTAACGCAGAGTTAGAACATTAAATCAGACTCACAGAAAACTGATAACAGGAAGCATTGCTCTTCATGATTATAAATACAGAAGTCAGTGATGGGACGACCTGGAAGCCACAGCTTCCCTTCCCATGTCTGTCTTACCTCCGAGCATAGGTGGAGGTTGAATGAACACTGGAGTGCAGTATATCGCGTTCATATGGAATAGTTACGTGGTCCTGAGGAGGTTTTGCCTTTATCTCTTAATTTTGAGATTGCAATTTAATTATCTCCCCTTCTCTTTCCTAATCCAAACCCTCCCAAATACCCTTCCCCACCCCTTCAAATTCATTACACATGGATGTATTTCTACATACATATATTTTACTAAATATAACCTGTTGAGTCCATAAAATTTTACTTACATGAATCGTTATATTTAGGTGGTTAACTGCTGTGAGCTTATGTAATATTTTTAGAGTCATTCCCTATCCACCATTAAAATGCAGGTTTGTTTACTGTAGACAGTCTTGGAAAAGTCAGGCGTACTGTGCTTGAAGCTTACTCTTTTCATGATATAAACATCTTGGAGCAGAGGATGTTAGTGTGTTTAAGTGATGACAATGGGTTGTTTCCCAGGAGATCACACACTCTTGCCTTCTTGTTGTTTGTTTGTTTGTTGATTTTGCCTGTTGGTAGCAGAAGAATGAAATGCAGAATTTCATGTCTCTTGATTTTAAAGAAATTTTGAAACATCCTGGACTTACTGTCATTTATCTGTTGGTTGACCTGGCGAGACTCTAAAGGACCGGATTTTCTACCTTTGCCTTTGTCAGCTTAAGATCACAGGCACAAGACTATTGACTAGAATGTTGCATAAGCAATAGCATACAGCATGTATTTTATTGTATATCCCTAAATCAGTTAATCTGTTTCTAGTTATTACTAATAGGATGTATAGCAAATGCTAATTTCTATCTGATTAACTTGTCCATGTTATGATTTCATCCTGTGGTGATAGATTATTCATTAATATAGCACAAAAATCAAAGGAACATGATATTTTCCATGCATAAAAATATTCCTCATTGAAAATATTATTATTTAGATAAAGATTTTCTAGATTAAAAGATTCTTGATCCTGTAACTGAACAAATACCAGAGAAAGAAAACAGTATAGAAAGTAATAGGCTGGTGTCCCTGAGCCTAGAACAGCCATGTCTGCATTTGACTATCATTCTTAACTCAGGTCATCAGCTTTGTACGGGATGTGAGTCAGAAGACATTCACTACTTTCCCATTTTTTCATATTAATAATAAACTTTGCACTGAAAATTCTCAGTATCGAACACATGTAGTTTTAGATTATATACTGTAATAATCCACCCTTCTAATTACGTAAGTGTATCAGCAGGTATATTTTAATAGTTTATGCTATGGGTATGAATGTCTGTCTGGATATTTTTATAGCCATATATATATATGGTTTTCCTTTTTGGAGGGTGGGATGGGGACATTACCTGAACTGATTTGACTTTCTGCTTTTTAAAATCCAAGATGTCTTCAGAAAGTGATAAGAAGCTGTAGGTACAATCCAGCAAGGTGGAACGAAGCCCTACGTGTCTGTCCCAGGGCGCTGCAGCTCTGGGCAGGACAGCAGACACGTGGAAAGTGGCCGTGAGTCTTTCCACACAGTCCGACTGGCAGGTGGGGGCTGTGGGAAGCCTCTGCGGGCCCTGCCCATGGGTGCGGGACAGGGCCATTCTCCGGGAACAGGACAGCTGTCTCCATGGGTTCTCTAGCCCGGGGCACAGCACTCGCTGCAGGGTGCCACAGATGGGTTAGCTGGAGCTCAGCTGTGGTTCCCACTAGGACAGGGTCTTGGCTTCTTTGGGCACTGGGCTAACTGCTTAGGCTTGGGTGAATGGGTAAGGTCTAGGAGCACCAGGATTCCCTCAGCGAGAGATTAGCAGTGGCTCATTAATCAAGGGCAGGAACCCTCTCTTCCCACGGTGGGTCCAGATGAAGAGATAGTCCATAATTCTAAGACATTTATTTTCATCGTGTGGAAGAGTGGCATGGATGGAACTGTATCCCTGCCCCTCTGGGAGAAGCGAGGGGTGTGGGTTGGGGGGGGGGTATAGTAACTGGGAAGGGGCGTGGCTAAGCCTCTAGGCGTCTCATTAACATGGGGATGGCTTGGGGCTGTGTGGCCATACCTCTACCCTGGGCGATATGTGACCATGGCTGGAGCAAAAAAGCCTCCCAGGAGACTAGGCATAACTTCTCTGCTCCCTTGAGAATTACTTCGAAGGGTCTCCCAGAGTTTGCCTGTGCTCAATCGGTGTGCCAGACTGCCTGCCAGATTACTGCCACATGGTTTTTCAGACTTAATTATGTGATCTGCGCTGAATGCAATAGCTTGTCATACTAATCGCTTCTTAAACGGCATCGGGAAAAACTGGTGATACCAAATTGTCAAGTGGCAAATTTCAACACAGGGTAAATTGTTCAATTCAAGTGCAGTGATGGTTTAGGATATTTAAGCAGCCTCATTGACTTTTACTTATGTTGTCCCAGGAAACCAACTTTTGGAAGGCGATGCATCTCCTCACCCCCAGTCACGTGTGTGGATCTCCTCTTATCTCATCCTGTGATCTCAACTTGATTGAAGTACAGTGCCATCTGGTCTCTCCATTTCAGAGTTAAAGTCAGGATAGAACATTTTCACATTAAACGGCTCATTGCACTTCTCATCCCCACTACTGAATCATAAAATATCTCTGTTTGGCTTTGTTGCCTAGAAACTTAAACCCACAGTATATTTACATCCATAAGTATATATAACTTTATCAAAGCATCACATAGAATTTCATGAGAGGTATCTGTTTACATAACTGTGATATGGATTTTGTGTATATATAATTTATATGTTTTGTATTTCTTGCTCTATTTTTCACTATAAATTAGTTTCATGAAGCATATTTATTTTCTACCATGAAATTATAGATAAGTTTCGTACTTTGAATCCTCTGTCCTTCTACAACGGTATAAGATCAAAGTTGAAACTATGGTTGTCACAGGAACATAACTGATCCTGTGGATATGCAAACACTGAAAGTATATAACATGTTGAAGCATATTCTGACCATGATTTTCATAGCATTTAAATTCCGGCAGCAAAAATGAAAAACGATAATTAAAACAGTAGTTCTATTCTATTTTTATGTGATACTACATTCATAGGTAAATAACTCAAGCTACTATAGCAACCATATGACATTAAAGACCCCAACAAAGAACCTGGTGTGGTTTCCACCCATCAGTGGCTCCACATCTATATACTCATATAGTTAAAGTTGTATCACTAATTATTGAGCATTTTAATCATGTGGTGGTCTGAGTGAGACACCCTTCTCCTGAACATCATTTATTTGAATACTTAATCCCCATTGAGAAGGTTATGGAACCTCTCGGAGGTGGAGGATTGGTTTGCTGAAGGAAGTATGTTACTGGGAGCAGGCTTTGTGTCTCTGCAGCCCATTTCCTTGCCCTAGCTCCCTTCTCTAGGTAGGTAAAATGCTTGCTTCCTTAATGGCGGAGCTGCCTCCGACTCCTGCTGCTATGCCTTCCCTGGCTGTTGACTGGCCTTTGCTGCCAGGAGGATCTCCAGCTCTCTGAAACTATATACTAAACAAAACTAAATAATTCTTTTATCCTTCACCTCACTCTTGATGGTGGGAAAAAGGGAATAAAACCAGCCAGAAGGGAAGGGAATAGATGCATTCCACACTGCTCAGCAGAGAGCTCAGTGCATCCCACACTATCACCTGAAGAGCATCCTCGGTGTTTCAGCATGCGCCTCTGGACAGACTGCCTGCCAAAGGGGGCAGGGAATGCAGTTTATCAGTTCATATACTGTGCTCCTCCTCCCACTGAGCTATGGCTTCCTCTTCTACCTCACCTTGATTTTTAGAAACGCTAAAATTGTTTACTAAATGCACACACGCGCATACACACACACACACACACATTTCCTTTGGCAATTTCTAGAAACATGTTTAAGCTTCAAACTAATGGTGTGATGAAGTTAAGATTCCTTTGGTGTTGTCGGTCAAAATATGTGGGGCAATCCTTCTACCGTACACACACATTTTCATGGGAGAGCTTGATGTGCTCCTCCCCTCTTATACTTCTCATGTGAAAAACTGTTCATTTTGGTCAATCAACAACAGTTTACAATTTTAAAACCATAAGTATTAGAAAAATTTTCTCATACATTTTAGTTACTTTTATTTTCATTGTCATAGACTCAAAGCCACTGATGTATGGAATGAAGTGATGTCTACAAAGACTTTCGTGAACAATCAAAATATGAGCTTATTGTCAGATCCAAGAATCAGAGGTGAAAAACTTCTGATGCTGCCTGTGTATTATCATACCATGGCCGCCCGATTCTGCACCATAAAGACCTTTCCTTCACTGAGCTCTTTTTTTTTAAACTTCCATCATAATTTCTCATTTAAGGGGTTGTTGCATAATAAACCATGAATTATGAGTTACTGTGTCACTATTGTGTGTTTTGTTTTTGTTTGTAGACTATGACTTGTTATTTCACAGTGAACACAAAACAGGAAAATTTAGTCTTATTTCATGCCCACTAATAAAAAAGGTTATAAATAAGTATTGATCTACATTTTTTTGCAGCTCTCAGTGGGAAAGCTCATATCTGGAAATACTGAACCTACAACTGGGCAATAAGGCAGTCAACTAGGACCTGAGTGTTGCCTTGTGGCAAACAGACTTAACTAGGACGTGAGTTACATTGTGGCAAACATGAGCAAGGAAGTGAATGAGGGGGTTGCACTACAGTGCTGAGGATACAGCTTGGTAGCATCATGGTTGCCTAGCAAGCAACAAGCCCTAGGTATCTATTTACATTTTTATTCAATTTTTTTACCTTATAGGTTCTTTGTATATACATTATGGCTTCCAGTTTTATGATTTTATGGGAATCCCTGGGTTTTAATAAGTTGTGCTGGGAATAGGAACTTCAAAGTCACACTGTTTTCAATAGTTCAAAATACCTTAGAACATTACAGTTATTTTTACTATGCAAAATCAAGAAGCGCACAAGTAATTCACAATGATGTAAAATGTATTAAACTTTAAAAGCCAATGCACAACTCTAGTTATTCATTCCTATCCCGCATTTTGAGGCACTTCACTAAGATTGGAAAAGATCAAGCATGCTTAAAATTTCTGTATCTGTGACATCTGAAATGATGCTTATTTCTGCCACTATGGAAAAGCTAGATTTTTATTGCTGTAATCTTCATTTATAAATTTGACATTTCCAGTATCTCTATGATAACGATGGTTATATAGTTGAAAATTAATATCTAAAACCTATGCTTTTGATATATGTTTCTTTTCAAAACTTAATTAATTTACAATAATGATGGGCTATTCACCATATGATTCTAATGTATTATATGTACCATATAATTCAATGACCTGAGTTTCTTAGTCTCTAAGAAAGAAGATGATCAACAGTACACTTTCCTGAAACATCCAGCCTTCTAATCATCCCAGATAACTCTACTTAGGATGATTCATTTTAAATGTAAAGTAATAATAAGTTTGTGTAACAATTAGTATTCCAGAAAGAAATATATGAAACTTACAAAGAGTGATCCTGAGTTAAATAAATATTTACAACATTGTACACAGGCAACAGATAGTAATTATAGAATGAAATAAAAATTCCTGTACATGAGGCTGCCCAAAATAAAGTATGGCAATAAGCAAATTCAAGACACCATCCGAAGGGAGGAGGGAAAGAATGGTACACCATTTCCTCTTTTCTGGTCCCAATCCCCTCTTGCCTTTTGGATCAAGACTTCACAGAACTATAATGTTGTTTTGGAACAACTATAAAAGTCTTCCTCTGAGGGGAAGTATAACATCTGGACATAGGAATGGGGAAAATCAACCATAGAACATGTGCTGACTTACAGAAATACTCATGTCATAATAGACTAGACATTCAATTAAAATCAAACTATTTAGGGCTTTCCAGAAGACAAAGCTAGCATTGGAAATTACGTTTATTATTACGATGACTACTTCCTGTTAACTTGTATTCACGTACCTTGTCAACACAGTAATAAAGGATCATAACAAAGATGAGTTAAAGACAAATGAGAGATGATATGTTTTCATACACAATTCTGATGAAAATTAATTGTTCAAGACATAATTATTACAAAGTACGTTTTCCCTCATTTTGATTTATTTTGGCACAATTTCATAGGGTAATTATGTATGTTAAATATCCTCAAAACTTCATTCAATAACATTAAACTTGATTATTAAGGAAAATGTCATTTTGGCCTTTTAATTCTGAATGTTGCCAAAAAATGTACTGAATGATTTGATTAAAGACCAGTGTAGGTATAAATTTGTTTTCACATTAATAGAGTACAGTGGGATCTTGTATGCCCTTGTTTTTCATGGTAGCTTTATTTTGTTAATTATTTGTATGTGAGTATGTCTGTATGGAGGTATAAGTACAGGTACCAGCAGAGACTGAAAGAAGACACCAGGTTCCCAGGAACCAGATTGTGAGTTGGTAATTACGAGCTACCTGATGTGGGTCCTTTGCTTAACCTCTGACTCTTTTTTTTTTTTTCATTTTAGTTAAGACATGACTACTTTTATTACAGGTGCTCAGATTTGCAGGGTTCTCTGAGATAAGTAACCTTAATAATGTGTCTCAAAATCATATCATGGAAAAGCAGAAATTTGGAGCCTTCCCTAAGGACTGAGCTTGCTCTGTGGTTTCTGCTGGTGTGGAGCAAGTCAACTTTCTCTTATGGCCTTCTAGTTGCACTTGAGTGCAATATCCCAGTGTGGATTGAGAGAGTACCTGGGTACCTATGCAGAGTTGGTTGCTATCATAGCAAATACAGTTCTCTGCTGATGCTGTATAGCCTCAACCACACTCAGTCCTGGGATGGAACACTTTTTACTATAGTCTTTTGATGAATTTTTGGTTATTTAACTGAGATCCAGTTATTTGAGCTTTCTTTCATTGTTATTGTTTCTTTAATTTCACTTAAAGATTTCCAACTGATATAGTGAACAGCGTCATCTGTCAACTTGACAAAAACCTGGAATCAGTTGAGAATAGCCACGGTCAACTGAAGAAACGCCTCTCAGATTGACTGGTGGTATTTTAAGAGGTATTTTCTTGAATGCTCAATGAGTCAAGAGAGCCACGCCCACTGCAGAAATGTCATAGTCATGTGGGGCAGAGTTGTATAGGAGAGATACCTGGGTGAGAGGAAGCCAGTAATCAGCTTCCTCTGTGATTTCTGCTTCATGCTCTTCTGCTTTGAGTTCCAGTTTTAGCTTTCCGTCCAATGGACTAGAACCCATCAGATGAAATTGACCTTATTCTCACTAAATAGCTTGTTATAGTGGTGTTTATCACATCAACACAATAATCAAACTAGGATATGGCCATATTCCACAACCATAAAGATTTTGTCCCCTAGACTATAGTACAAAATTTATGAAATTTGATTTCATACTTAGGTATTTTTCTTCCCTACAGCATAGAAATACTTTGAATGTGAAATCAACTTCTAATAGACTTATTATAAGAACATTTCTTGATAAATTTAATATTTCTATGATTGTGTTTGTTCATTACATTCACCTATGGCCAACGATGTTAACATTGCTGTGGAGATCACAGTGTGGCTGGGTGGGCAGTGTTCCAATTTTAGCAAGGTATGTAACTCAATCAGCCACCAGCCTGTGAGGTAAGATTTTAATTAGGGAAAATAAAATGGCAGGTTTTCCACCCTTACCACGTGAAGCGCATAATGTAGATGTCTCTCTACATACAAGGTCGTGTGTGTGTGTGTGTGTGTGTGTGTGTGTGTGTGTATGTATGTGTATGTGGTGCATGTGCGTGTGTGTGTGTGTGTATGTGGTGTGTGTATGTGTGTGTGCATGGCATGTGTGGTGTGTGCGTGTGTGTGTGGTGTAGTTTTTAAAACATCACTTCGTAATATTTGGGTGGATGACGAACCATGCATCATTTTGTATTCCATGAATTCATGAAGAGAGATGCAGAATTAGAGGGAAGCTTTCAATGTGCCTCTTGGAAAGGGTGGGTATTCTCTGTGTGTAGAAACAGACAATCAGAATGTGGTGTCTCTCAGCAATGTCTACCACCCCTCATTATTTACTGAGCCTTCCATGAGTGTTTGCTGGTGAAGTTTCCGGGGAAGGTCTATATTTTCTAAATCCTCTGGCTCCTAGATGATTTGTTTATGCCTCCCACTGCCCCATAAATATTTCCCAAGCAGTTCCCCGTCCCTGCCTTGATGTATACTGACTGCAGACCAGTTATGGAGGATGGTTGTGAGTCCATCAGCACAGAAAGCAGTATAAGCATTTTACAAAAATGACAACTTCACTTCCTGGGTGTATGTGGCTCTGGACACATGTTAAATAATAAAGCCTCAATTGTCTAAGTGACTGAGATTTCAAGTCCCTTTAAAAGCAGCTACTGCAATGTGCTTTAATGCACCAGCAAGTGCCAGCTGTGACAGACAGAGAGCAAACAACTAAACTGCTGTTTCATTTTCCTTTTCTTAGAGAAAAATATACAAATTGGAAAAGTCATGGCCAACCAAACTGGAAATCAAATGAAGGTTTGAAGTACCCTACATTACACTAAGCACTTACAATGAAACACACTAGGTTCTACCTTCAGTTAAATTGCAACAAGTCAGTCATGCAAAGAGCAGGAAAGGAGAATTCAAGAGAAAAAAAGTAACAATGATATTTAAGTAGATCATCCTTGCTTCAACTTCTATTAAAGCCATGAAAAATGAAAAGAAAGCCAATTACACTTAAAGGAATGTATTTATATGGCCTATAAAATTACTTAAAATTCATTGTACTTTCTCATCTACTGGGCATGCTTAACTCAGAGACATATGACAGTTCTTATCAAAGACAACAGAGAAAGTCTCCAATCAAATGCTTAGGTAGACGAGGGGGGAATTCCAAGTCATGGTTGTTTTCATCTTTTGCTTTTTGCTATTCTTCACAGATGATACCTTACAGCTTATGCTTTGGTAGTGTAGGATTAATTCTCACTACCTCACAGGACAGCTAAACTTGCTGTACTCTTGTCTCTCCTCTCTCTGTGATGCCTGCCAGCTTTGGCTCTTGGGCACCATCCCTGCTTTGTGCTAGTGATTTGCATCTCATTTTTCTTGGATCAATCAGGTCTTAAATGGCAGCATACTTCCTCTCAGCCAGCTAAGGAATTCTCATAGTCAAAGACAGGTTCACTGTTTTTGTCCCTGTGGCCACTACAACTCTTACTTCTTTAAATGAAGCTTTGCTCAAGAGTGATGCATCCCTTGTTCAGACAAACTGTCTCTGGTTTTAATCTAGAATTCTGGACAGTATACAGCCAATTATGCTGGTTATCAAAAAAGATACTTTTGTTATCTTCTCTGTCCATTCTATTTGTGAAGTTTTATTGTCTTTGGATGCTTTTCCTCCTCATACTGATTGTCCACATTTCTACCTCAGCCTGTCTTCAACCAACACAAATCTCTTCCCAGTTCCTCTGCACCTACTTGATAATTTCAAATTCCTTGCTTGACCATATATAAAAGATCTTCAACTCTCAGAGTTTCTATTCTTTAAACTTGAATATTAAGCCATAGTCTAAAAGACAGTATATATATTTTCCCCCAGGGAGTGAATAAATCTGCCATGCCATGATTGAGTGTGCCCAGGAGTGGTCTAGGAGCCTTCGTAAGTCAGATGATACTAGAGGCTGGGTAAAGAAGGCAGTATCTATGGATGCCTACATGACTTATGGTACTAACTTGCAGATAGACAGTTGCCTAAAGCAAATCTGGAGTGTTTATTTCTTGTTAGACACCAGATTAAAGAAATACTGAAAAACTAAACATTATTATTCTTAAAGATATCAAAAAGTCCTAAAGACAAGAGGAAAGATAGAAGAACCTGAATATATAAGCATAGATATTAACATGACTAATTTATGTAAAAAGAATTGTAAGTAATTAATCATACAATTTTGTTATTATTTAATAAAATAGAGTAATCTCACCTCTTTCCCTCATTTTTGAGGCATTTGCAATTTGTAGCTACATAAAGATGCTAATTGGGGATACTGAGCAGTCATAAAGTACAGTTGTGTCAAAACATATTTATTCTTATTTATCCAGTTATGACAATGTCTTCTTGTTTAGCATCTAAGATTAAATTCAAAACATTCATAAAATAACTTTCTATTCATAAATTATTTGTGTTTGAGTCTGGAAAATATATGGCAATACAGTAAACATCTAAGAGCAGAAAAGTAAGCTAGACAAACATGTGAACACCTTCTTATATAAGAAATAAGCAATCAGTGATTATAGTACAAATTGAAGTGCAACAATCAAATAATTAAATGTTTAGAGGACACCAAAAATGCAAAATAATATTTATCAACAAAATAAATTGTAAAGCATCCATAAGATCCAAGAGACAGATGCACAGCCAAAACCTTTGTGCCTATTCCATTTACTGTAGAGAGGCATTTATCCAATACTTACTTCTTAAATTATGTTTGCAGTTTATATAACTTCCCTATACTATTGAATGCAGAGCTGTCAGCTATGCAACCATAACTGGGAATTGCTTACATGAATGAAAATCTGAGAACTCTTAATTCCTTAAGATTATTGGATTAAAAACCCACCAAACTTCAGGAAAGTTGGCTCTTTCTGCTGTTGCCCCATTTTCAGCTGGTTTTCCATTTCTTTGCCAGTGTCACAATTAAGTAGATTACAAGTGGCACTCAGTACACCTCTATGCAGGCTGCTTCTTCAGGCAGAGTGTATGCACTGTTGTCAGAAAACAATAAAGATACCACTGTAATTACATATTACAAAGATTTTCTATCTTGGTGTCATTGTACAATGTGGTAAAAAGCCATAACAGCAATACAGTGTGTTCTTAAAAACACTCTTATGCTGTCAAACCTATTTAGAACCAGATAGGAGGGAACAGCCAGTGTTTACCCACAATCACCATTCTCTCGTCCTTTACTACCATGAATAAAATAAAAAATACTGCAGGGGAATGCACTGGAAAAACTGAACTGTGTGTGCATTGCAAGGGGCTGATGCATTAGAAAAAAATTAGTTCAATTATTTCCAAATTTAAGTTTTAAATCGACTGTCAGATTGATAATGTTGTTGGAATTACATAAGAGAATAATTCTAGATAACTCTCAAAATCCCAATGTAATCATTCAGTGTAAGCCAACTCTAGTCTTATGGCTCAGCTCTATGCACCATTTCCTACAGTACGCACTGTAGCTACTAATCATTAACATAGTAAGTCAACAATGCATAGTAAATAAAAAAAAATATGAACTTTAACTCTCCTCCTTGCTATTCTGTAAAATTCAGGGTCTGTAGAAAAAGATGATATTAAAGAATGGAAGCATGCCACGGAAATGCAGTCAAAGGTCCTGACACAGTGTTATTTTCTGATGTGTAATTTTGTTCTGTATGTCCTGTGAGTCATATTCTTCTCTTAGCACTCATACCTCATTATTCTGAAGTCAAGTAAGTTTGTCTCATCTTTCTTTAGTGGTTTGAATTCTGAAATGATAGCATATCAAAGAATGGCCTCTGACCACACAGGAGGAAAACAATGGAAGAGTTTTGTCACGAGTTGGACTTATTAGACACATACCTTAGGACTGTGTGAAAACATTAATGAATGCTTTAAGTGTGTCTTGAGAGTCACAGGAGTCCCTTAGATGTGGGAGTAGCAAAGCACAGCTCAAGAGTTCACAGCAGGCTGCCCATACTTACCTAAAAGGAATAGACATGCGTGGAGATGAATCCATGAGCACTCTGATTTCAGGGGGCAATGGAGAAGTTTTGCCAGTTCCTTGCTCTGAAACATGGTTTGAAATATAAGAGATAGTATAGGTAAGACTTCTTTTCAATAGTTCCCATTTGGACAAATTAGGAATAGCCAGACCCATGAGGAGGGAAAGCAGGGCAATGGAGAAAAGATCACACTCCTCTCTGTGTTTCGCATTTTAAATGAACAGAGGAGTACGAGCAGTTGTCGAAGGATGTGGACTGTGTTTTGTTTGAAGACAATCTGTGTGCAATATCTTCAAAGTAGAGATGAACATACAACTCACTCTTCAATACCTTGTTATTTGCAGAGGATAGAAACTAAATACGACTCTGAAAAGCATCTATTTATAAACTGACCTTCCTATTTATTGTACTTTGAAATACTATTCATACTATTTTTAAAAATTCACTTTTAAGTATTTTGAGTCATGGAAGATAAATTTGTAACTGAAAATGTCTGATCGTGACCAGAGACACTGAGACAGCTTGGAACTCGTTTGTGCTAGTGAACATGCATTGTTTCTCTCTGCAACCTAAAATTTACCCATATATCTCATAAAGCTTAATAAATGTTACACTGACATTTTGATGAGTAGCTGACATCCTTTAAAAAATGGAAAAGAAGTAAACTAGGAGGTGATTCTGCAGCTTAAACAAAGGATGAAGACAAGCTCTGTTCTGAACAATTATGACTAAAGTCTGCTTCATTTAAACGTAGTCATTACACAAACACCTGTAAAGTAAATAATTTGATGTTATAATTCCTTAAAACTTTCTTCAACATTTAATGGAAATGCATAGCTTGTGAGAATTTGTATATGACAGTATTTTATATTAATATTATATTAATATTTTATAATTAATCAATCATATTAATTAAAATTAAAATTAATATTAATGGTGATTCGTGTTAATTAGAAATAACATACTAATTAATTATACAAACATTTTATTTCGCAGATCAGTGAATTTGTACCAAACATTTAAGTAACATCACAGATTATGTGACCTCTACTTTGAGTTAGTAGATAACTACCAGATATTTACTTAAGACTGAATTTAGGATAAATCAGATATGAGCTGAAAGCTTAGGAATATTTAAACCTCCATGAACTAAAAATAACTTCTCTAAATAGAGGAGGGACAGCTTTGTAATGATTTCTAGTTATTGGATGAATGGTATGAGGGGAAAAATGAAAATTACTACCAAGGTTTTATCTTTAACCAAATGGAATGTAAAGGTTTCATTTTCTCATAGGACAATGATGGATGGGGGTGTTTCTTGAGCTATCCAACATATAGAAGGGAATGCAGGGGTACAATGTGGGCACCAGATCAAATGCGCAAACCATAGATCATTAACAATGTTATTTTCTAGTTTATGTTCTCCAGAAAGAGAGCCTGTGGCAGAGGTAAGAAAGAGTAGGTGAGACCTAAGTTTGCAAGGCAGCCCAAATGAAACAGGGGGAGTGAGTGTGGGCATCAGGCTGGTGCTGTGTAGAGAGAAGAGGCCTTGAAGAAGTGCAGTTTCTTTTATGGATATTCACATAATTTTTTAAAAAAAGGTAAATAGATAAATAAGCCAATGGTAACCTACTTGGTGTAATACAGTAAGAGAAAGCAAGCCAGTGGGCATGTGTCTTTGAAGGTCTTATCTGAACCCTGTTACTGTTTTGCTTTCTGTCTTCTGTCTTCCACAGAGTAAATTATTTCACCTACTGAACACTCCTAGAGTCAAGAAGTTCTGCCCAAAAGTGTGGGTCAACTGGCCACAGACAGAACCTTCTGTAACCCAGAGCCCAAAACAGCCTTCATTCTCCAAGTTGTTTAGATCAGATATTTTCTACCATTACTGAGAGAAGTAACTAAAAGTTCACTCCACCAGACTTTGGTGGCTGTAGGTAATCAATTTTGTTTCTTTGTGTCTACCCTCCAGTCTCTGACTCCATCTTCTGTATCCTTATCTGCTCCTTGGGGTTTTCTCTAGGGAAAAAATGTCACTGAGGTTCCATAGCAGAATGATCTCCTAACAACCAGTACATTTTGATGTCATCTGGATATATTTTATTCCAAATGTGTTCAAATTTTTTGTTTGTGGTGGATATAAAATGTGGAGAATTTATCCAACATTTAATAGTTTAATAATGTTAAATTGGACTCATTAATACTTAGATGACTAGTGATAAATTACCAATTGGTTTCTTTGGAGTTTGGGTTATCCATATTACAAAATTTTATAGAACATATATGATTCTTTATAGCTGAGTATACACACTCCCTTATATCTATAACCACATTCATTTATCCAGTTATCCAGTAATGGATATCTAGGCTGATTCTATATCTTAGTTATTTCTAATAGTACAATAACAGTAGACACATGTGTCCAGATAGCATTGTGATAGCCTGACTTAGATTACTTTGGTTATATACCCTGCAACTATCTGCTCAAAGAAAGTAATATCAATTTATCTCTTGCAGATTTTGAATCATGAATAATATAATAATAATTATTGCTATTAGAATATGTCAATTATTATTAATATTGTTTTACATATTCATTTTATATCCTGTTTTCTGATCCCTCCAGGTCACCCTCCAACAATCCTTCCCTCATTCCCCCTCTCCTTCTCTGAGCAGGTGGGGCCTGTCTTGAGGATCCTCCCACCCAGTCAAATCAAGTCTCTCTGTTGATAGGTGCTTCCTTTCTCACTGAGGCCAGACAAAGCAGTCCAGCTATAAGAAAATATCCCATATACAGGCAACAGCTTTTGGGATAACCCCTGCTTCAGTTTTTTGAGACTCACATGAAGACCTAGCTGCACATCTGCTACATATGTGTGGGGAGGCCTAGGTCCAGCCTGTGTATGTTCTTTGGTTGGTGGTTCAGTCTCTGAGATTCCCAAGGGTCCAGGTTAGTTGATTCTGTTGATCTTCCTGTGGAGTTTCTATCTTCTTAGGGGCTTCAATCCTTCCTCCAATTCTTCTATCAGAGTCCCTAAGCTCCATCAACTGTTTGGCTGTGGGTGTCTATATCTTTTTAGTCAGTTAGTGGGTGGAGCCTCTCAGAGGACAGCCATGAGAGACTCCTATCTTCAAGCATAACAGAGCATCATTAATAGTGTCAGGGATTGGTGCTTGGCCATGGAATGGGTTGGAAGTTGGGTCAGTTATTGGTTGGTCATTTCCTCAGTCTCTGGTCCATCCCCAATCCCTACATTTCTTGTAGACAGGATAAGTTTTGAGTCGAAGGTTTTGTGGATGGGGTTCATGCCTGGCCAGAGGAAGCAGCCTCCCCAGGCTTCATATCCCCAATTCTGTGAGTCACAGTTAAAGATATCCCCACTGATTCTTGGGCACTTCTTCCTGGAGATGTTCCCTATTACCCCCATAAGTTGCAGATGCTCCACCATCCCATAAAGACACTTGGTTAACTATTTCATAGCAACTTTCTTCATTATAGCAAGAAACTGGAAACAATTTAGATGTCCCTCAACTGAAGAATGGATTAAAAAAAAAAGAGTGCTACATCTACACAATAGAATACTATAAAAAGCAACTATAAAAAACAAGGACCTCATGAATTTTGCAGGCAAATGGATGGAACTAGAGAATATTACCCTGAGTGAGGTAACCCATTCCCCAAAGGACATGTACTGTATGTATTCACTTACAAGTAGATACTAGCAATAAAATGCAGGATGCCCATGCTATACTCCACAAACCCATGAAGCCTGAACAGGAAGGAGGGCACAAGCAAAGATGCTTGAGTTGCCACTTGGAAAGGGGGAATGGAATAGTCCTGGAAGTCAGATGGAGGAAGGGAACTGTATGGGGGAGGGGATGGGGAGGAGTGGGGTTATTGGGGTTTAGTGTAGGGAGGGTTAGGGGGATGGCCAGATGGCCCTGAGAATAAGTATATTGATTATTATAAGTAAATACTTTTCAAGTTACATTGATAGCCTCATTTTAAAATAAGCAATCTATAACAATGTAAACATAAGAAATTTAGTTATAAGTCAAACCTGTGGAGTACTGGAAGTCTTATGAAAGGATGAATAAAAATACTTATATCTAAACCACTTCTCAATAAAAGTATAAAATGCAAATAGTAAAGTTTAAATATTCATATAAACTACATATATTTCAATCACCTTGGTTTCTGTCAAAATTTATGTTATAATCTTCATAACTTACATAGCATTGTTCCATGAGCCTTTTGGAACACTGGTAAAAGCTGAAGGAGTATATTGAATTTAATTACCAATATTTGCACAGAAACATTTTTGTCAGAAGCTCAGGGAATTGTGAAGTTGCTCTATCCTTTGAAGATAAATTTGCTTCACATTCAAACAACATTTGCTACTGTGGTTGAGACGCCACTGTATCCATAGCTACAGCATGGAACTTGCCCTGCCTCTTTGCTTTTAATATACTAAAGGGTAACATTACAGAGAATAATTTTCACTGAATATACACTCATAGAAACATGATTTTTACTTCACTGTCAAACTATATGAAACAGAATTCATGAAAAGAAATTTTCTTACATTGAGAATTAGTAATAATACTTTACATGTTAAGTATTCATCTCAAAAAATGAAAAGAGGAAGACAGCATAATTCTTGGCATTCGAGGAGTTGTTCTTTCTGAATTACATGATATGTCAGTGACATTTTATGTAAATAAATGTTTGTAAATTAGGACATACCTCGTTGATGCAGAAATCTGTTTTGACTCTTTCTTTTTAAAGATTTATTATTGTTATTTTTATTTATTCTCTTATATAATACATCCCAGCCACATTTTTTTCCCTATTCTCCTCCCAGTCTCTCCCCCTCCCCTATGCCCATCTATTTCTCCTCCATTTCTCTTCAGAAAAGAGCAGGCATCCCGTAGATGTCAACCAAACATGTCCTATCAAATTGCAGTAAGACTAGGCACCTCCTCTGCTATTAAGACAGATGGTGTAACTCAGAGTTTGCTTACCTTGAATGGTGGGAGGTTGATATAGTGTAGATGACCCAATGACAACCGAACAGTCCCTGTTACTTATATATTTGCCCTTCAAGGACTTATATGTCTGTGAATAAATACTTAGCCACTGTAATGCAAATTTTTTCTAATCAAAGTTCAGAGCAGCACACATTTATGGTCTAAACATAAATATGTAGAATTCAGTTTTACAGCATGACTATTTAGCAAAACAGCAATAGGTTTTCCTGTATAGATTTTCCTATTTTAGGACATGACCAAGTTTACCACATACCATAATAGACATTAAATCCTTTCTGAAGAGCAGGCTTCTCATCCAATTAGAAAAGAGTTTGCTTACCTATAAGCCATTATGCCATCATTGGACTAAGTCCACCATTCGTCTTGTCTGCAGGTTAGTGCTATAGTGGGAAGGGCCCAGCACTGATTAAGACCTTTGAAGATAATTTCTTTCAGCAGGCTTCTGGCACTATGAAAGGTAGCCAGCAAGGAGAGAGTTTCCTGGACAATTCAAGGTTAGTTTCTCCATGTCCAAAATCCAAGTTGAATAATGTCTTCAGCAATAGGACCTTCCCATGTAGTTATGATAGGAAACCAGAAGTGAGAACAGTTGCCTATGTTGTTTGAGTTACTGATACAGTCTCCCTGACCAATATTTTATAGGGTTACAACCAGGGCCAGGCACTGGGATTTTATTTTAATGACCTATCCCTTCTAGAAATAGTATTGTTCACACTTGTATACTTTTTAAAATATGTATTCCATAAATACATATTATATATAAAAATGTTCTATGCAATTAAAATTAGCTTACAAAATAGTGATTTTTCCATAGCTTTCATTGTGAATCCATAGTTTTGGCTAATTCTCCCCATTTTCTCTAAACCATAATCCCTCCATCTCCAGTGAATCCATAAACCCCAAGTATTTGTCTTTGCTCCCTTTATGTCACATATGTGATTTGTTGTGTGTGTTGGAAGATCTTGCATGTCTTCCTTGTGTTTTCACACATCCTTAATTTGGGTTAAACCTTCTGCTTGTGCTTCATTTTCTCATCTCCCTTTCTTCTCTATGATCTCATGCCTCTTCCCCAGTATTCCATCTTTATTAGTATTATTATCTGTATTTCATTATCCTTACTTCCGGCGAGCATCTGCTCACCATACTGCAAAGACCAATAGTTATTTTCAACATGATAATCCAGGATCACCTGAGAGACAGATCTCTGGGCATTTCCATGGTAGATTCACTTACTCACTTTGACTGAGGTGGGACTGGTTGTGGAGATAAGGTTTTGAATTCATAGTCTGTTGCTTCCTGACTGTGGTTGAAAACAGCTGTCTCACATCTTGGCTTCCATGCCAGGATGGACTGCATCCTTGACCTCTGAACCGAAGTTGCTTTTATTAGATTATTTATCACAGCAATGGAAAAAAGAAACTAAGATATGCTCATTATGATGGCAGGACAAAGTGATTGGGCCTTATTTAAGCAATGTATTGAACAAAAAAAAAAAAAGACAGAATGCTACAGGGATGCATTAAATTACACCTACAGATTCTGTTTACTTTGTGAAAAAAAATAGCCAGCTGATTGCATAATATTAGTTTCAGTTAACTCTTTAATTAGATATGAGCAAATAAATAAGTAGCAAACAAAATAAAGCAGAAAGTTCTTCAAGCGTACCCAGTAGCTAAGAACTTTTATGATGAACTTTATGGTTCTCATCAGGCAGGAGTGGATTCAGAATCTGGCAGATGCTTTTGTAGCATGAAAGGTTTGTTGACCATTAAAACCTGCCAGCTCTCACAAGTTTTCTACCTATTTCTGCCAGAAATCTCCCCATGACTTCAGAGGCTAACGACTTAAGCACTCCCATCACTGGATGCAATGAAATGTCAACACGGTTGTTCTTAGAAATATAGCCTCTGTGCGCCTTCATTCTCGTGGGGTGAAGAGATTATATTCTCAATTTAAAACCAAACACTATTATCAATATCCCTTGGAAGTTCTACTTAATTAAAATGCTCTACTCATAAAACCTGCCAAATAAAAACTTCCTTCAGTTTCTTAATTAACTGCAGTTAA
Organism: Rhynchomys soricoides; assembly: GCA_019843965.1. Lineage (NCBI taxonomy): Eukaryota > Metazoa > Chordata > Mammalia > Rodentia > Muridae > Rhynchomys > Rhynchomys soricoides. Next base: position 3,669,478 of record JADRCH010000131.1, on the reverse strand, counting down.
TTAGAATTATGTAATATGGAAAGGATCTGTTTGCAGCTTATCTTAATCAAAGAGACCGTGGTTTGGTCAAAATAAACAGAACATTAGAAAAACGTAATAGATGCCAAAGAAATCAAATGTTCTTCTTTTTAAATTAACTCTGTATTTAGCTGATACAAGGAAAGGAAAAGCTGTACTTTGTCTGCTGTGATTACACTCCTAGATTCCTATTTGCTACACATGTGTGCTTGTAGGCAGCCATGGATGAGAACTACCCTGTGTTGCTTTGTGTTCTCACAGATACTCAACCCCTGTGAGGGTGTGTGTGGGTGCACATGTGTGTCCAGATCTAGGTGTTTGTGGAGGCCATAGACCCTCTGGTCATTCATACCTCAGATATGGTTCACAATCGTTTACATTCTCTCTCTCTCTCTCTCTCTCTCTCTCTCTCTCTCTCTCTCTCTCTCTCCCTCCCTTCCTCTATCCCTCTCTCTGCTCTTTCTTTCCCTCTCACTTCCCCTCCTTCTCCCCTCCCCCTTTCATTTTGAGATAGTGGATCTTAGTGACCTGGACCTTACCACATAGGCCAAGCTGGTTGGCCAACAATTCCCAGGGATCCAACTGTCATTGTTTTATAGTGCTGTCATTACAGGGACATGAACAGCCTTTTTAAAATGAAATCTGGGGACCAAACTCAGGTCCTCATTGTTGAAAGACAAGCACTTTGTGTAACAAGCTATCATTTTGACATTTGAATGTGAAAACCATTTAGACTTTCTGGTCCCACAGTAGTTCATTCTCCCAGGTAATTTGTTCATCCCAGACAGATAGAATCTTCCTGCTTGAAATAAGTAACCTCTATCACCTCAATATAGTATTGTTTGGTATCTTGTCTTGCCTAGAGCTAAGGATAGTTTCACTGACTTCATGGCCCATCCTTAATGAAAACATTTCCCACTTCGTTGCTGAGTGCCTTGTTTCAGCTCACCCCTGACTGCACCTGTAATCTTCAGAGTCTAATGTCAGTATCAACCCTGACCTCATCAGTCATATAATATATACATATAATATGTATATATTATATGACTGTTGATATATGAATATATATATAATATATGTTGAAATCTTAATGTCAGTATCAGAAACTTTAGCCCTTGTATCAGATGTATAAAGTTTCAGGGTCTAGTCTTAAGACTGCCTGATGATTGCAATTCTTTATGATTTTTTGTTCTAAATCATTTAGACTGATTTTTTTTTCAGGACCCCTAAAAAACTAATGCAGCCATATTGGCAGAGCCCAGAGAAAACTCCTGAGGAAGTGTTACCAATTGCTCTAGCTGAGGAGGTGTTGGGAAATCCCTTCTGGAGAAACAGTAGTCCATGGATCCCAGTTCAGAAAAATAGCTAAGCTAAATAAATTGGGTAAGTAATTCTGATGTTTTTACCTCTGCTCTTGGCATCATGATCTTCTCTTTTTGGCATTCTGCAACCTACTGTGCTCACTCCAATTAGTTCTGATACCCCATGCTCATTAGAGCCCTATGAACTCCCTTTGTGCTGTCCCTGGATTACTATGTTTTGTTACTTCTGTAGCATGGAGTGGACCAGCCTTATTTGATGCCAAGCATGTAACAGGTGTGATTTTCCTCTTCTTGTGTGGTTCCCATTAAATAAATCTTGCTTATTTCCAAGGTATGTGTGCTACTGTTGCACCCTTACGTAAGTTACTGTGTGCCTCCTTTCATTGATGTGGCTGATAGGCATAAATAGTTGTGTAGGAGCACTGGTTGCTTCCTTCCTTTGGAAGCTTGCATGGCAAGTTCTGCTGCCATGAATGTAAGTCCTTAAGGAAGAAGCTTTCAGCATAGATCCATCATTGGTGCTTTGGGTCCTATGGCAGATGGGAGTGATGTCATTAGCGATGAGGAATTGCATTCTACCTCTTGCAGGCAATTAAAGTCAAACAATACCTTGTAATATTTGTAAGACTCCTAGACAAACCTAACCAACAACTAAGAGGATTTATTGTGCATTTGTTGGAGTGTTTGTTAGATAGTCTATAGTTCTTAGTGAAGCATTGTCAGCTCAATGGGAAAATTTATTTAAACTATGCATGTATATGCGTACAAAGACTTCCTTGTAATGTAGGTATTCTATGTAGATAATAGTATGACTCCTTATGACTTTACCAGAGATCCTTACTCTTATGTTAGTCTTCTTCCTTCATGTGTGTTTGTCTTCTTTATCATTCCCAAATTAAACCTTACACCGTTCATAGTTTCTCCATTGGATAATTTGCTTTCTGCTAGTTCCCTTTCTATTATTCCTCTCACCCTATTCTTCAATGGTTCCTTTATATGTTTCTACATTCTCTAGTTATTCTAGGACTACTGGTAGAGTGATTGTACTTTATGACTAACAGTTCTTGTTTTTCCTGGACAGAACTGGACATTAAAGCAAGGCTGGAGCAAGAAGAATTATTGGATTAAACTGAGTAAACACTAGCAAATATATTTCTTTTTATAAAGGTGGTACCCACCCCACAAAAGCCTTGTAAACTTGGAGGCTATAAAAATTTACAGATGATTGGGTAAAAGCTGGACAATTTATGCCAGAAAACAGAGGTCAAATGCTGACTACATGTCAAAAGAAAAAAAAAAAAAAGAAAAGAAAAGGAAGGAAGGAAGAGATGGTGGAAGGATGGGTAGAATACTCTAAAGCATGAAAATAAGGCACTTAAGAGACAATTAGAAAATGAACTCTTGTCATACTTCTATAAGCACTTTATTATTATTTATTTTTAATTTTTTTTTTCATTTTTGATACTTTATTTACATTTCAAATGTATCCCCTTTTTCAGATTTCCCCTTTGGAACCTCCCTATTCCCTCCCCCACCACTGCCTCTATGGGGGTATTCCCCCACCCACCCACTCACCTACTCTCCTCTTTCCTCCTTGGCATTCTCCTATACTTGGGGATCTAACACTCTCAGGCCCAAGGGCCTCTCCTACCTCTGGTGGATAACAAGACCTTCCTCTGCCACATATGTGGCCAGCAACATGGGTCCCTCCATGTATATTCTTTGGTTGGTGATCCAGTCTCCAGGAGTATCAGGGGGTCAGGCCAGCTGCCACTGTTGCTCCCTCCCTGGGGCTGCAAACTCCCTCAGCTCCTTCAGTCTCTTCTCCAACTCTTTCATCTGGGCCCTCACACTTAGCCCAATGGTTGCTGTGAAGTGAATCTTGGGTATTCTGAACTTATCCAAATTAACAAAATTAGAAATGAAAAGGGAGATATAACAGATTCTGAGGAAATTCAAAAAATCATCAGATCCTACTACAAAAGCCTATACACAACACAATTGGAAAATCTGGAGGAAATGGACAAGTTTCTAGACAGATTCCAAATACCAAAGTTAAGTCAGGATCAGATAAACCATCTAAACAGTCCCATAACCCCTAAAGAAATAGAAGCAGTCATCAAAAGTCTCCCAAACAAAAAAAGCCCAAGACCAGATGGGTTCAGTGCAGAATTCTATTAGACCTTCAAAGAAGACCTAATACCAATACTCTTCAAGCTATTCCACAAAATAGAAACAGAAAGAACACTACCCAATTCATTCTATGAGGCCACAGTTACACTGATACCAAAACAACAAACAAAGACCCAACAACAAAAGAAAACTTCAGACCAATTTCCCTTATGAATATCGATGCAAAAGTACTCAATAAAATTCTCACAAATGGAATTCAAGAAGGATCATTCACCATGACCAAGTAGGCTTCATCCCAGGGATGTAAGGATGGTTCAATACCTGGAAATCCATCAAGGTAATCCACTACATAAACAAACTCAAAGAAAAAATCCACATGATCATTTTGTTAGATGCTGAAAAAGCATTTGACAAAATTCAACATCTCTTCATGATAAACATCTTGGACAGATCAGGAATTCAAGGAGCATACCTAAACTTAGTAAAAGCAATATACAACAAACCAGTGGCCAGCATCAAACTAAATGGAGAGAAACTCGAAGCAATCACACTAACATCAGGAACTAGGCAAGGCTGTCCTCTCTCTCCCTATCTACTTATTTTTATTTTATTATACTTTATTAATCATTCCATTTGTTTACATTTTAAATGATATCCCACTTCCTGGTTACCCCTCCACCAACCCCACCATCCCACATCTGCCATCCCCTTTGCCTGTATGAGCATGCTCCCCCACCCATAGTTTCCTACCCCACAGCTCCTGCATCCCCCTATGTTGGGGGATCAGACCTCTCTGGGACCAAGGACCTCTTCTCCCATTGCTGCCAGACAAGGCCATCTTCTGCTACATATGTATCTGGAGCATATGTATATGGACACCCCCCCCACCAGGTACACTCCTTGGTTGGTGGTCTAGTCTCTGGGAGAAATAGGTTGTCAGGCCAGCCTATGTTGTTCTGTCAATGGGGTTGCTATCCCCCTCTATTCCTCCAATCCTTCTGCTATCTTCCCCACCAGAAAACAATTGTTTTATAGTAGTACTTTTCAGTAAGAAAAAATCAGAAAATCCAGTAAAAGTTTTAAAATGTTAAATTTCCTTGTTTGGTAAAGCAAATATTCATGTTATGTGACTTCCAAGTGATCACGTGAGCATCGTCATATCATTGCAAATACTATTGGTAGTTTAATTAATTAAATATACTATAAATTATATAAAATATAATTACTATTTAATTATATAAATTTATATAATTAATTAAATGTACTATATGTATTATAGAACATCTGCCTGACTATTACCAAGGTGAGAAGCAGAATTGGAAGTGTTTGATGAAACACTAGTAGCAGCATATTTCTCCTTACAAGAAGCAAATACGCAGCAGCAAAAGCTTTGCTAGCCTTAGCAGCTGAGCATTACCAGTCAGGGCAGCTTTAAATACACTGATACGGCGATCAGAGAAAGGTAGAAGTAAAAAGAGAAAGACTGACTCAGAAGCAAAAACACAAAAGAAAAAAAGAAGGTCATTATTTTCACTAATGAGCTTTCAAGAATATTTTATTTTATCCATAATAATGGATTTTTTGTAAGTAAATAACATTTATTTAAGATAAATTGAAGATCTGCTATGTTCATTAATCATCTCTAGCTATCGTCTCTAGTACTACAGAATCTCTCTATCTAATAATATATGAAGAGGTATGTAATTGGAGTTGAATCTTTCTTTTCATTTTGTTTTATAAATGAAAGACAGGAAAAAATAATTTGGAAATTGAACTATTTTCCTTCTTGCATTCCATTACTAGATAGTTACATCTCAGCATGGATCAAAGTTGACTCAGATGAAGACTGAATACCCTGGATCAACAGTCAAGCATAGAAATTGGAACAGGCAAATGGGATTGTGAGCTACCTCGTTTATGCAGTCCAGACCTTACTTCTGCAGCCTACAAAATGAAACAAATACTCAGGCTTGTCATTCATCTTCTCAACAGATATTAGAAACTGTCCGTAAGCACCAGTGGCAGGAAAACAACATACAGCAGATAAAACTTATTCTAGCTGGTTCCCTTCTTTCATTTCAGTTTAATACAACTTAAATGAAGAGAGAAAAAAAAACTAGCAACTTTGAGTGTAAAAATAGGAAGGCATTATGTTACAAAAATGAGGATATACTGTGAGAGCAAATGTGAGTCAGGAGGGAGCAGGCAAGCATAAAGCTTCCAACACTCACCCTGATTCTCATGAGCATGTGTATGTGACGACCTAAGGCCTGTTTACATCGTGGTTGGTGGGTTCTGCTCCACTCGCCTCCACCTGTTCTGCTTCCCCCACACCTGGTCCCTCTCCCAGCCAGTCTCTGCTGTATACCACCTACAGCATGAGTCTATTCATAACAGTGTTTTTGCTACTTGGTAATTCTTCAGAGAGATCGTTGAACGAAAGAAGATTGAAAGAGGCTGTAACTCTCGTGTGGTTTGCTAAAGGTGTTGTATTTGATCATCTCAATTTCTAATCCATAATCTATTTTCCTATGGTTACTTATTTAAGGTATCAATATATTTCAAATGTTCTTTGATTTGGGGTCAGTGAGATAACTCAGAATCTGAATTTTGATCCTCCTGCTGAGGAGATGTGGTGGGGGGCACATTTATAAAGGTGGGACTGGGAGGAGAGGGACTGGGCTGTGACTGGGATGTAAAGTGAATTTAAAAAATTATTGAAAAAAATGAAGGCTCAATGTCTAGTAAGCCCAGTGATCTGCCTGCCTTAATCACCTCAGCACTGAAATTACAAGCAAAATTCTACTATGGCAAAAATATATTCTCTAACATCAACTCAGAGTTTTATGTAAGTAGATCAATCACTTTAGTGACCAAGCTCCCTCCACAGCCTTTATCTAAGTCTGGAATCTTTCAAGATTCCTCCATCTATTTTAGGGTGTCAACTGGTATTATGATTGTGCAGGTCTTGTTTGCATGAGCACATTAAGATTTAGTGGGTGTAACTCCCTACCATAAATAGAGGGTACCAAGTTGTAGCAGATATGATGGTGTACTGGCTGTTACACTCTCTCTACTCCTTAATGTGTATTTTTCCTTGAGCCTTAGGTGTAGGGCTTCTGCTATTCTCTTTATGTTGATCAATTGTAGATTCCCTTGATGATGTGTATCTGCAGTAAAAGGAAGCTTTCTTGACCACGAGTGGGAGATTTACTTATCTGGACATTAAAGGTTACATGTTTAGATGATATCCTTACTACAGATGAAGAATGTCCCATTTTCAATGTGTGTGTTTAAAAGTTCATGATGGATGTTAAAGCAGATGCACATGTAACACATTGTATGTGTGGAGATCAGAGAACAAGCTTTAATATTGTCGTCAGCTTCTACATGTCAGAAGCAGCATCTCTTGTAGTTAACTGCTGTGTACTCCAGCTATCTGTCCTTCAAGTTTTAAGGGGTTCTCTTTCATCTGTCTCTCATCTGACCCTTAGGAACTCTACCGCATCCAGCTTTACATGGCTCACGGAGACTTGAACTCTGGTCTGCACACTTAGGTAGCAATATTCTTGAATAAGGCAATGATATATTCAAGGAGTCATTTTCCTATAACAGGATTTTATTTTATGTATGTCTCTCATTTTCCTTACCCATTTATTAGCTGACCGTTTTGAAGACAACATTTTGGAATAAGGAACAACCAGTAATGTAACTCCAAGGACAGTGCACATTTTTATAAGAACCTCAGGTGTGAAGTGGCTTCGGGTACAAATTTCTGAGCTTGGAGTCCATGTGCTTACCAGTCTTCTGGATTCTTATGTCTACCTCACTCTGTAGGCTTTGCCATCAAGTCAGGATTGCAAGAGAACCTGCTGTTGAAATGTAGAGGTAATAGCAAGTTTGGATCAGAAAATAGGTATCAGAAAAGAACGTAGGTTTCCTTCCCACTTTTTTCAAAGACAATGTAGCCTTTTCCTAAAAAGCTCATGAAATCTAAACCAGTCACAAACTGATGGCCAGTTTTTTAACCAATGGCATCTTCAATGCAAATATTGTATGAACTGAAGTCTGAACAAAGAAATAAATTCTTGCATGAAATCAGCTGATTCAGTACAAAACAAATGATTAAGGATGGAGGAGCAATGACTGAATTGAAGTCAATACAACAGCCATCAGTGACTGTATAGCCATTTCTTTATATACACGACTTTCATTCCTACTTTTCAAAAATACACATTTCAGGTTAAGATCTTGTAACCACATATCCTAATTCCAACAAGTCCCAAATTATCTTTCTAAGGCATATATAAAAATCATTTCTACTCTCTATACCCAGTATATAAATATGGAGAAGGGGTAGGAAAACTAAATAAAAAGTGACATTCATCAAATTATAATGAGCAGAAGGACCCAGCTTTTAGTGGAAAGGTGTCTGATTTTTAGACCAAATCCCTGTCCTCTTGCCCTGCCAGAGACTGACTTACACAGGAGCTTGTGTTTCAGTCATTGCTAAAGAGGAGGTAAATGGTACTCTGAGGCTCATAGGCCAACACTTGCTCCTATGAAGGAAAGTAGCTCTGTGAGGAGCAGGAACCTTTGATGGGGCACAGCAATGCTGAGAACTGCTGCAGACACACTTTCTTTTCCTAAGCACCATGCTTTGTTTTCCCATCTTTTTTTTTTTTTTTTTTTTAAAAAAAAAAAAAAAACAGCAAAAATGATACAATGAACTAAAGTTAGGATCCCCTGGATTATTCTGTTTGTAGAACAGAAAGTATAGATGTTTCGGGATAAAGAGTATATTACATAGGCACCTATATTATAGGTGAAATTGATGAAATCCCTGAAACCAGCATTCTTCAAAATAACAACACACACAGGGTCTAAGAGTCAGCTTGGAACTATCAACAGCAGCTGATTCCACAACTAGTATGGATACAATCTGTTTCTTGAAAGGATACACTTACTAATGTAGAACTGCATACCCAGCAAAATTTCAGTTAGAAGTTATTAGTAGATAGCAAAACTTGCAGAAATAAAAGCTATCAAAACTTTCTTCTGCCTTGCACGTTTTATTGAAAAGCGGTACATTCAGACACACACACACACACACAAATTGTTAACACACACACATTTTTGTACTTTGATAGAAACAATTTTTCTATAGCATTAAAGAGTACACTACCATTTGTTATATTAAATACTTTGTCAGGAACTGCATTCTTTCTGCAAGAAATATTTCCTTATATGATGTTTTAAGTGAAGAAATAATTCAGTGCTTGGTAGCAGGTACTTGTCATCCTAGCACTCAAGATGCTAAGTCATGAGACTGGTATGGCTCAAGGTCAGCTTGTGTTATGTACCCAGTCCAGTCTCCAAAAAGGAGTGCTAAAATAAGCACCCATCATTTGAGGATTTTATATAATTTTGAAATTTAGAAAACTTATAATAAAGTAAGATATCATCATCTTGGAAGTGACTCTTCCATAAAGCTTTCTCCTTGTACACTCTCTTTCCAGCTAGCCATGGTGGTTATATCAAATCCTATTTGCTCTATTTCAACATCATTTAACTTGGAAAATTCACTTTCATATTTTTTTAACATCTCAGACTTTGTGTTTTATTTTGCTGATAATTGCAATATTCTTTTTTCTCTCTCTCTTTCTCCCTCTCTCTCTCTCTTTCTCTTTCTCTCTGTGTGTGTTTGTGTGTGTATGTATGTGTGTGTGTGTGTGTACGCTTTCAGATTAGCTTTCTGTGATACAGTCTTAAACTTCCTTGAAATATATTATTAGAGAAATGTTCCAATAAATTGATATTCCAGAGTATAAACAAGCAATAGAAATTCTGTCTTCTATTATAATATGTGTAAAGTTGCTGACAATGACAATGATGCTCAGTAATTCTAAGGACCTTAATTTTAGGAGAAGCTGGTAAGTTTATGATTATAGGTAGTCTTATTAAATAATATACAAAAGCAGAAGGAATTGAATGGCTCTATCAATGACTACTTTCTATATATCTCAAATAATCTACCAAAATAAATCAGAATTCAAGATACATACATGACATTATTTTGTTCTTCAGGCAAAATGCATACGTTAGCTGTTAATAATGATTTAAAAGATCGTGCTTCATATAGCATTTAAGTTCTGCTTACAGTGGCAGACTTTAATTTTACATTTGGTATCCCAGAAGAGTTGATCTACTCTCTAAGTACTCTGACCCATATGTGTGCAGTAATGAATATCAAGCCATTGCCTAAAATAATAATAAAATTTTACTGAATATCTGAATATATTAAGAATATATTACAAAAAAAAGAAAGCCTTACTGCTAAGGGTAAAAAGAATATATTGCATCTTTATAATATGTTATGTTTGTTATACAGTAAATCCTTCAAAAATTGATAGGAAGATACATAAAATGAATCCTATACAAATAAAAATTAAGTATTGCATTTCAACCCATGACCATTAATCAGAGCTTTTATCACTGTCTATCTGCCTGTCTTTCTGTCTTCTTTCACCTAAATTCCATTTATCTAACATGTCTCTCATTATCTTCTTCACTATTATCTTACCACCCACTTTTCCTTTATTAAACTTTTATCCGAGTTTAAGGCCTATTTATTTCATTATATGTGTATGACTGTTTTGTCTGCATGTATATATCTACACTGTGTGTGTACCTAGTACCCAGAGAAACCATAAGAAGGTGGTTTCAAATCTCCTGGAAGAACAGCTATTGATAATTGTAAGTCAGTGTGTAGATGTTAGGAACCAAATTCAGGCCTTCCACAAGAGGGGCAAATATTCTTAATCACTCAGGCATCACCTCACCCTGCCCTCCTCCTTCCTCATTTTAATGGATCAAATTTCCCGGTGATATTGTGTTAGTGTGTTTTCAAAGCAACCTGCTCTGTGAAAAAGTATTTTAGTTAAGTTAGCCTTATGCAAAACACAGTTTGGCTGTGTATGAAGTGTTATTTTACTACAGCATATTGGCTCTTTATCAATTATCCTGACCTCTCGCTTGCTTACAAATCTATTCCCTGTTTATTCAATAAAGAATCTTGAAAAAAATCAGAAGATCAAATTCATAAGAAAAATGTAAAAGAGCCTATAGAGCTAAAAGCTTTCTAAAGCACACACACACACACACACCACACGTATATATATATATATATACACACACACACACACACATATATATATATATATATATATACACATATGTCCATGTGTTGCATAAACACATGTGTGCACACATACATAAAAAGAGTAAGATTGGAGTTACACTATAACAGAGAAACAATACCCATACTAGATGTCATAGAATAACAAGCAAAAAAACTCTATGGCAGAAAATGGTAGCTTAATTTGGAGCTGATGGAGACGTTGGAGTTCCCTTCAAGTCCTAACGATCACAGTTTCTGGTGCTATTGACTGTCTGTCCTTCCGAACTTAACTGTAAGACTCTATTGTTGAACATGCCATAAACTTGTGTCATACAATATTTAGAATATAGTAAAATTAAGTTGGCATTGGCCTACAAGATTCATTTCTACTGTCCAGCTGTTATAAATCTGGGAAATGCTATCCATGGCAGCAGAGGAGAAAACAGCAAATGAACAAACAAACAAACAAACAAAAAACCACATCTACACAGCTGTCATTCTTGTGAGCCTCAATAATATCTGGTCCCGCTAGTTATTATTGTGATGGTGGCACAAACATCACAGAAGTAACCATCCACTTTCTGATTATATTTAGGTCCCACACCACAAAATGCATCTAGCAAAGTTATCATGTTAAAAACCCATGACTACATGTGTCATAGACCTTTGAAGAAAATCTTTCTTTGTTCTTTTGGTAAATAGTGTTAAACCAACTCCTAATGATTTATCACAATACACATTGATTAATTCATATTTTAACCTGCATCAGAAAAGCTTCAGTTTGTAGTGAATGCCGACAGATACTCAAATTGTAGAGAATAAGGGATTGCAGAATGTCCAGTTGCAACTGTGTCACATATAACATACTCCTCCCATGACTCAGGAATTTTTGCCAAAGGAGCAGAAAATCTGCATGAGGCTACAAGGGGAGCATGTCGTTTTGATACATCAAGACAGCTGAATTCATAGCAGTTATGGCTTCATTCACAAGACCTGTGCAAGCTGAAGACAGACATTGAAGAAAGAAGCTGGACCCAATGTCCTACCAGGAGCCAAATCCATTAGAGATTGTTAGATGTGGTTAGACGGGGACTCAGTTTTCTCTAAAAGCATAGCCTCTGGTAAATGCTTCCATACTCCAGTGGGAGAACAGATGTTAAGGAATATATGGGCAGTGCAAATTGGACTTGAAAAGACACAAGGTGAAGTGGATGGGGAAGGAAAGTAGAGTAAGAACTTGGTATAATTAATATAAAATGTACACATAAGAATGGTATTTGTTCTTTGCTGGAAACGTTTGCCATTTACAAAAACAATCAGAAAGATACTAAAAACAAAAAGAATAGAGCAAATGGATGTTTACTTAATAAAGCATTTGTCTTAACCATAGATTTAGGCAAGAAATGTATTTAGTATTGACTATTTTTCTAAGTTTTAGGAGCTGACTTTATTTCAGCATTCTTTTAACAATAATAATTTACACAAAATTTCATATTAATTTGAGGTACACGAAGAATCATGCTGGTAGATGTTTAAATTTCAGTGGAAATGCCTCATTCAATTTTGGAAATAAAC
>JADRCH010000131.1:3597250-3652250 GCA_019843965.1 Rhynchomys soricoides | reverse complement strand
AAATCTCCCTCACTAGAAGGACTGGATGTGGTGTACTAGAAAGGTGATGGATTCTTGTGAGTTATCTATAGGGCTCAGCATTATTGCCACACCCATCTGTCCCGTGACTAAATGCTTGTACTGTGCATGTAGCTCTGTACCATAGCCACACTCTCCTGTACCTTGACTGAATAATCATGTACGATGTCTATAGCTTTGCGCTGCCACGTTACCCTACTATTCTTTCAATAGCACTTAGCTTCCCACTCATTCGCATGTGTCTAGCCCCAGGGCCTGTGAGTCAGAGGTGGTGGATTATGTTATAAGGCCACCATAATATCCCAAATCTTTATTGCTGTTGTACAATGGAAAAATAGAGTACTTTCTATCCTTAGACTACAAGTGAATATCTGGCTTATATTAGCAGTTGGATATGACAGAACTGACAATAACCCTGCTCTAGATGTATGCTTGCTAAGCGTTCACATTTCCTGTTACCTGTGCATCAGAAACCATTATAAAACTCTAAATAAGCTTTGACTCTTATTACTGAGAAGCCATGGCATCTGTGAAGCACTGGAGGGTGCAAATCATTGTAGGATAGTGGAAGTGGACATGAGTGACAGAGACACACGAGCATGTAGAAGCTTTCCTGCAGTTGATGGCACAGGATACACATAAAACACTGCAGGAAAAGGCTTCACACAGCAGAAGACATTGGGTTGGGGACTGAGCTGGAACTGAAGGTCTGAAGGACTTTCAGGTGAGTTTTAGGGCTGAAAAGGCAATGCTAAATTACTTCTTTGGTTTTCTAAGCACACCATGCACTGATGTCAATAATATCTCCACCAGTTTACACTCTCAAAAACAGTGTGTGATGTTACCCTTTCTCCATTTCCTTACTAGCATTGGTTGTTTGTGTTTTAATAACAGTTATTCTTACTGGAGTGAGATGGAATCTTAAAGTAAGTTTAACTTTCCATTTCCCTGACATATAAGAGTATTGAAAACTTTCCAATATTTTTTGACAGTTGAGAATGGTTTATTGAATTAATCAGTTAATTTACAGATTGAGAACATTTGGGGGAATGAGTATGTTTAATTTTTGCCATTATTTATATATTCGAGATATGGAACTCTTAATGTATACTCATCATCAACATTTTTCTCCTACTTTCAGACTGTCACTCTGGTGGTTGTTTTCTCTGCCACACAAAAGATTTTTCATGCACCTCCATTTGTTAATTATTGGAGTTATTAATTATTCTAGTTCTATCATTTTCTGAAAATTTCTGCCAAGACTTCTATATAGAAGTAAATGAATAGAAGTAGCAATCATTATGTTAACTGAAACAAGCCATACTGAGGAAGACAAATAGCCCATACCACTTTTCCTCTCAAATACAGGCCTTAAATCTTAATCCTGGTACAGGTCCTAAAACCAGAAGGAAGACAATGAGCTATTTGTTGTTTGTTTGTTTGTTTGTTTGTTTGTTTTAGAGATCTGAGGGAGAGGATTTTGTGATAGGAGAGAGTAAATATAACGGTGGAAGAAAAGGACCCCTCGGGATGGTACAGGAAAAGCAGAGGGGTTTGAGGATTAAAAGGAACAACAAGGATATATGTGAAGTCCGGATAGATAGCTTAGTTGCTAAAGTTCTTGCCTAGGAAGCACTTCTGCCTGAGTTTGGATTCACAGAATCTACTTAAACCCCCAGACAGGCTGATTTAAGCCTAGCAGCAGTCTTGATATATAGGGAGAGAAGGAGGTGGAGACAGACAGATTCCTGAAACGCATTGCTAACCCACCTAGCCTAATCAATAAGCTATGGATTCAGTAAGAGACTCCTCCAGACTTAGAGAAGGATGGAAAGGATTACTCCTGATATTCCGAACAATGAACTTTCCTCCATCCCTCAGATCTGCCACAATTCCATATCCAGTGCTTTAGCACAATATGGCCACCTTAGCTTGTGACAACCCCAACTTCCAGCCTCGAAACAGGACAAGACCCACTAACCATGAACCTACAGTTACTTCATGTGCCACATCCAAATCTGCTGCCTCGTCAAGTCCTGCATATCTCACACCAGGACCTAGCAAGGTAAGGCCAGCTTACCTTCCTGCTGTGGTTTGAATTATAAAGCCTCCCTCACCAATAGGCTTTTATATTTGAACACCTGACCCTCAGCAAATATAAGTCTGAGAAGTATTAGGAAGCATTGCCTTGTTGGAGGCAGTTGGAAGAAATGTGACACTTAGGGTTACTTCTGAGATTTCAAAAGCCAATTCCAGGTCCAAACATTCACTTACTCTATCTCTGTCTTGTCTCTGTCTCTCTGTCTGTCTCTTTCTCTCTGTTTCTCTTTTTCTTTGTCTGTCTCTGTTTCTTCTGTCTCTCTCTGTCCCTCCATCTCTCTCTCCATCTCTCTGTCTGTCTCTGACTCTGTCTCTGTCTCTCTCTCTGTCTCTCTATCTCTCTCTCTGCCTGCAACTTGCAGATCACACAGTCTCCCAGCTACTCTTTCCAGGGTCTTACCTGTTTGCCTGCCACCAGAAATCTTGCACTGATGATCATAGACTAACCCTTTGAAAATGTAAGCTAGCCTCCAAGAAAGCATTAAGTGCTTTCTTTTAAAAGTTGCTTTGGACATGATGTTTCCTCAATAGTAACTCTATGAAAGAAGTTGTTCTAGGAGCAGTGTATTGTTGTGGCCAGTCTGACCATGATGTTATTTAGAGGCTTATGAAAGACTTTGGGATTTACATTAGAAATATAGTTGAATCGTTTGAGCAGAGCTAATGAGACAGCCTAGTAGAAGTGTGAAAAAGAATAGTGTTGAGAGAAATATGGATTACGTAGGCACAGCTCAAGAGGTTTCAAATGAAAGATTATTACTAAATTGCCTTGAACATTATTTTGATATTATGACAGAAAATGTAGCTACTATTTTGTCTAAATAGTATCAGAGGCTAAATTGAATAGTTTTGAACTAGTATCATTGGCAGAGGAAACTTTTCAAGGCAGCTGAGTATGGACTGTGTCATGTGGTTATTAGTGATCATGCTCATAAAGATCTACAATGAAAAGGAGCAAGCAAGGGCACAGTACTATTAAGAATGCAAATGTCAAACCCCAAATCAACAACAACAACAACAACAACAGTAAGTAAGTAATATACAACCTTCAAAAGAATATTATACAGAAAGAAAAAAGAATATACATTCTAATCAGCAGTACATGGACCTTATTCTGAAACAGAACACTTGTAAGGATACAAATAAAATCTTAACAATTTCAGAAAGACTAAAATAAATCCATGTATCCTATCTGACAATCATGCAATAAAACTTAAAATCAACAGAAAACAAATCTCTCGTAAGCACAAAGACTAATGAACATCAAAGAACTTATTGCTTAATGATGAATTGGACAAAAGTAAATCAAGAAGTAAAAACTATTCTATAACTAAATAAACTTTTCTATAACTACAACACACACACACACACACACACACATACATATACACACACAAATCACTGTGACACAGTGAAAGCAGTCCTACAAGGAAAATTAAAGTCCATTTTAAATTAAATTAAATTAAAATTAAAAAATTAAAAATTGGAAAGAGCACGAATGAATGATTTAATGATTCAATACAAGAATTTGAAAAAACAAGAACAGACAAATACAAAACCAGTAGAGTGCAAGAACTAATAAAATGATCTGAGGCCAAATTAATAAAATATAATCATGTAAACTGCAAAAATATCATTGAACCTAAAAGCTGGTTTTGGGAGAAGATAAAGAAGATCAATAGTCATTTGTCCTAACTAACCAAAAGTAAGAAAGATAGGGGCCAGATAGACACAATCAGAAAGATTAGGGAAACCTTACAGTAGACACTAAGAAATTTCAGAATATCATCAAGTAATACTTTAAACATACTTCATTAAGTTGGAAATTCTAAAAGGAATGAAGGATTTCTAGATTCAGCCAAACCAATGAAACTAAACCAAGAAATCAACAAACTAAACAGCCACAAAAAATGAGGAGACTGAAGCTGCTGATTGGTGTTCGGTATTCTGACATTAATGGTATCCTGAAAATGGAGATTGGAATCGCCCCAAAGAACTACTACTGAACAGGCGTGCACACGCTTGTCCTATTTACCATCTTTTCTCCCTTACCTTTGGGCCCTGGACTAGATGGTATGGGGTGACAGAGCTTTGGACCCCTTTTACAGTAGGTTTTGAAAAAAATCTAAGTCCACACAAGCTCACGCACACACACACACATACAAACACATACACACACACATACGCATAAAATCACATAAATAGAATTAAGTAGAAAACACATGAACATTTACATGAATGCCTAAAAATCATTTTGACAAAAATCCAACAACATGATCAAACTTTTAGAGAAGTTAAGGTGAGAGAGAACATACCTCAACATGATAAATGCTTTTTAGTGGAAAAAAAAAAAACAATAAATAAATAAAACCCCCAGCCAACATTTTCCTAAAAGGAGAAAAATGTAAAATAATCCTACTGAAATCAGGAATGAGATCGGATTTTTCACTGTCCTTACTCCCTTTTAATACTGTACTTGAAGCACCAGCTGGAAAATAATGCAAAAGGCTATGGAATGGGAAAGAAGCAGTCAAACTAGAGCGGATGTAATAACATACCTTGAGATCCCAAAATTTCTACCAGAAACCTAGAAATTATTAAAATTTCCTGTGTGACAGGATAATGAATTATCTCATTCTTCACACGACTAGAAAAAAATCTGAAGTTCTTATAAAATAAAAACACAGAAACAAACTAAAAAGACACTGGATAGCTAAAACAATCCTAAGCAGAAAACACGATGTGGGATGGATTACCATCAAAGATGTCAAAATATATCACAGGTTCATAGTAATAAGACTATGATCCTGACATCAAAACAGATATATAATCCCAGTGAGTAAAAAATTCTAAGACCCAAGAGTCTTAGAGTACACATAACTATAGTCATCTAATATTTGACAAAGATGACAAAAACCTTGCACTGGATAGAAGAGAGCATTGTTAACACATGGTATTTGGAAAACAAGATGTTCAGATGCAGTATGAAATCAGATCTGTATCTATTATCGTTCAAAACAACTCCATGGCTGTATGATTATATATATATATATGATATAGATCTATAGATATAGATACAGATACATAGGTAAATATAAAGACTGAAACAGTGCAGTAGTTTGAAAGAAAATGGCCTCCATAGGCCCATTGGAAATGGCACTATTAGGAGGTGTGGCCTTGTTAGAGATGTGGCCTTGTTAGAGGAAGTGTGTCACTAGGGGTTGGCTTTGAGGTCTCAGATCTCAAGCCAGACCTACTGTGACTTTCTTTTTCTGTTGTCTGCTTATCCATATGTAGAACTCTCAGCTACTTCCCTAGCACAGTGTCTGCCTGCATGCCACCATGCTTCCTGTCATGGCAATAATGGACTAAACCTATGAACTGTAAGTCAATGCCAATGAAATGTTTTCCTTAATAAAAGTTGCTATAGTCCACATGTCTCTTCACAGCAAGAGAACTCTACTTCAGACAGACAGTGATCGAGTAATAAGTGTGAAGCCATAGCTACAAGTACAGATATTATCCAGTTACTTAAATCTGCTTGAATTTGCTTTTATATGCTATGCATTAAAAAAATGATCATTGTGTCCATGAAAATAGCAGTATTATAGCTATGTAATAGTCATTTATTTAGTGCTTCATATGAAATCAAATAGTTCTGTGCTGACTTACAGATGAGATCACAGGGGTTAAAAAATGTTATGCAATTCTTATTAAATCATCAGCAATTAACTCTTCAGCAGAACTGAAATTTAAGAAAAATTTTACTGACTCAAATCTTAATTACCTACATCACATTTAAAGAATATAAAAAGTCTATTAAAGTACTGAAATTTCTAATGGTTCAAGTTGTTATGTTGTGAGTGGTAAGTGTATATGACTTATACGTATAAGTCTGTGTGTATGTGTGTGTGTGTGTGTGTGTGTGTGTGTGTGTGTGTGTGTGTGATCGCTACTCCCTTTTTATGGTGAATCTCTGCGCGGGGGGGCATGCTTACAGTAAGAAAGGGCAATAACACAAGGAGATCACCATTTTAGTAAGCAATTTCTGCTGTGTTTCCTTTCACAATGAATCCTATTTTTTGTATATTAACTCACATATTTATTGATTAATCCAGTATGTCTGCACTGACACTCCAGCAAGCAGCAAGCAAGTGAAAATGTGTGCAAAAGATTTGCCTGCTTTTTAAATCAGGAGAGACCATCTAAAACCTCAGCCATTGGAAGATCTGGGATTCGGTCAGCTATCTTAAAGAGAAATAGAAACTGTTGCAATTTTTCTGTCTTGATTTTCCTCCTTTTCATTAGGATGGAGTAGAATAGGCTTGTAATTAAAGTGAACATAGCTGCCAGGTGAATAAACTCTGAAACATTGTAGCTGTATCCAGCTTCCTAAATGACAAAAACGTGTGTCATGAAAATGTGTGATAGAGTCTGAGTGTACGGTGCAGCATTATAATTCCAGCTCTCCAGAGGTTGAAGCAAGAGCATCACAAGTTCAAAGACTGAACTCCATAAAAGATCCTATTTGAAAAGTGAAAGTGATGACAAGGCTACAGGTCCATAGATCCAGCACTTTCCCAGCATGCATCATACACTGACTTGGATTTCCAGCACTAGAAATGAGTTAAAACATTAACATCAAATGTTCATTA
This sequence comes from Rhynchomys soricoides, assembly GCA_019843965.1. Taxonomy (NCBI): domain Eukaryota; kingdom Metazoa; phylum Chordata; class Mammalia; order Rodentia; family Muridae; genus Rhynchomys; species Rhynchomys soricoides. Next base: position 3,645,477 of record JADRCH010000131.1, on the reverse strand, counting down.
GAAATGTAAATTAGTAGTTTTTACAGATAAGGTGGTAAACACTTGAGGCGTTTACTACATGACTAAGTGTAAATGTCAATCATTGGTTCAAATTAAGTGGGCTGGTGGTACTTAGAAAGAGTCAATTGTGAAATAATCTGGACTTTTTTTCTCTGTGTGTTTATGATACTTGCACATGTGTGTACATTGACCAGTCAATGAGGTCAGAAGATATATTGATCTATCACTCACCACCTTATTCTTTTAAGACATGGTCTTTCACAACCAGGAACTAAGTTGGTGCTCCCACAAACTTAGATATCTACATGTCTCTTCCTTTATCAGTGTTGGACTTACAAGGACATAGGGCCACCCTTGGGGTTCTGCATGTATTTTGAGCAAAGCTTCTCATGCTTATATTTTCAGTGTTTTTACAGAATTATCTACCTCACCTCCATCCCCTACATAAGGACGTTTGAAGACAGCAGAAGTTATCCAGAATTAGACTAATGAAAGGCATGACTCAAAAGCAGAAGCTTATATAACCTTCGGATCAAAGGTTGCTGTGTTTTCCAGTTATAAATTAACATTATTTAACTCGGTTCTCTCAAATATTACTTCAGATGTAAGATCATGACTGACAATTAGATGTGAATAATCAATTCCTCTGATGCATATATCACATATCCTACCTGACGTACCCTACGACAGAAAAATAAAATCTATCTTTATAGAGTAAAATATTTAAATCTGTACAATATTCACACATAAAAATTGTGTTTGCTTGCCTATTTGAGAAGGTCCCACTCCTTCCACCAGCCTTGTAAACATGACTCCTTGATGTCAGTTCTTGTAATCTACTCTTTCTTTTCATCCTATTATTAAGACATCACTTTAATATTATAAGAGTATTTGAGGAGTCTAGGTAACATTAATAAATTCAAGACACACTTTTAGGTCCCAGGGAAATATATTAATAAGATAACTGTACATTAATTAGAGAACAATTGTTTTAAATGACAATGTAGTTGAAACATTATCATAGTGCCCTGGGTGATTATTTGAGACTATTATCACCATAAGCAGTATATATTACTGGCCTACAGAATGGCTACTATAAGCAATAGCATCATTTTGTAATGTGGTTACCTTAAAACTAGGAGAAGAGCAGTTTTATATCTCTGCTTTTCATCTTACAAATGTTACTGAATTTGTCTTAGGACAGTTATTCTTAAATTATATATAGTAAACAAGGAAATGAATAGTCACAAGAAAATGGGTGGATTATTTTATTATTTAAGAAAAATCAATGTTTTGTTCACCATTTATTTCATGAGATCAAACATTCTTTTTCTAATCAAAATATATTTCTTGATCTCATTATACCTTACAATGCAAGTTTATTTTTTACAAGCAATTTTTGGATTTTAAATTTTTATTTATGCACATAACAAGAAACAATCACTATGTTCTATGGAGTCATGGTCAGTAACTATAACCAATTAATTTACAATTAAGTTAATTCATTCAGTTAGGGTTAAATGTATGTTCAGCTATCAAATAATATTCATATATCTGACTTATCAGCTTTAAGTAATATTTTGAGTCATTTATTACATTTTGACATAAAATGTAGATTTAACTTCAGCTTAACATATATACCATGTATCTTTGGTTTCCATATTTTTTCAAATCTATTTTTAAGCAACTATTGGAAATGTGCATTGTTCTCTTGAAATCTCAGTGGAGAGTATTTGAAAGTGATGGGACAAAGAAAGCCCTGGCAAGGCTGTTATGAACATATTAGAGCATCTGTCTTTGTTATATGTTGGAGCATATTTTGGGTATATGCCCAGGAGTGGTATAGCTGGGTCCTCAGGTAGTACTATGTTCAGTTTTCTGAGGAACCGCCAGACTGATTGCCAGAGTGGTTGTCAAGCTTGCAATCCCACCAACAATGGAGGAGTATTCCTCTTTCTTCAGATCCTCACCAGTGTATGCTGTCACCTGAGTTTTTGATCTTAGCCAATCTGACTGGTGTATGTGTTTTCATTTGTTTGCTTACAAATACTTAAGATTGGTATCAGAGCACTATATGTACTATATTCACAAGTCTTGTTATATTTGTTTTTGACATAATACCTCATTAAGTTGCTTAGGATGGTCTTGAACTCAGTATGTTTCTAGACACATCTCACACTTGCGATCCTTTTGCCCCAATCTGCAAAGTACCTGGTATTACACTCTTACATCACAGTGCTGAAATAATGTTACATGTAGTTTAGCTTTTTGCATGTGTGCATGTGTTTCACAATGCATGTCACTGTGCACATGTGGAGGGCAAATGTGTGAAGTCACTTCTCTCCTTCCACCTTTATGCAGGCTGCTGGGATTGAACTCAGGTCTCTAGGCTTATTCAACAAACATCTTCCCTGGAAGAGCCATCCTTTCAGTCCCCAAATCAATCAATCTATCTATCTATCTATCTATCTATCTATCATCTATCTATCATCTATCTATCTATCTATCTATCTCTACAATCTATCTGTCATCTATATATAATCTATCTATCTATCAGTCTATCATCTATCTGGGAGTGTGCATGTGATTTACCTTTAGTTGGTGTTACTATTGCTGTAATGAAACACAGTGACCAAAGAAACTTGAGGAGGAAACAGTTTATTTAGGTTATGATTTCACATCCTTCCTTGTCATTGAAGGAAGTCAGGACAGAAACTCAAACAGGTCAGGAACCTGAAGGAATGAGTGACACAGAATCCATGGAGGAGTTCACTGAATATGAAATTCACTGTCTGATTAGATTTACTGTTCATTCAGTCCCTGTCTCCAAGTCCTCAGCTAAGGAAGCCACAAGGTTACTCTACTAAATCTGACTTTGTTAGGTGGGTGCTGAATATCCTCTCTCAGATAACCAGAATAAGGCTGAAACAAGTTGTTAGAACCTTAATTGGCTGTTATAGTAATGTCTATCAGTGGTTACCAAAGAGACTTCACCACTCACCATCGTGAGTGTTAGGGGTAATATGCCCTTGGTTGGATTGGAGACTGAATAAACAGAGTTGGGATGAACTGACTACTAACATTTATCCCTGTCTGTTCCCTTTCCTTGAAGGGTGACTAGCCACTTTACACTGCTGCCACTAGGGCTTCCCTATCAAGATGGACTGAATCCTTTGATACAGTGAACCAAATGAGTCCCTATGGAAGAGACTCACTCTCAGTGTGAGGGGTTTTATTCTAAGGGATGGTGTTCTGACCTGAGTAAAAGGGGAAAGGAGAAAGCAAGCTGAGCTCCAACAATCATGTCTCTGCCTCCTGATTAGATGTGCAATGTGACCAGCTGTCACACTAACTAAGTTGATATTGTGATTGCATGTATGCATAAACTTCTGTTAGGGGAGCTGAACTTTTTCCCATAATTAAACAAACAAACAAACAAACAACAACAATAACAAAAAATGCATGGGCTCTTCCTAGAGAGTTAGCAATGCCCAGCAAGAAGTCAATCAAGGACTCTTAAGAATGTGAGGCTTAGGGACAGCACATGTTTGTGAGTATGTGGAGAAAGAAGAACACTCCTACATTGCAGGTGGGATTGCAAACTGGTATAACTACTCTGGAAATAAATATGGTGCTTCTTCAGACAACTGGAAATAGTTCTACCTGAAGACCCAGCTATGCCACCCCTAGGTACATACCCAAAATACGCTCCACCATACCACAAGAACATGTGTTTCACTGTGTTCATAGCAGCCTTATTCATAACAGCCGGAAACTGAAAGCAACCCAGACATCCCTCAACCAAAGAATGGATACAGAAAATATGGTTCATTTACATATGATTACACCAGGATTTTGCAGACAAATAGATGGAACTAGAAAATCTCATCCTGAATGAGGTAACCCAGACACAAAAGGACATGCATGGTATATACTCACTGACAAATGGATATTAGCCATAAAGTACAGAATACCCATGATACAACTCACAGACTCTATGAAGTTTAACAAGAACGAAGGCCCTAGTAAGGATGGTTCAATCTCACTTAGAAGGGGGAACAAGATAATCACAGGAGGCAGAGGAAGGGAAGGACCTTAATGGGAGAGGGGAGGGGAAGGGGAAAAGGAGGCAGGATCAGGTATCAGGGGAGACAGGAGAGAAGCCCAGGAGGCCAGGGGAATGAAAGAAAATATGCAGTGTCTGGGTATGGGTGTGAGGGGACCCTCTAGAAAGTCCCAGAGACCTGGGATGTAAGAGGCTTCCAGGTAACCATGGGAATGACCTTAGACAAAATGCACAACAGTGGAAAGAGAGCCTGAAGAGACTACCTCCAGTAGATAGAAGGGCCCCCAGTGGAGGGATAGGGTCACTAACTATATTAGTCAGGGTTTTACTGCTGTGAACAGACATCATGACCAAGGCAACTCTTATAAGGGCAACATTTAATTGGGGCTGGCTTACAGGTTCAGTCCATTATCATCAAGGCAGGAACATGACATCATCCAGGCAGGCATGGTGCAACAAAGGTGAGGTTCTACATCTTCATATGAAGGCTACTAGCAGAATACTGGCTTCCAGGAAGCTGGGAGCAGGTAAGGCTACGCCCACAGTGACATACCTACTCCAGCAAGGCCACACCTACTCCAACAAGACCACACCTCCAAATAGTCTCACTCCCTGGACCAAGCATGTGCAAACTATCACATTTCATTCCCTGACCCCCATAGGCTTTTCAAATACATGAGCCTTTGGGGGCCATACTTAAACAGCATAATGCAAACCTCTGAACATGAACCTGAACATTTAGTCCAACTTCAAAAATCCTCATAGTCTATAGCAGTCTCAACAATGTTAAAAGTGGAAATTTCAAAGTCTCTTCTGAGATTCATTTAATCATTTAACTGTAATCCCCAAAGCAAGACAGAAACCAGCTGGGCAAATTCCAAACTCCGAATCTCCATGTCTGATGTCAAAACAATCTTCAGATCTTCACTCCTATTTATCTGTGTTGACAGCAATAAACTTCTTCTCCTGGGCTGGTCCCACTCCCTGTTGGCAGCTTTCCTCAGCAGATATCCCACAGCTCTGACATCTCAAACATCTTGGGGTCTCCAAGGCAACGTTAATGTTACTATTTCTTGATCCAGTGTCTGGGATCCATACATGATCTTCTGGGCTCCTCCATAGGGATTGGGTCACATCTCCAGCTCTGTCCTCTGTAGAATCCTAGGCCCTGGTTGACTCCAATCCACTGCTGCTGCCATTCTCCATGACCATCCTATGGTACTGGCATCTCCAATATACTGGGGTCTTCCACTTTAACGAGGCTTAACCAATAGCCTCTCATAGGCGCTCTTAATGGAGCCAAGCCTCAACCACTTAGTATGACCCCTTTAGTCCTGGGCTGTCAACTGCAACTGAAGCTGCACCTTCACCAACGGCCTTCCCTGGCCTCTCACGGTGCCAAGTGTCAGCTGCTCTTGATGATTAGTTCATATTTTCAAAACCAGTGCCACCTGGGTGATTCTCACACATTACCAAGTTCAGCTGCATCATGAGGTACAACCTTTGATACCTCTGGAACACAGCTTCTTTGTGCTCTCAAACAACATTTCCAAAAAGATTTTACCTTACTGATGCTGATCTCTTCTTAATTACCACTAATTTCTTAGCTCCAGCTAACTAGAATCAATTGTGCCAGTAGTCTCTTCTATTCTTGACTCTAAAGCCAGAACGACATGGCCAGTGCTGCCTAGTTATGCTGCATGCTGAGACTGGAACATGGTCCCACTTGTTCTATTACATTATCACCACTTTCTGTTTTCCAACTCTTTCACTGCCTAACTTTGGCTGTCCTGGAACTTGCTCTGTAGACTGACCTTGAACTCAGAGATCTACCTGGCTCTGTCTCCAGAATGCTGAGATTAAAGGTGTTGTCTTAGTCAGGGTTTCTATTCCTGCACAAACATCATGACAAAGAAGCAAATTGGAAAGGAAAGAGTTTATTCAGCTTACACTTCCACATTGATGTTCATCACTAAAGGAAGTCAGGACTGGAACTCAAGCAGGTCAGGAGCTGATGCAGAGGCCATGGAAGGATGTTAACTTACTGGCTTTCTTACCCTGGCTTGCTCAGCTTGCTTTCTTATAGAACCCAAGACTACCAGCCCAGGAATGGTACCAGACACAATGGGCCCTCCTATCCTTGATCACTAATTGAGAAAATGCCTTACAGCTGGATTTCATGGAGGCATTTCCTCAACTGAAGCCCTTTCTCTGTGATAACTCCAGCTGTGTCAAGCTGAAACACAAAACCAGCCAATAAACGTATGTACCACCATGCCCAAATTTAAATTTTTCTTCATCTAGAACCTACTCTGCAAAAGGCTGGCCTTGAATGCATATATCTGCTTGGCTTGTACTATCATGCCTGGACCTAAACTTAGCTAGGTGGGATCTTGCCCCAAGATCTCCACTCCCATAATTCAATTTAATCTCCTTGAACACAAGACTCAGCTCCATTTCACTTCCTGGTGCTCCTTTAATACTTGAACCACATATTTTATATTTTTCCTTTCTAAGCCTGCTGTGCTTATTCAAAAACACTCTTCATGAGACTTACCCAGAGAACAAAGTCTCTGCTGAGCTTTTTTGAGACTTCCTTTGTCAATGCAATTAATATAAATCACTGTACCTTAGCCTCAGCAGACTCTTCCGACAAGGACAAAAAGCCGCCACATTCTTCACCAAATACCACACAAACAGTCTTTAGGCCACATATTGAAATTCTCCACTTAAACCTCTTGGACGAAGTCTGCACAGTTCAAATCACTCTTAGCAACAAAGTCTTCTATATTTCTACTAGGATGGCCCATTAAGTCCCACTTAAAGCATTCCACTGCTTTCCAAATCCAAAGTCCCCAAATCCACATTCTTCCAAATAAAATTGTGGTCAGGCTTATCACAGCAATACCTCAGTCCCTTGTACCAACTTCTGTCTTAGCCATGGTTTTACTTCTGTGAACAGACACCACGAACAAGGCAACTCTTACCAGGGCACCCTTTAATTGGAACTGGCTTACAGGTTCAGAGGTTCAGTCCATTATCATCAAGGCAGGAACATGACAGCATCCAGGCAGACATGGTGCAAGAGAAGTTGAGAGTTCTACATCTTCATCTGAAGGCTGCTAGCAGAATACTGGCTTCCAGGCAGCTAGGATGAGGGTCTTAAAGCCCACGCCCACAGTGACATACCTACTCCAACAAGGCCACCCCTCTAAATAGTGTCACTCCTTGAGCCAAGCATGTGCAAACTATCACACAAACCCACCTTCAAAATTTCTAATCCAGAATTGTTCCTGTCTAAAAGAACTGCAGGAACAAAAATGGAGAAGAAACTGAAGGAATGACTGACCAGTGACCAGTCCAACTTGGGACCCATCCCATCTGCAGGTACCAAACCCTGACACTATTACTGATGCCGTGTTGTGCTTGAAGACAGGAGCCTAGCATGGCTGTCCTCTGAGAGGCTCTACTAGCAGCTGACTGAGACATATGCAGATATTTACAGCCAACCATTGGACTGAGATTGTGGACCCCTATGGAAGAGTTAGGGGAAGGACTGAAGGAGCTGAAGGGGATGGCAACCCCATAGGAAGACCAACAGTGTCAATTAATCAGGTCCCCTGGGAGATCCTTGAGACTAAGCCACCAACCAATGAGCATACACAGGCTGTTCTGAAGTCCTTGGCACATACGTAGCAGAAAACTGCCTTGTCTGGCCTCAGCTAGAGAGGATGTGCCTCATCCTGTAGAGATTTGATGTCCCAGTGAAGAGGAATACCTTCGGGGAGGGTTGGGGGAATGAGAGCAAGAACACTCTCTCAAAAGTCAAGGGGAGGGGGAAGAGGATGAAGAATTCTAGGGTATGGGGCAACATCTGTAATATAAAGAGATAAAATAATATAATAATAATAATAATAATAGGAAATAAAGGCAACTTGTAAAGCAAGTGGGTTGCGGGAGAAGGCTGAGCATGGAAGTATAAGTGCAAAGGGGCAAAGAGGCTGATCCTTAACGAAGTGCAGGCTCTTGCAGCCTGGGAGGTTCAGTAGAGAAGAGTAATAGCCTGTGCATCTGCCTTGACTCGGTCTCAGAGGAGAGCTTCTGGGTGTTGGTAAGATCTAGGGGCAGGGTTAGGGGGACAGAAGTTCTTACTCACTCCTTTAGGGTGAGATATCTCCTAGGCTGGAGATAATCAGTCTCAGGTACTGCCCACAAGTGCTGTAGGTACAGAAAACCAGGCAAACCACTATAAGATTTTGACTGAACAACGAAGGCATGGGCACAGGTTAGGCTCCCCCTCCCTTTTTCTTCTCCTTGAATTTCCCTTGTTAGGCTTTTGTGTGTTTAGTCTGTAGTGTGCCCTTACTTTCTGATACAAGGACCACCTGATTAGGAGCAGCTGTGTGGTGACTTCCCTGAATGGACAAACTGGACAAATAGGAAACAAGAGGGCCCTTGGGGCGGGAGTTTAGTATATTAATCAGATCTTTTAACCTATATTCAATTTGTAGTTGAAAATTCTCTAAAACCATTTCAAGTGCTGCCACCGTTTCTTTGTAGAGCTTGTCATTTTGGGTCTGTCTAGTAATGAACACCTCCTCTTAAGAATCCCCATACACAGCTATCCTCTCAGGCCATCACCATTTGTGGAGAAGCGCACCCTGTACCCCGCAGGTGACCCAGTTTCCAGGAAGCCTTCCTCACAGGCATTCTTTGTCACACATTTCACTGCTACAACATCTCTTACCTCTTCCTCACTCCCGCTGGCTCTAATCTGATCTCCTCCCATTCCCAAACCCCTGTGGGCACAAGAATGACATGTGGGTCACATGACTTCCATAGGCTGGTCTGCCAGGGTCCTAATGAAAGTAGGTGTGCTCAGAGACTCACCAGCTCAGCAGCAGCCATGGGTACAGTTTCCCCTTTTTCAGGCTCATAGCTCCTCTTACAGGCCTGACTTCAAGAGCAATTGGTTTGCTGGTGAAGGAATGGTACTTTTGCCTGTGATTCATATTCAGTCTCTCTGTCTCTGTCTCTCTCCTCCCTGTCTTCTCCCTCTTTGTCTCCCCACATCTCTCCTCTCCCTTCTTGCTTGTTTGATCTCTAATTCTCTCTCTAGCTCTCTTGCCTCCTTAGAGACCTATGCTTACCTAGTCTAGATGGGCTGCTAGGTTCCTTTACTCCACCATTCAAGACTTGCAGTCCTGAATATCCATCCGGAACGAGCAGCTTGAATTTAGATGTTGATCCCCTCTAGGCTAGAGTCACTTACTCTGCACCTCTCTCCGGCTCCAATATGGGAACCGGCGAACCTCATCACCTACCTTCAACGCGCTAGGCAGACACCCACACACCCACGTGGGCCTCTCCAGCAGCAGCAGTAGCAGCAGGTAGCCGCTGTGCGAATGTAGCTTTGGTTTTGGAGCTCTCTCTCTCTTGTTTCTTTTGCAGACCCTGGTTCTTAGGCTTCTCTGAGAGGATCCCTCTTAGCAGCCTCATGCATCTATTAGCTATCTCTATCTCTCTCTCTAGTTCCCCACCCTCATTCTCACACTACTGTGATCCCTAGCTGAGTGAGGTCTGAGCTGTAGTACTGCAGGTGCCAGAAGGTCCTTCACCCCTTGCGGCTGCACAGCCGAGGTCCAGCTCGCACCGCTCTGGTCAGCACAGACCGGTCAGCAGCGACCTGGAAGCCAGCGCGCCATCCTACTGCTTCTGGACAGGGGTGGGAGGAGGTGCTGTACTGTCAGGGGAAAGAGGACTCCCAGATGCTGCCTGCTCCACCTCCACCACCACCCCCCCCAACCCCACAGCGCTGACTCGTCGTGTTTACTGTGATTTCGCATTCATCTATTCGTAATTTTCCGAATTGGGGGATCTTCCTGCTGTTTTCCCGGCAACTACTCTCTTCTGTGAGTTTCAAGAGCACGGCGCGCGCGCGCTTGTGTGTATTAAGGTGGGATGATCTGTGTTTGCTTTTGGACGATTTTGAGTATTTTTCCGAGAAAGGTACATTTCAAGGGACTGCGTATTTGCAGTAGCAGTTTGGGGAGGATTCTCCAGCGAATCTCCTCTAGTGATTAATCAGGAAACTTTTACCGCTTTCCTTTTTCTTCCAGCGCCCGGGCTTTCTCTCTTAGACCAGCCGGCTAAGGGGTGAAGTATTCACCTTTAGAAGAGAGGGGACTAGAAAGCTCCAGTTGGAGGGACGGGAAACAGAGTAATTTCTAACCTTAAAAAAGTGAAAGCCCGAACTCGGAGGGGCATTTTTGCATGGTGGCCCCTCCCCCTTCCACGCCTTTCACTGTCCCCTGAGATGCAGTGGGGAATTCGCGACGCTCCTCTAGCCCCTTCTGCTGGAGCTGGCTGAGTGAAAGAACCCAACCTGGTCCTTACCCCCTCCCCATCCCCCACGAGCCAAGCCGCTGTGATGTCCTTGCTGTCGCCGCCGCCCCATTCCGCCGCGCACCAGCCCTGGGGGCACCGGCTGTGCTCAGCTGCCCAGTCTCACCCAGGCTTCGGGCGTCGTGGAGGGTCATACAACCCATAGCTATGACTAAGACGCTCACTTGGTAACTCTGCCATATTCCTTATCTTTCCCTCCCTTCCCTCCCATCCCCCTTTAACCACCCCCGTGTTCCCCTCCACCACCCTTGAGCCCTCCCCCGCCCCCAGACGCCCACCCTTAGACTCCTTTTCCTGCAAGATCGCAGAGGTGGCGCGCAGCCCGACGAGCCGATGACGGACCCCTGCCTCCTGCCTTCAATGCCTCAGCAGAAGACCCCCAAAGGCTGGAGAGAGGAGGGCTGCGGCTGGACAACCTCCGGGCGACGCTGCTCGGACCTGGTGCTAGTAGTGGATGAGACTGGCGACTGAACAAGTCCCTGCCTCTGCCTGTGCTGTCGTCTGCCCAGTCGTTGCCGTCGATCCGGACCGGTCCCCACCTTCCGCCTTCTGCCTCTCATCCCAGATCCGGTCCGGGCTTCGGGTGCCCCGGAGCTCGCCCCGCGCCTGCCGCCGCCCGCGCGCCGACTGCCCGCCGCGTCCTCCTGACAGCTGCGGCGGCGGTGATGCAGAGGAGGAGGGCGCTGCCGGCGGCGGTGCTCATGGTGGCGGTCGGCGCCCGGGTGTAATGCGAGCGTCATGGTGGAGATGCTGGCTTCGCGGCGGTGAGAGAGCAAAGGAGGGCGAGAGCCAGCCAAGGGAGGAAGACAGACCAGTTCCGATGCTTTCTTTCCTCTGTCGCTTCCCCCCACTGTATTTTACCCGTGGTTTGCATATTTAAAAATCTCTGGACTCAATCCTCTCCCTACCACCGAAGTCTCCCCGTTTCTAAATGGAATTAGTGGAGATCGGAGCCTCTGGTGTAACGCACAGACATGATCTATGGACGCAGTTTGTTTCACAGTGAGTACCTCTACAGAGTGTCAGTCAGTTCCCGGGTGCTGCCACCTCTCCTCTTGGACCCATGCGCCAGGAAAAGCCCTACCAACCACTCCAGCCAGACCCCGCAGTCCCTTGGAGTCTGGGGCAGATGTAAACTTTCGGTACTGCAGCATCATACAGCCTGGCGGGGGCGGCACACAGAGTGGCGCTGGACCTCAGAGTTGGTCAGGGAAAACCATCTCTCCATAGGCAGGATCTCTGGGTGGTCCAGAGGAGCATGTAGTTAAAAAGTGGACACGTGCAGGAGATGCTGGTCCCCAGAGAGGACTCAGGTGGAAAGAGGGAGGCAGCAGGGTTGATCTTTGCTTGGCAAGAAGAAATAATCCTCTTTTGTGGGGTTCAGGGGTTCAAGGGCCCACCTTTCCCCCAGGTAAGCTAATGTATACCTGAGTCCAGGAGCTTCAGGAGGAGTGCAGCCACTGCCCTCTTGAGCTCTGACTGTTTGGGAGTGTTATAAAGCCTGGGGGGTGAGGTGGGGAGGAGTGGAGGCAAATGGTTCAGAAGTCAATAAACAGAATGTCAGAAAACATGTGGTGAGGATCTCACATTATGAAGCAAAACCTGTGCCACTGTCAGTTAAGAGATTCACTTAATCCACGAGTTCAACACTGTACAGGTCCACTGTGTGATTCCATCAAAAGAGGTAAAGCAGGGTAAGAAGGCCAAATGTGTACACTGATAAGCCTGGAGCTTTTGTGTGCCTGTGGTGGGGGAGGGAGTTGTAGAACGACAGCTTGTTAAGAGTTAGGAACGATCTATCTACACACACACACACACACACACACACCACCACCACCACCACCACTTCCACCACCACCACCACCTCCACCACCACCACCACCTCCACCACCACCACCACCACAAATCTTTGATTCTTAAGGGTAGATGGATGGCCTGGCCAAAGTATAAAGTAGTGCAATTTATAATTCCTCAAAACTTAATGTCAAGACTCAGATAATGTTTTTTTTTTTCCTCCTGAGAATAATCTTTAGACCTCAACACTTAAGCTCCTGTGAAGTACTTTAGATAAAAGGACTGAATATGCCCCCATTTCTTCTCCCTAAATTAGTTTTAAGTGGAAATGAGCAAAGGAAGGTCTTTTATGTAACTGGTCAAAATAAATAATAAAAACAAAACAGACGAATTGTTAGTTATTACTAAGAATAGACGTTTTTTAACAGTTTTCCAATTTCAGGTTTTCGAGCCTTTTTTTTTTTTTTTTTGAGTGAAGTAGGAAGAAGTAAACAGAAGTTTAGGTTGCTGTGGCATTGCAGATTTACTGTTGAGTGACAGATCCGTGTCTCTGCCCCTGCACTGACTCCATGAATGCTTCTAGAAATCCCTTTTCTCAAAAGTGTTGTCTGCTATTGGGTAGTAGTCAATTTAGAATCACAGTAAGAGTTAGAGATTATGAATTTTATAGCTGGAGAATGTCACAAACAGGGCTAGTCAGTAGTTTGGTAAGGTTTTTTGAAAGGAACAAAAGCTAAACTAACACAAACACAGGAACTAACCTTTCCTGTAGTTGTGTGTCAATGTCAGCGCCAAACCACTTGGGTCTGTTTTCTCTTGCTTTCCCATCCCACCTGTCCTAGGCTTTGCAGGATTGTTTATGTTCTAATATATAAGCTTATTGGCAGTGTGTTAGGGTGGATCATGGAGATGTGGCCTTTCAATTCCTTCCTTTCTACTAGTGGTCTCCTTTACCTCCAAAGACACTGACAAAGCTCACTGGAAAGAACCCTTTACTAAGAAGAGATCTTGAAACCTCTTTGCAGTCTGTGTAACATTTGCAGAGTGCAACTGTTGTCTCAAGCCTCTTAGTGTTTGGGTATTGACCAATCTAAATAGGAAGCACTTCCTTATGGGCGTCCTAAGTTTTCCTTGGAACAGTTTGAATTAGATTTCCTAAGATTTTCATCACCTTTGTAGGATTAGCAATGATAACAGTATTCTATTTCGGTATCAACATATCTATAAATTGTCTTATGGTTTTATAAGATTTGGTTATTTTTTAGTGTGAATTCTAAATTCCTAACTATTCTTTTCTGTTTCAGTTATAGCAAGTTTAATCATCCTCCATTCTTCTGGAGCAACCAAGAAAGGAACAGGTGTGTTTCTTTGGAAAAGTTCTAATGGAGATGTTTAATTAATTTGCATTTTCCTATTTCAAAATATCCATTATATTCTAGAATGCCTAAACATCTTATAGTATATATAATTGACTGGCTTTGACTAAAAGACCATTTCAAATTTAATTTACTAATGGATATTATGAGAATATCTTGTCTATTTGGGTATTATACAATGATGATGGTTCTTTTTAAAATTTTGTTTTCTTTTACAGAAAAACAAATCACCCCAGATACCCAGAAGTCAGTGCAGTGTGGAACGTGGACAAAGCATGCCGAGGGAGGTGTCTTTACCTCTCCCAATTATCCCAGCAAATATCCTCCAGACCGAGAGTGTGTCTACATCATAGAAGGTAAGAGCAGGAGTGTCCAAGCCTGGGAGAAAAGCCAAAGCCTGGCCTTCTCCAGGCTTGTGAGAGTGCCCAGGTGTGTGATGTACACAGAGACGTTACAGAACTGATTTGGGAGATACTGTACACAAATATTTCTCAAGGAACAAATAATTACAAATCTAGATTCAGGGTAATTACTGAAATTATAAGAAATGAGTTATGAGTACACAAATATCTGGCAAATGAAACAAGTCTACAACCTAAAAGATTATTTTGCAGTATTCTAAAACAATAGAATTACTGTGTACTTGACAGACTTTGTCAATTTATGACATTTTGAGAAACATATATTTTACTAGTTTAACAGTAATTATTATAACTGATATGTTTCTAATGTTTTATTCTATGTAAACAAGCAAGACAGACCCTATGAATGACAAAGGTGCGTCTGTAATTATATTCTCTAAAGTTTTATAGCTTTTTGTTACTTGGAAGTGACATAATACCATTTATTCAAGACAGCGAGGGTTCTAACTTACAGAGTTTTCATCTATTGTTTCCCAACCTAAAGGACAAGAAGAAGGATTAAAAGAAGATTCACCCTTCTCAATACAGAGGAAACTTTAAAATATTTGATCATGTGTTCCAGTGATGAAAGCTAAATTTTAAGTGCTATTTTGAAATAACCTATAACTCCGTATCATCCTTGACAGAATAAGTGATGGTAATGAGAAAATCTTGACTGCTTAGTGTCCACTCATAAACCAGAAACCCAATCACATGGTAGATCTTTCAATAATAACTCTGGTCTCTGTTTCTCTGATTTTAAGAAGCTTTATTTTAAAATGTTGTTTTCATTCTCATTTTCATACATAAGTCAGAGCCTTTCTCTTCTTCTTGCACTGTCCAATGTAGGGATTGTTTTTAAATCAAAGATAACCCCAAACTCATAAACTTTGATGTGTAAAGGACAAAACAAACTTATTAAAATAAAAAAAGGAAGTTTGCACTGCTAGAAAATGAAAACATTGGTTGAAGCCAGCTGTTATTTTTTATCAAGTTAATGTTACATATTTATTACTTATATAAATTAAAATAACACGAGCTCTTGAAGAACTTAATGTATTCCAAAGCATTTCCTCATAGGAAGATAACCTAATGTTGTGAATTAGAAAGTGGAGGCAAAGAGAGATTAAATTTCTGACTGAAACTCAAAATACTTGTATTTAAAAGAGCAAAATTTAAAAAGTGCTAGACTATGAAAGAGGAGAGTCAAAGCGAGTTACCTTACTTAAAAGAGTAATTGACTCAGAAATGAAGTGTTACCTGTTAGCTGTGTTGTCTCCTGTATTACTTTGGTGTCTTAATAAAATGTAATATATTGATATAGTCTCATTTATTTTTGTATTTATATCAAGGACAAAATAAAATGAGGAAAGGAGCAGGACATCTGCTATTAGTGAGCCCATCCACGAACATTTCACATCTTCAAATGATGCTGTAGCGACTCTTTTATGGACGTTCTACAAGCATTGCCCACAGCTTACAAGATACTAGAATTATGGTACTGTCAATGAGCTTGGGAAGTCTGAACAAATAGGGCACTTCAAGGTTCACATAGGATAGCTGGATCGAGAAGACAATGATAGAACTATGTTGTTCTTCTTCATTGTTTGTGGGTACTGGGTAGTAGGCCTCTTTCCTTAAGAACACCTTGTACTAAAGTGCAGAGAGGTGGTAAAGTGGGGATACCCAGAACTCCTCCAAAGGTAAAGAGAGGAACAGGCAGGAGAGAGATGATCTTAAAAAGAAGATCTGTATTCTAGGGACCAAGTCTTTTGAAATTCACACAGTAATTGCAGGCAATGGAATACCACTGAAAGAATTCAGAGAACTAATGAGGTGTGACTTAGTGGAAAAGGAAGGAAGGAAAAGAACACCAATTTAGGGGTTATTGCAAATGGCCAAATAAAAAAGAATAAACCTGAACTACAGGTATTGACAGGGGTGACAGAGCAAAGGGAGGAACTGACATGAATTTAGAAAATTGAAATGCAAATGATTGAGTGGGAGAGCAAGAACGGGATTTAAAAGACAATTTTTTGCCATTTATAGGAGAGTGTTTTGGAGTGAACAAATATGTGGATTTTTAGTTCTGTGCTGATTCTTCATATTTATAGGGTATAAATACAGAGATTTTCTGTGATGATTGCATGTGGTTAAAAGTACCAGAAGGAAGTATTTAGAACATTAATATTTCAACATATTAAAAATATAGATGTCTGGGGCTTTCCTTAGATTGTCCCCTATTTTGGAGATAGAGACTCAGGCACCATCTGATTGTGAAACAATCTCATTAGATTTAACACCACCCTGTGCCCTGGCATTCCATAAATAAAGAGAAGTTGGAGGATATGTCTCTGGAGCATAACATGTAGGGAATAGACAAAATAAAGAGACTGAAAGGCTCCCAGAAGGAGCTTCCAATTGGTAGAGGAATCATGTAGGAATATCATGAAGTAGGTATGGATGAGATTCAAGATTCAGTCAATTTCCAAGTGACAGTTGTTACAACAAGGAAAAACTAGGCAAACACGCATATGTGTTTATTGTATGAAGCAATTAAGAGTCTGTTTGTGACTTTAGCATGAGCACAATGGTTAACACAGTGAGCAAGGAAACTGTTTCCCAGTCAGTAAAAGACTGAGAGGAAACAGTACTTGGAGATGGGGGATTCAGGGTGCAGAGTAAGCAGGAACATTTTTTTAAAGAGGAAAATAGCACATACTTACCTCTAGAAGGAATTGCTTAATCAGTAGAAAATAGGTAAATTGAAAATTAGAGAAAGTAATGTCTGAGAAGGATTATCTAGGACGGTCAGCTTGTGGGTGTATCTGGAAGGGATAATTGAGTAAACTGAGGTAAGAAAACCTGTCCTGAAAGTGACTGACCCTCTCTACTAGCCTGGCTCTTCATTGTAAAAGGAAAGAGCCAGTGCATTATTTACATTATTGCTCTCTGCTCCTATGGATACAATGTAACTAGTTGTTTCAGGTTCTTTCTACCTGGATGTCCTCACATAGTGAGGGCTCTAACTTGGAATTATGAGTTTAATAAACATTTTCTCATTCCAGTTGCTTTTTCCAGGGTATTTTATAAGAGCAACAAGAAACAAAACTAAGAAAGAACAAATAAATAGCTAGGTTTCTGAAGAGAAGGTGTGTATTAAAAAAAATCATTTACACTCTCAATCATGGAAAGCAAGATCCTTTCATGGATTCACATAGTATTAGCATTCCTACAGATTAGGAAGGTCCACTGCATGTATAGCAAGTTAGTGTTCATGGGCACAGTATCCAAGAGCCTCAGAGAGATGGGTGGAAATCTAAAGGAACTTTAGTTTCAGTTGCACATCAGGTAGGGACAATAGAGTGAAGACGCCTGGGACTCTACTAAGTTGATGATGAAGAAAAAGTGAGTTTATAAAGCTGGAAAAAGTTTGCCTGCACTGTAACCACTAATTTGTACTTCTACAATAACAACTCTGTGTAGCATGTTTACTTTTTAAAAAGATATTTAGTATTTCCTAAAATTTAGCTCATGAAATTTCCTTAACTGAGCTAATGTGTGGTTGATTTCAGCATGCTGGCTGAAAGAAAAAATTAATTATCCTTGAGTAACAGGATTTTCCAGAAGCTGCACGAGGGTATGCTGCTTGCCAAGACCTGAGTGGTGTGTTTATCCACACTGGATAGAGTGTAAGCCATGAAGGAAATAAAAATAAATATATTCTGTTCAAATGATTGCAATTCCCTGGTTGAGGACACAGGTAGAAGATCCAGGATTTGTTGATAGATGACAAAGTGAATGCTAAGTAAATTAGCACACGTCAGTATTCTTGGCTTTCTTTTCCTTAGCCTTGTGTAATCTGCAACGAAACGAAATTCCTGATCTGGTGAAGTAGTTTACTTTCTTAAAATCTTCCTCTGGCTCATCAAAGAGCAGCTATAATACTGCAGACTGTAATGAACTCAAGTAATACACTTAATGCTATGGTTATAAACATCCCATGTCTTAAACATGTATCTTTATGTTTGTAGAGTAGTACGCTCAATAAAAAACATTATATCTCAGATAGTTTAAAAGGCTATATTTTTTCAATTTGAAACTTTTAGGCATTTACTGGAAATTCTTTCAACTCTGTCATACCTCCTTTGGCTTTTGACTTTTGTAATATATCTAATGTCAAACAAAAAAAAGTGCTTGAGTTATAAATATCTTTTTTTCCCCCCAGTGGCTAATGAATTGGAAATATTTTACAGATTAAATCTGTTTTAGAGAGCAATCTTTAAAAACAAGCAGACCTCTTTGGTGATGATTTTAAATTTTAGACATGAAGTTCAGTAAGTTTATATTTTATTACAAAAGTCTCCTATTTCTAAGTTATCACATATGTCAATTCTATATAAGTCATTGGCTTCCAAACCTGTACCAATTTAATTTTAGGACATTATTTGTGGTGATCAATATACACGTATGAAGCAGAGAAGCATGAATAGCAGGCATTCTGGATGGTTGCTGACCACAGAGGCAGCAAGGTTTTCTGTGCCCAAGCTTTTGGAAGGGTTGGCCCATGCAGGAGGCAGGTAGCAAGAATTCTTATCAAAGGCATCAAGGAAGCAGCAGTTCCTGTAGTGGATCTATGTGCACTGTTATTTCTTCCAATGCTATGTCCACTGTGGAGTGTCCTGGCTGAGTATAATGGGAATTGTGGTTATTACTGTTTCAGTCATGAAAGTGAAGAGAAGGAGGGAATATTAAAATATATATTAGTGTGGTGATTTATGAGGTTTCTAAGCCAGAGGATTTTTCTATTTTTCAGAGACTATATAAATATTTATAAAAATTAAACTAATTTTAATTTACTCAAAATAATCTTCAAAAGCATTCTCAATGACACGTATTGTGTTTAAGTACCATGAAAAGAAAACAAATAGGGTTCTTGTCTTTGGTGAATAGACTTAGGGATTTCCACTAAACAAGATTTTCGTAGAGACCTGAAGAGATAGCTTAGTGGTAGAACATTTTTATCACGTACCAGGCCTTGGCTTCTATCACCTTCACTGAAAAACAAAACAAACCAAAGCAAACAATAGAAATCAAACAAATAAAACCCTTGATGGGCAGAAGTTAGATTATAGGTGTCTAGACATGGAAAAGAGTGAACAATATACCAGCTGGAGAGGACCTTGCCTTAGAAAAGAAGACCTGCTCTGAGTGCCTTGATTTGATGACTCTGAGGGGGTGAGATCATGGACGTGGGATGTCCTCAATGCCTTTATCGGTCAAGTGCCTTGGAATGATGAGATTCTGGAGTCATTACCCTTAGTACTTTGCATATACATCTGGTTGCAACTACTTGAGTAGTCGCATAGGTGCCCTGGGGATAGTTCCCAAGTGGTTTCTGACCATTGACCTGAACACAGCAGATTTTAAGAAGAGAGAGAACTATACCCCTCCATCTCCTAACATGAGCTAACAGCTTTGCTGACTTGGGGTTTGCTCCCTGTCAGTCATTTCACGTTACAGCTTCATCAGTTTTAAAGGCCAACCCTTAGGTGCTCTTTAGTGGACATATCCCTACAATAGTAAGCATTCTGTGCATTTCCATGTAACTCTTCTACCGAGTCCTATTGAGCACTATACAAATAAGATCTGATATAGGATCAGGAAATCGGCCTCACGACTTAAGAAGCTGTTTTCTATGTGTAATCTTTCTTTTGTTATTTTACAGCTGCCCCACGGCAGTGCATTGAACTTTACTTTGATGAAAAATACTCAATCGAACCATCTTGGGAGTGCAAATTTGATCATATTGAAGTTCGAGATGGACCCTTTGGCTTTTCACCAATAATTGGAAGGTTCTGTGGACAACAGAATCCACCTGTAATAAAATCTAGTGGAAGATTTCTGTGGATTAAATTTTTTGCTGACGGTGAGCTGGAGTCTATGGGATTTTCAGCTCGATATAATTTCACACCTGGTAAGTAAAACTTCTTTTCCAATATTTTTCTTGCTTTTCTTCCCTTTTTCTTTTCTATTTTCATACTAAAAAAATCTTTTGAAAATGTTAAAGTTTTTCAGTGAATTTTAGAATTATGTTTAAATGCAATTTGTAAGCCCCTTTTGTTATGCTTTACAAATTCTGAAAAAAAAAAAAATTCCAAAAGTCTTAGCTATCATTTAGTAGGTAAAGAATCAGATGTCTATGATGTCACCAGGAACAGAACTGATCAAATTAACTTTCATTATACTAAAATGTGTAATTTGAGAGACAATCTGTCATATGGAAATGAATTCTAGGTAGGATCTCACTATACTTTAAAAGACAATTGTAATATTAAAACGGGTGCTCATTAGAATAAAATTTAAGAACTTGAAAAAAAATTTGTTCTCAAAATTATTATTTATAAGACAAAGGCATCCTGACACAGAGTAGCCTAATTTCTTTTTAGAAATGAAAATCTTTCAGAGGTTTGAGGAAATGAAAACAGGAGCCTGTGGGAGCCAGCTGCTCACTCTAATGTCTACCTGGAACTAGGACTAATCACAGAATTTCAGCTTATTTTGATTTTCATCAGATATTCAAAGGGTTCTGTGATGGTGACAGGATCATTTTCTTAAAAGTTGTCTTTCGTTACTCCAAAAATATATTATCATATTACTAAATCCACAAATCTTTCCATACTCATCAATTGATATTTGATGAAGTGAAGCCACTTTTTTTTCAAACTGAAGAAAATCACTCAAATTACACACAACACAAAACTTACACATGTTGACATGCTTCTCATTTTGTATGTGTTATTTTATTCCAGTTATATAGACAGGAAAAGACATGGAATATAAGGAAAATCGTTGAATTTACTATTTCATGTGCTGGAAGAAGAGGGTAGAGGGCTTGCTAAGTGGTAGAACTTTTGCCTAGTGTGGTGAGACTTTGGCCTACTTCCCCAGTACACCAAAAAAATAATTTGCATTTAAATAGGGTTTTGTTGAACAAAAAATTCACAATTTTGAAGATAATTGTCATTGGATTTAGGATTACTTTGTGTCACAGAGTATATTTGAATAATTCATATATTTGTATCATGTGTACTAAACTTAGGCATTGTAATTTATCATGAAAACACTTTGTGATTTTGGTTCTTAATCATTTTTTATAAAGTTTAGAAACCATGACTACTTTGCCACAATAAAACCTATTTGACATATTTCAAAAATACATGAACATTTATACTATCTTGTCTAGCATATTATTTTGTTGGATTTTTGAATGTATGCTTACAAGAGAGAGAATTTTATGAGCGTATTTGCATTATGAGTTTGTTGATTATGAACATCATATCTAGGGTTTGAAAGTATCCTCTTCTAAAAAAAGAAAAAGAAAATGCCACATTAGCCAGGACCTTTACCAACATAGCAATGTCTTCGGCTACCCTGCCAACTTCTTGTGGTATAACATAAATAATGGCGCCTGTCATTTATCCCAGGTTTCCAATCATCATAGTGGAACCTGTGTATCAGTTATTTCTGTGGGTTATTTGGAGCTACAGCCTTCATGTCTAAGACAGTATTTCATCATCAGAAGCAACTTAGTCAGAAGAAGCCCTGTGAGAAAAATGTCCGAAACTAGAATGACTTAACAATTCACTTGGGCTTCTGTCTTTACTGGATAAAACCAGGAGGACCATTTTCTTCAGACAGTCAGTAAGACCATAAGAAGGGGACACACAATGTTCTCATGATTTCAGAAGATACATTATGGAGGGCCTAGCAAGTGTGGCAAAGCAACCTGCAGCTCATTCCTCATAAAAATGAGGGGCTAAGGAAGCAAAGAGGAATGGGCAGAGGGCAGAGCTACCTGAATTCAGAGAAAGGATTTCATCCTAGAGTCCTCCTGGAGTTGTTATTTTGTTTAAAATTTACTTTGTCCTTTGACTTGCATGGTTACCTGGTGAAACTGAGGGTGGAAGAGTTCCTCTGGTTGATTTCATGATTCTAAATATCATCTTCTCATCACAGTACAACCAGAGTGGAGAGGAAGGGTCAACTCGCCAGGTCTAAGGCTGGAAGCCGGCTCAGCTAGAGGCAGGGGGCACACCAAGTTTAGGGCCATGCAAGATCTACAAGTCTGGCTTTACTTTTTCTTTTCTGTGCCATTGACCTTAGACATAACCTACTACAAAATATTTATCTTTTGCTATATTATTTTGTAAAAAATAAAGATAATATTGACAACCTCAGAATTGTTTAAGCATATGTCAACCAGTATACAGTTCTGGATAAAAATTGTTTGAATGTTTATAAGATTTCAATTGTCCCATAGATAGTTTTAAAAAACGAATCAGATCATGTGTTCTTAAAAATAAGAATAGTTTTATGTTATTGGAGAACAAGTATCCTAGATAGTTTTGAAGTATGAACTCTGTCTCTGCTTTTGGTGGTATTGTGTATGTGTTAAAGTTATGAAAAAAAAAGCCTAATCCTATGTCACATTGCTTTTGTTAAATTGTTTATTTGGGCCGAAGTCACAATGGGAGAGTTATAGTCATTTCTGATGAATGGCAGTCATAAAATATATATAGGAAGAAATAACCACAGAAAGGTCAGTCAACTTCTCTTATGTATTACAATCTGAAATCTGAATACATTTTCATCTGGATACATCTCCAGTCAGGATTTTAGGATCTACGAGTGTAATGTTTCCTACATGCAGATTTATTTGCATATCCAGTTTATAAGCTGATGACTGAACCCAAGGGGATTCTGTGGGCATTCTACGTTTTGGCACCAAGTTCATAATAGGTACATTTAACATAACTGAGCTAAGGTACTTGGTGTTTTATCACCGTGGTGTGGATCAAGTTTTCCAAGCTGCTTTAGAACTCAGTCTCATATTTCTTACTGCTGTATCCCTTTCTTTCTGTCTTCCTGCTTCCATCTTCCCTTGTTAGCATGCTAAATTTTGTCTTCACTCAGCTCCAAACTTGTTTCTATTTTCTAAGATCTGACTGTCTGACTTTCTTTTTTACTCACTTCAAAAATAAAATAAATAGCCTTTTCATCTCTAGCTCCTGCTGGCCCTAGTGTCTGTGCTTTTGAATTCTTAGTGATGTCTGAAAATCAGTTCACCAGAAGTCACACATGGATAGGAAGGATAGGAAGACAGCAACAAAAATACCAAGGAAATGGTGTTGAGGAAGGTGTTCTGTTTTTCCTACACATGTTAATGTTTCTTTCCTGATTAGTTCACTGATGGTTATTTTGGGTTCCTGTGTCATCATTCAGGTCTTGAGGACATGGGCGAATCACCCAGGACTGTAGTCTAGCATATCTAAGAATTACAGTGAAGATGAGGTAGCAATCAAGGAGTTCATGTCCTCGGGTTTGCATGAAGCTTAAAGAAGTGCTGATAAGTACAGAAACTCTGAGTACTTCACAGAGGAGGAACACAGGGAGATTTCCCCTGCATCCTGTATGGTGCATAGACAGAAGCCATATATTTTCTGGGTTTCAAGAACAGAGCTATGTTGTTGTGTCTGAGTGTGATGGCACACACATTTAACACCGAGAAGGCAGAAGCATGTATGTATCTGTGACTTCAAAGCCAGCCTGGTCTATGTAGCAAGCTCTTTGTCAGTCAGATCTACACACAGAAACACTATCTCAACCAAACAAAACCAAACAAAGCAAACAAAACAAAATGAAACACCAGTGCTAAATGCTAAGACATGAAATATGTTAAAGATTACACTTTGTAAAATATGATAACACACAGCCAATTCAACAAGAAATCATATTAAACATATAAACATGTACAATGTTGGAAAACTGTAAATTTGCTCATTTAATGGGTTGTCTAATTTAAAATACTTAAACCAAACAATACAGGAACTCAAACAACTAGTAATATTTATAAGGCCTTGAATAAAACTGTAATAATGTATAGCAGATTCATAAGAATGGGTACCCTAGGCATAGAATGGCAGAAGAGGGGTGTTTTTGGAGCCCAAATAGATCTATACTATAATCTAACTTAGAGTTATCAGTAAAAGTTAAAGATCCCTCTGAAACAGATTCTATAATTATAATTATATCATTTGTATAAACAAACTATTTAAGATAAAAGTATAAATAGAAACTACTCTGGCTAAATAGTTTTAAATGAAGAATGCTGTTTCCCAATTTCACATTTTGTAAATTCAACCTAAGAAAGTCTTTTGAGCAGGGATTAACACTTCTCCTCAGCCAGCTGCTTTCTTGGCATGGTTTCCTTTACCACTAGAAAATCTAACTTAATCAGGAAAAAAAAAACATAGCTACACCATTGGAGACCTCCTCGATCAGTGGCATTAACATAACTTTACTGTTCGATATCTTCAATCAGTGGCATTACCCAGGTACTCTTGAATGCATCTCAGTGAACAAAAACACTCTTGAGATTGTATTTCTGAGGAAGGCAACCTTTCTTCCTTCAGTTACACATACATTTTGCTAGTCTTTTCCTTTTCTTTCCAGTGAACACAGGTGGCTTCTTTGCCTGCTATTTCCAGACAAAGAAGATTAAACATATAGAATTTTCCACTTTTGATGATATTTTTCCACACTATTCTCATGAGCAGTTACACACACCCTACTAAAAAAAGCTTAGCTAAAGGAATATACCTCACAGTAATGGAGATGAGGTGGAGTTAGTCTTTCCCATTGAAGTGAGTGGAGTTTTTAAATACTCTGGGATGATTATGATACTTTGTACTTAAATAGTACCTTTCATCTGAGAAGCTCAAAGTCTTTTAGGGATAGGAGGCCGATTCCTAGCCTCTCTCAAACTGCATGCTGATTGACTTCAAAGAGTACACTGTGAGCAGAGGTTTAAACCAAGTGTTTCTAAAATACCTCTATGTGCAGTAGATAAAGTGTACTATTAAATAGAAATAGCCTTCTTTTAATGTCTCCTTGATTATTTCATGTGACTTTATCCTCCTGCTTATGACAAGAGTGAAGGTAGGCACACTTAACTAAAAATTTAGATTTATTAGTTTTTGAGAACTTTGCAAATGAGAATAATGTTTACAGTGTCTTCAAACCTTCCCCCAGATACTCCAGAACTCCTGTTCCCACTTCCTTTCAAGTTTAAAACCTCTTCTTTAATTACAATTTTTGTCACACACATATATGCACAGAGGCACGCAATATAACGACATACATATGTAGATATCAGTACAGCTTGCTGAGTACAATTAACGCTGTTCTTACGTAGATGTGCTTAGGGCTGAACACTAGGACTGAATAACTTATCAAGAGGCTTATCTCCAGAAAAGACTGATTCATCTCTCAGTAGCCAAAGGTGATCAATTAAAGGGAGATAATTACAGTTCTGCTGTCTATCCTTATATGAAACAAAAATAATTTTCTCTATAGATTGGGTTGACTTTTACCTAAATGATAGAAACTTTACAAGTCTAAGGTTTAAACAAGCACACAAACAAAGAAAAACATATTATTTTTAGGTTAGTTAGTGTTATCTTTTAAACTATTATATTTACAATGTTGACTCAAACTAGTCTCATTTCACATTAGGAACTCCTATGAAATACCAACTTTGAGGAATAGAATCATGTTTCATTTTTTAGGCATTTTTTTTTCAAGAATCAAAATGCAAAACTTGAAACATGGTAACAAAATTTTAAATGTGGAGCAGGTAGCACTGATGGTCATGTGAGACTCAATTCTTCTGTTCCTACTTCTCACTCATCCAGACCATTAACTGGTTCATCGCATCAATAGCTTGTAGAGGACTCAGGCTGAGAGAAGGGAAAGTCAGAGAGATGAAACTGCTGCTTGGTCTAGGTGGGTGTTCAGGAGAGAACTTGAGAGTGGGAGAGACTTTCCAGGATTAGCTCCCATCTGTGCAGAGAACACTGAAAGCAACATAAAAGGAAAGGGAAGATTGCTGAGCAGTTTCCTGTACAATACAGATATCAGCTTGTCTCTAGGACACCAGTGTCCAGGTGTGGTTTTGTTGTTTGCAGTTATTGGGTAGTTCAGGGCTGAAGTGAGTGTTTGGAATATGGTACATCCTGCAATTGGACCACAAAGGTCTAAGCATAGTTACAGCTCTTGTTTGGATTAGAAAAAGACTTTAGGGCTCCAAACTTTCATTCATACCTTCATACAATAAGGCTTCATATGGAAAAGGCTTGGGAGAACTTGCTTCCTGGCTTGTAACTTCCTCATGACTTCAAGTTCTTTCTTGCTTATCAGTTTATGTAACTGTGCTGATGTGCCTTCTGCAAAGAGTAGCTATTATGACCCTAATTTTATCACATATGCTGAAATTTATTTTAGCGTAGTTGTATTAAGAAAGTTAATTTAGACAAATACCATACCATCTCTCATTTCACTACTATCTATAACTTGAAGACTTCACTTTTCTCATGTTGTCAGAAATATCTTTCAGTTAACAATGATTTCTTCCCTCTCCTGTTCATCTCTTAAAATATATGCCTTCTCCACCCAACTCATCATAAAGTAGGTAGTTGCTCTGTTCTTCATCTCCTCTATCTGTTCCTATTGACATAATTCTCTATGTATATAGCCCTCTGCTTAAACTTATGCCTCACTTGTTAATATTTAAGAGGACAGCTAAGTTTCTTCATCTGGGTGTAACTCAATTATATTGTCTCCATCATCCATGTCTCTTTGAGGTTTAACTCTGATGGTAGCTGCATCAAGTCATTGTAAAACACACCTTTATCTAAGACTGCTATGAGTAGCTCAGCTCGGAGAGAGGGTTATTGTCGAATCTCATAAAGAGGCTTGAAAGCAGAAATGAGACTGATATTACTGTGTAGAAAGGAGATCTGATAAACTAAGTGGGAACCATGCCTCAACACGTTGTGAGATCACCTCTGCATTCAAACCATCATTGAATAACTAACATTTAGCCTCCATTTTAATTGTTAATATATGTAGCATCAATTAAAAATCTCAAAAAAGTCTGACCAAAGTAAAATATGGAACAAATGCATTTGTACTCCATTTTGACTCATCTTATGTCCAGGGATTTATACAGTTACAAGAAGTTATGAGTGTAATCTTTCCCATAATCCTCTGATGAACATTTAGTTTATCATTGCATTTTTGGTAAATATACATTTCAATTTATGAATTTCATAGAAATTTTGCCTAAGGAAATATTTTTAAATCTTCATACTTAAAACATAATCATTCATAGCATTTTATAGACAGATTGAGACTTATTTTAAATTTAGTTGTGTATGAAATGACTTAAAGAATTATAAGAAAACAGCTTTCTATTTTTGAGCTTGATGTCATTACAGCTATAAAAGTAAAACTTCTGGTTCTGTACTTTCAGTGAATGCATACCTTAAGTTGATTTTCATTCCGCTCTCTTAGCCACTTACTTATTCAGTGGATATTTCTGGTCCACTCTGTTGATCAGAACAGGACAAATACCATATGACATATCTATGTTAAACATACAATTGATTCATTGTCTCTGATCAGACTGGTTTTATTTGATTGTTTTTGTTTTTGTTTTTGTAGTAGTAGTAGTAGTAGTAGTAGTAGTAGTAGTAGTAGTAGTAGACTAATGGTCAGGCTATCTGCTCCTCCACAAATGTGTTTTTTCAGAAATCTCTGGGATCTATGAATGTATTATTGCATGTCAAAGGGGAGTTAGAATCATAGGCAATATTCCACATTAAAGTCATGTATCAGTCAAATTTAATACTGGGTGATTATCCTAGATTATCTAGGTTGGCAAAGCAAAGGTCAAATTTCTATCTTTTGCCATAAAGAGCCAGAAGACTTTGAGTCAAATGAGGTGATGTAATGAAGACTCAGTGAGCTTTAAAGGGGGGTGAAAGAGAAGCAAGGTGATGGGCAGTTTCTAGAAACAGAAAATGAGAACAAATGGATTATTCACTATATCCCCCCAAAAGCATGACTCACAACTTATTTCAGACTTCTGATATCAAAAATGTAAAATATTATGCTTGAGTTGCTGAAAGCCACCAAGTTTGTGGTAATTTATTCCAACAGTAGTGTGAGACAAATAGTGACTTTACTTCTTCGAAGTGAAATGTTACTATAAAAAAAAAAATCTTCAAAATGGAATAGGAATTAACAATGTTAAAAATCTGGAAGCATTTTGAGAAATATGCTACAGAAAGAGTTTACATTATTTAAGTGGACTATTAGATTACACATGGTGTCGTTGACTGACAATTGGGATTTCTGAGGAAGTAAGGCTCATGGGAGAGAAAACATTCACACGATTTAGAATATATACATCCCATGAGTAAATTATTGGTAAAAATATAAAAATCAAAATCTGGTAATTAAGACTCACAGGAAATCAGGAGCATGAATTTGGAAATGAGAGGAATCACTACTGTATTTAGTCAGAGACTGAATTCAGTCATTTTCTAGACTTACATGTAAGGAGGAACATTTAACATTTACTTATAGTTTTAAGAATTCACTGTCAGTTAAAATTTTTGGATTTTGGTTACAATTAGAAAAGCTTGTCTTAAAGAAAACAGGAACCAAGAACTTACAGATGGGCTGGGGACATAGCCCAGTCAGTAA
This sequence comes from Rhynchomys soricoides, assembly GCA_019843965.1. Taxonomy (NCBI): domain Eukaryota; kingdom Metazoa; phylum Chordata; class Mammalia; order Rodentia; family Muridae; genus Rhynchomys; species Rhynchomys soricoides. The sequence goes on along the minus strand of JADRCH010000131.1, from coordinate 3,616,822 downwards.
AAGCTCGCCATATACGCATAAACAAAGACCCAGATTTGATCCCTAGAACTCACATTTAAAAAGTTAGGTATGCGGAATGTGCTCATAGTTCTAGGGATATAGTGAGGGAGGAGACAGGGGGAGCCATTGGGATTGCCAATTTAGCCTTGGTGAAGTCTAAGCTAATAAGTAAGGGGAGGGAGTGTGTCTCAAAAGGCAAGATGGACAGCTCCTTATAAACAACACCAAATTGTTATATGGCCTCCACACACGTATGTATCCATCTGCCAACGCAGGGATACACACTCACCGTGTGTGTGCGCGCGCGCACGCACACACACCTTATCAAAAAGAGCAAAAAGAACAAAAGAAAACTGGAAATAACTCCCCGAAGTCATCACAAAGTGAAATCACAAATAATTCCTTGAAGAGAGAGAGATTCTGGATGCATTTTTGATAAATCACTTCAGTCATTATGGCAAAAGCCAAAAATAAGGATTATAATATTTAGGAAAGATCTGTCAAGGACACTTAAGAAAAGCTGAATGAAGCCTATGACAAACACAGAGACACAGTTATTAAGGATGTATATCAGCAGAAACATTGCCTTTGTGAACCACAGGCAATAGAAAGATAGTAAAGTAAAAGAGGATGGCCCACCCACTATTTCCAAACCAGTCTCAAACTCAAATGTGCTTGGTATGATAGACTGAAACATGCAGCTTCTCTCATTGGAATATGGCCCTCAGTATAGAAATAGTTAAATTACAGTTAATTCTCAACACTCAATAAAACCAAGTGGATTCTTCAGCTGGGTTTCAAAATTTATTTATACTGGTGAATTTTTTCACTTTCCATTGTCTACTTCTGTTGGGAAGGAATGTTATGCTATACCTGTCACATCATCATTGTGTTATTGAGTCAAGTAACATGTATGTTGAACATTATATGTTCAGAGAAGGAGTAAAGTTGTGCCTCAGAGAACATCCTATTCAGAACCATAATATGGCTGATTTAGATGATGCAAATACTGAGAACTGAAAGAAATTCTGTCTTTGAGTTGATGCTCTAATAGGCTGAGAACTTTGGGCACTGTGACAGAGGGAACACAGTCTGCCTTTGCCATAGAGATCTGTCTTGATGTGTCAGAGGTCTGCCTGTGCAAGAGAAAACACTAATAGACCAAGATGCCCATTTCTTCGATTTTGGAACCTCTGAAATTTTTGTGGTAAAAACCAAGAAAATAAAGCTGATCCATGAGCTGAATGTTGATATCCATCTGACTTTAAGATAGGGAGAGTCTCCTGGGTCTCATGTGAAGTCACAGAGGATTAACACAAAGTCCTTCAGTGTTTAAGAGGAAAGCAAAACGTCTCTGTCAGATGACAGGCTAAGAAATAGGACTTGGTTATTGTGGTCTTTGAAGATGGAAAGCCAAACACCAAGGAATGTGGCCTGCCTCCAGAAGCTGGAAAGAAGGTAGAGAGATTCTTCCTTTAGCTCCTCAGAAGAGAGAACACAGATGCCCTGACTCTTGGATGTAATATTTCCAATGTGTCTGAAGCCACTGATATTGTGGTAAATCATTGCAGGAGTAATGGAACTCTCATATAACCTGGAACTAAATGTTTACAGTGTCTGTTGAATACCAAAGATGAAGAAAAGGGAAACTAAAGTGAGACTTTGCCTATGGAGATCCAGGTCAAATGTTAAAGTAACCCTTCTCATAATGTCCCTTTTATCTGGATTTTCTACATATAAATTTATAACATATATCTAGATGTGTATGTGTGTGTAGGGTTGTTTCTTTGTTAGTAAGTCTTTTAAATCATTTGATTTTATGTGAACTCCATCTTTACACACAAATTTGACTGTAACTCCCCCCCATAAAAAAATTCAACCCTGCAACCCTTTCCAGAGATGTGCATGGGATGGTGGTATTTTTGCTTGTGGCAAATAATAGCTATTTGTGGGAACTGGCACCCTTTAAGCTTCTGCCTCTTTGTAGCATATCTGCCTGATGAGTTTGCTTCAGCAGCCCATGCTGTCTGTTCCTGCCTGCTCTGTTGGCTAGTTTCCCGCCACTCTGCAGCTCTGCTGACTTGCCTGAAATTCTGCTTCAGTTTGTCCTTATGGCACTTTTCTCTTCCCAGCCACTTTCAGACAACTCACTTTACCCAGGGTAGCCTAGGAGCAACAGAGGGATTCTAATACAGCCTGACAGTTCACACCTAGCAGTACTTGAGCCCACGAAAGAGTTATAGTTGACTGTTTTAGGCAGGAGGACATATTAGTCATAAATATGTCACTTCTAGTCTGACTTGATCATAATCCAAATCGGATGATGTTCTCGTCCCTGGAAACATTTCTTCAGAAAACTGCACTACAAAACCCCAAGGAGTTTCACTAGGTGAGAGAGGGAGAATCATATAAGAAGAAAGGTAAGAAATCAGCAGAAATTTCATATGAAAGGAATGTGGGTTCCTCTGGCAGATAAGAACAAAGTAGAACCCGTTAGAGCGGCTTGCAGCAGAACTGATAAAGTAGGAGAACACAGATGAGAGTTGCCATGACAAAGACAAGTAATAGGGGAAAAAAAAAAAGAGCTCTGGCAGCAGCAGAAAATGCATTGGCTCTGAAGAGGTCTCATGCTATCAAGGACTTGTTAACTCTTGGGAAAATGATAGGTAGTTTATGTGCATAGGAGCACAATGCCCTGTCTTCATAACTGTTTTCTAGTAACATTTGCCTCTTACTCTAAAGCAAAATAATGAAGTTACTTAAAAACAGTGATCATGGTGATTTGCAGATGACAGCAGTTTTATCCCTTCAGTGTAATTTCCATGGCACGCCTTGTTCTCCTGGATTCTGATGCTGCTTGCAGGAATTTCTCCAGGGCTGCACACTTTGTTCCTTGACAACTCCAAGCCTTGCATTTCTTCCTCATGGTCCTCTGCCCACTCCCTCCTAAAGCTCTGAATAGGAATCACATTTCTTGATGCCCCCATTTTATGCTTTGACCTGCTCCTGCATTTCTAGAAAACAATACATGTCCATTTGTATAAGAACTATAAACAATTCTTCAATACAAACTCCATAAATAGGGCAAGTGTTAGTTTGTTGTGCAGACTATTAGCACTGGCATTTCTGCTCACTGGACTGGACTTTTCAATGTCTGTCTCAGACTGGAAAAGTTTTTAGTTTTTCTCACAACAACTTACATATTCTGTTTGAGATCACCAAGTATGTGTACTACACAGTCCAAGTTTCTGTTAAGGAAAATGTTATTAATATGTTCTCTTTACCTAATTTTGAAAATTTTCATGACCAAGAGATAATGTATATGGGTTCCTTTCACATATAAAATGCTATGCATTCATCATGGCCATAATTGATCACACCTGGCTAGAAAGAATTGATGTTAGAGATTTTCCCTTAAAAATATACTGCGCATCATCATTCTTTCTAAGGATTTAAATAATAGAATGGGGAGTGTTGGAGTCTGTGTAGGTCTTAATATTTTTCTCTCTGTAGTAATTTATTTTACTGTATGTATTCTCACAGCATATGTGCTGATATCATTGTTGGATGTGTCATAGTTCATAAAATATAAATAACTCCCATCACGCCATTTCCTGTGAACTCAGAGTCACAACCATTCCATTCACTTTCTTTTCTGCAACTTTGTATTTTTGGATCTCATCACCTGTCAAATATAATTGAGCATGCCACTACCTTACAGCACCAGGTGAGAGCATAGGTAAACCTCTGATTCATTGTTTTGTAGACCCCTTTAACAAGAACAGGTGGTAACTGACACATAACTGCCTCTGACTCTGTGTTACATGCTGATACAAGTAATTTAATAAAATGTACAATTTGTCTTGAGCTTAACAGTGTTTTAAAAGGCATAGATGTTTATTCCCAATTCAGTGAGTGCTTTGGCATGGGCACCATGTCATGTATGCTTCAGGAAAATAGAGAGCATCAACTAGATGGGCCATGAGTCCTGTGGCTTAGCACTGCTGCTTTTCACAGCTCTTCCTCACCTCACTGAGATGGATGAGGAGTATTCATGTACCCATTCAGCCCTAACCAGTCACATCTCTCTGAATAGAATTACAACAACATATTCTCTCTTTAGATTGACACCATGTTTTGGACAAAATGGACTTTGCAATACACCTTTACAATCCAGACTCATATGTTGTTGGCAATAGCTGGCACTTGATGAATTTTGTGTGCATTCCTCATTGAGTTTGTGAATGAATGGACAAAGATCAATAATTGAAGACGATGGAATGTATGAGACTCCTTATTTGAGAAGGACTGCTGATGTATTGATGTCTGTTTAGTAGTGAAAACCATTTGTAGTATGCGACTTTGAAAGGGGAGAAGTTAAGATTAACTAAGAAGTTAGTAATTTGATTCATATGATTAAGGACTCTGGGAGACAGGCTGAAGATTCACACATGTAATTTAGAAGTGGGAAACGCAATAATGTGTTACTGGAACAGTGAAATTTGAGACTGTATTTTATTACAGGAGTGTAATTTATCTGGATGTAAGGGGTAGATTGATGAGAGAGCACACAAGCATATATATAAGATACACACAATCAAAGCATAGTGAAAGCTGTACAGGTCAGGGAATGTAGGCAATGGTAGAGTACAGTTGGAGCCTCACAGGTCAGGGGATATAGGCATTGAGGATAGTACAGTCTGAACTGATGAGCTGAAAACAAATCTGGAATCAAAAAATTCTGTAAGGAATTCAGTAGTAGGGTTAAAAGAGCGAAGTGGCAATGGCTGTTGTATTGACTAATTTGTGTTAAAATGTGCATTGGGGAACCAAATCTTAGAAGGTGTTATCTTTATTTTGAAATATGTTGAGAGATTAGTCAATTAAATACCTTAGTGGGCACATGAGGAATTTAGAGCTGAATGAAAATTGTGGCCAAGAAAGGTAAAGCACAGTTTAGGGGATAACTAAAAAGAAAAGTCAAATTAATCATACTTACATATTTTAAAACAGAACAAGTCTTGAATGTGAGCCAATGCCTTTGTGTTAGCAAATCAAAAGACAAAATTAGGTATTTAAAAATTTTTACCTTCAATTCATTCTTGGCTACTTTCCTTATAGATCTAATTTACCAACTGACATCAGCTTTTCTTTGAGGGTAGGCAGATTTTTATACTGCACATCGATTTTTAAATTAAAGAGAAAAATATTTTGATTTATGTAGGGAAACATTCTCCCAATGTTGGTTAAAGACAAATGATCTTCCTTGGAACATTTTTGAAAGATACTGGATAGATACAAGCTATAATGCATAAAAATGACAAGGATATTGAGAGATATATAATTTAGTCTTTTAACTTTTCTTTCTAAATAGCTTTGTCATGTTTTATTTCAGAAATCTCCCCATTTATTTCTATCTGATTAGGACTATATCCTAATTATCTAATATCTATTAAAATATCTTAATATATAGATGACTCCAGCTGTCTTGCATTGTTTATTTTAATTTATATATGTAGTGTGGATGTGGATTGGGAATGGGTTGTGTTGTAGGTGGAGATACAGGCATCTCTGAAATGCCTGACCTGGGTACTAGGAACCAAACTTCAGATCTCTGAAGCTGCCAAAAATGTATTAACATTCAAACCATTCATGCAGCCCCATTGTACTAGCTAAAGAAATACATGTGTTTTTTCCTTTAAAAGGAAGGGGCGGATGAGCTACTCTTTTTATTCATTGACTTATTTAATTGTTATTTGGACAGTGCTTAACTATTTTACCTGTTTGCTGACTCTGTAAGGAATAGAACAAGTTTCTTTTTTATTTTTCTTTTTTAGCTTTAATAATGCTAAGTAAAGACACATGATGCATCATAATCTAGATGTCGATGTAGTAAAAGGATATGTATTTTAGAAAATATGCAGAAACCTATATCTTACATAGTTATAAAATAGCTGCTTTGCTTCAATGTATTTATTTGATTTTATTCATTAGATAATATACCTTTGCAAGTTTTTCAATAAAATTCTCCTGCAAAATAATGTGATAAATGCAGTCATTCAAAATTAATTCAGATGAAATATGACATAATTAAGCAGTGATTCCTGCTTTATAACAGTCTCATCATAAGAAATTCATCTTAATAGTAATGAATCATTGAATTTTTATTACTTACCACATATTAAAGTAAGCACTTTGCATGCATTATCATATGCACTTTTACTGCCCACCTATGAGACATTATGTTAATTTCATTTAAGTTCATAATTTTTAAAATTAAACATGTAAAATGCTTCAATGATATACAAAAGTTCATATCACTAGCATAGATGAGATTGAACACATGATTTAGGTATTGTGACCCAGAGTCAACAATGCGTTCATTTTCATGCTTAACAGCTCACACTCTGATTTTTTTTTCCTTTATGAACTGTCTGGGAATCTTTCAGATGTTTTCCTTGGATTTAGGACCCATAATGTGTGTGTGTGTGTGTGTGTGTGTGTGCGGGCGTGCATGCATGCATGCGTATGTGTGTGTATGAATATATGTATGTATGCATATATAATACATATGTGTGTGCATTATACATACATATATAGTATATATGTGTTTATAGTTCTCTTTTCTTCCAAATGTATTTAAAGATAGATATAGATTTATAAATTGTGTGTATATATCTGTCTGTCTGTCTGTCTGTCTGTGTGTCTGTCTCTTTCCATCCACAACAGCTTTTGTCTCATAGCAATTTGACCAAAATCTCACTTGGAATTTCTGAATCCTAACTTGAATATCTTTTGCATTACTGCCACCATGTCACTAACCCTTAATATTGTGGCTGATAAAATCATTCGATTGGTAAAATGAATACCACAAAAGCATGAGGAGGTAATCTTTGATCTACAGTACTCCTGAAGATGCAAGTGTACTGCTCATAAATTTACTCCCTGTACTGGTGGAGTGGCAAAAGGAGGATCTGTAGGGTGGCCGGATAATTATATTTGTTGAATTGGTGAACTTCTGATTCAGCGAGAGACTCTCTGATTATATGCAAATGCACATGTAAGCACATGCACACAGAGATATTCTCGTAAGCCCATTAGAAATATATATTAATTTTACTACTTAGACTTTTTATGTTTTATTAGTTATTTGATAATTTCATATAAACATTTATAATTATATTTAATGAGTCAATTTAAAACCTTTAATGACAATTTTTACATTATTCAGTATGGACAATTTATACTCTTCATAGGAAGACAATTAATTTAATCAGTGTTACTAGCTGGTAGGAAATGCTAAACAGCAATTCAAGATTTGTGTTCATAATTTATTTAACCATCTTCATTTTGAATATTTTTGCCCATGGGTACAACTGTACATTCTTGTGTACTTACTTTCATAAAGTTAACTTTCCTAAAAGTTGCATGCGTGATAGTGTATTCCCCTTCATCCTTCCTGCACATGTATCCTTTAATAGATCCTGTAAGTAAATGTGGTTTTAATTAGTTTTACCGTTTTACTAGACTTTAGAAGGAAGGAAGTATGCCTTCACCTAGCTGCATTTCCTTAGCTATGAGCACCAACATAGAATGAGCCTTAGGTTAATTCAGTCTGCCTTTGTAGAGTTCCCTGAACACTACACAAATACCATCCAGTTTTGTCATGGAAAAGCAGGGTGAAGCTAGGATTTTAAACTTCAGTATTAGTTAAAAGTTCTTACTGACAAACACAGTGCATATATGTGCAAGCTCCTCAGGATGCAATCTCTCTATTGATTAAATCAAAACAACATTGCTGTTCTCTGAGTTTTTCACAAGCACATTTTTATATTACTGTTCAAATCATTTTTTTTTCAAGAAGAGCTATCACTAAATCCAGGCAATGTTTAAATTTCAGTTACTACTGCTCCTTAGACTCAAGGTTCTTATGAGGGAAGGGAAAGGACCACATTCTTTGGACACTATTTGATACAAGGCCTGGGACTGAAATAGGCAGGGAGCACTCCACTAAGGATAACAGCATTAAGCACTGGGCATCATTCATCTGCTCTACTTTTTGTCTCCTAAGAGTTCACTTACCTTTATGGTCAGATCTACTGCCAGTCATTCTCCTGAAATCACAAGGAGATTCACCTAGCTTCACACTCAAACTAGCCACAATCTTTTATCTTTACTAGTGGTTACTTTCTTTACTAGTTGTTAACACTAATTGATTGTGTAAAGAATAATCCTTGATATAGTTCTTGGCTCACATCCAGTAATATGTTCCTGGAGTTCTGTTCTGGCTTCTGTTCACATTCAGATATGTAGGATAACCTCTAGAGCTTAGATAAATATGCTGCCATAGACAATGTTAAAACTTGCTAGACCAGCATTGCATGTTCCGAGCAAGCCTGTATTCCTGTAGATTGGAAGGCACACTAGTCCTAGCCAAAGTGGAAAAGGGGAAATGTGACTAACCCATGTACTCTTCACTCTACCCATTAGACCATCATTCCATCCTCCTCCACATACACCTCAGTGTCTTGCCTTGTGTCTCAGTCTTCAGACATTCATTCTGAACTACATATTTCACTGGAAATGGATCAATAGGCCTTTATTTTCTGATGAGCTATTTCATCTCATGAGGAATCATTCAAACCAGCCAAGGTCATTTGAGTTTGCAGTGATGGAACTCAGAAGGACTGAAGCCCATACTCCAAAAGAATGAAGCACAAAGGATATATCTAAGCAATGGAACCAAGGACATAGAAACCGAAATAACTTTGGATGATGCAAGCGAATTGCAAAGCCTTTAACATACTATCTGCACATTCATAAATGATATGTGTATAGAGTACTGATTGTGTGTTAAGTTTGAAACAATAGGTACAAAGTCTCAGAGAATTTCTCTGCAAGAAGTCAGGATGGCACAATCATCTGTAACACAAAAGACTGGGGCTGCAATTTAAAAAAAAATCTTATATTTCTTAAATACGCATGTCCATTTTAATTAATGGAAAACCTATTTTTTATTCATTTTAACATAAATTTACTTGGATAATATCATTCTACTTATACTCCATTTTATTGATTATCTGTACATTACTTGTGAAAAGAACTCAAATAATGGTAAAGGAATTCGAAGAGAATGAAATAAAAGAGAGCTCTCTCACATTTGGGACACTCACATAACACCATAGGATCCTGAACTGGCATTTTGGCTATGTGACCACATATAAACCTCCACAGTTGAGGTTGCTATGTATAGAAGCACTTTGTACATGTTATTTAAGACTACTGTAGCACTGCTGTTCCAAAATTACAGAATCATTTCCTATTCCTTCCATTAAAACCGATTTTAGAAACACAGATCACTTGGGTTTTTTTTTTTTCTAAACAAAATTACACTGTTTTTTGCTGTGTCCTGGTTTTATATATAAGTCACTTGAAATTTGGAGTGGTGAACGGCCTGTGCACACTCTAGAAGCTAACATTCAAACACGCTCTCACTGATTCCATGTTTCGATCTGTTTCTTTTTACTTAAAATTGAAGACAAGACATTCAGGACCCTTTCATGGATCAGAAATTCTTGATACAATGTGTTCTTCACAGCTTCTTTACAGTAAGAATACACTCATTCTATACTCTGCTTACTGTTCTTCCACACTAATGCAAATTTGTTTGTCTAAGTTCAGTTGGTTCTAAATGTTTAGTTACAGAAACAATATGTAATCACTATTTATATTTTTTTCTTTATTCCCATTAATCTCAAAAATTAGGAAGTTTAACCATTATTGTAAACATTACAGAGTACTCTATTTACTATTGCCTAAAATTCTGCAGCAAAACTGATTTTCAGTTAAAACAAAATGGGTGATCAAATAAATCCCCGATCCTAAAGAGAACATTGAATTTATTGATATAGAATTCAGGTAGTCGAACTTGTACAGCATTTCTTATTTCAGATCTCCCAACAGACTCTATTGCGGGGGGGAAGGGTGTTGATATAGTCAGAATGTCTTTGAGCAGGAGAATTTTCGGGCTGGAAGTCTCTCTCCCGAGACAGTCTAGAGACTGTAGGATTTCACAAGGGCATCTCTAAAGATGATGAATATCAAAATAATTTGGAGAGACACAGCTAGAGATCTTGTAGGCCCCTGATCTTTGAGGTGGGGCACAGCCAAGTTGGCCAGTTGATCCCTGGGAGGATGTGATTGTCTGGAGCAGCAGTCTGGGTTTTCAGTGGAAACCTGGAAGTTGGCATACATTGCTCTGTGTTAAAAATATAGCAGCAGTGTTTAAGTTCCGGGGGTAATTTAAAGGTCGCTTCTGAAATAATCTGAAAATAATATGTATTCTGGTGGACTATGTGGTAATTGAAATCACATGGAGTCCTAGAAAGTCGCTCAAAGATAAAGTGCTCTTAACCACATCTGTGTTGTGAGACTCGCTCTAGATGCCTACTAACTACACTGTGTCCAACATAAACTAAAGGCAGCTTCACAGACCATCCTTTAAAGATGTTAGCTTTTCATGATTTTCCTAATTCTGTTTCTACCTCTTAACTAGGTAGTTACTGATTGTATGGGGGATGGGAGAGCAGGAAAAGAGAACACACTCCTATACCTGTTTAGCTACAGGTCCCTCACACCAGTAACTGATATATGGGAAGTTATATCTTCAGCTATTTTATTCTAAAGAGTTAAAATATCTGAAAGTGATTCATGAAGGTTATGTCAAGCAGTTTCCATAACTAACAAGAAGCACGATCCTCCAGAGTCATACTCAAGGATAGGACCAGGAAATGTTATATCAGCCATGTTGTAGTTGAAAATGACATAAGAACGCCATAGATTCAGGTTCAATAAATTAGATACATACATTAGAAACATTAAAGTAAATTAGAATTAAAAAACTAGAAGCCTCGAGAAGCTTGGGAAAATTTGGATATCTAAATTTAGTCAGTTTGTAAATTATGGAAGGAAAATTCAAATCACATACAATTTGTCCCTTAACACTTGCTCTTAATTGATAGATAATAGTTCATTAATATCTTCACAAGACAGAGAAACAATGTTGTTGATTCAATTTCTACCTTGCTGACTAATACCATAGCTGTTTTTTTCTTGAACCAAAATGTCTGAATCTTCTTGCTTCCTGACATTTGCATAGAAATTCAGTTCACCAACCAGAGGTCTGCTAGGAATACCTTATGTGGACTCTAGATACTATGTTTGCGATGGTCAACTTGAACTCCATGTTGCAAATGAACACTACACACTGAAAAATACACAAGACAAATTTTTTTCCTATGATCTGTTCACAGTTGGTTGAAATTATCAAGGTAGCCATTCAGGTTCAGATTAGAGGAAATGTATTTGATTTTCATTTTTCCTGCTCTTCACCATCACCCACTGAGTGTTGGGAAATAAGTGTTAAACTTGTGTGCTCTATTATCCATTCCTGCTGACATGCATTTTATTCTTGCCTTATGGTTTATCATCGACCCCAATGTACTAACCTATTTCCTGTTATAATCCATTTTCTCATTTATCTAAGTAAGATAGATGAAAATTATATAAAAAGATATTCTAATTGTTCACATCTTCAAAATAAAAACACTGGAACCATGCATATCAAAATCTGTTTCTATACATTATCTTACTCTACTATGTTCTTTCATTTATGAATTAAAAATCTTCCTCCACTATGTTCTTTCATATATATATATATATATATATATATTATACTTGTTTGTTTAAGGGTCTTGGAGATGGTCAGATGGTTACTGAAGAAGAGATGTTCTGTGTGGGTACTGATATTAATCTCTCAACGACCTAAAATAGTTAGTTGTGGATATTATATAACACATTTAAATAATTTATCATGTATAATATATTTATGTATATATGTGTGTGATAAAAGAGAATAAAATATTAAGTAAACAGAAAATATAAAATGGAATTAGTTTAAAAATGACTTAATTTATGAAATTAAATTATCACCTTGAAATAGTATCTTTGAGTTGAGATTGGCAAGTTGGTGGGGGTCAAACCATGCAGAAGAATAAAAGAGAAACCATGGGCTGGCAAAAGATGTGGCTCATTTTGAGACTAAGGGAGACAGACATGTATGGCATATAAGATATTCTAATAGAAGTTTACCTGAGGAATACTTGCTAAATTCTGATCATCTATTCCTTTAAACTGTTCTGTTAGTCATTCATTTCTTGTAAGCCCTCAACTCTGTCATTTCTGAGCCTGCACTCTAACACACCCTCTTCTGTTGCTCTCTCACATTGCACTGTAATTATCTGTTTATGTCTTTTTCTCCTGCTGAACTGTGAGATTTCTCAGGAAGTAACTATGAGTCACATTGGAGTTCCAAACATTAGCCATAGTATCAACATATGGAAAAATGTACTCTAAGTATTACCTTCTTTTCACCCATTTGTTTTTCAACCACTGTTATTTTTAATTTAGTGATTCATTTCTTTTCTCAAAAATCAAGAATATCAGTATTTCCTTGCTATAAAATTATCTTTTTTCTTTTTCTTTTAATTTGGGGTAATGGTGATGCCAATTTCTAGTTCTGGGCAAAAACTATGAACTATCCATTTTCCCTGTTAAACCTCAATGCTTTCAGAAATAGATTCTAATATTTCTCTGGCCAAGCTTTCTACTTCAATATTAATTTAAGAACCATTTCATTTCTTACCTGAAATTTTAACTTTTATTCTTACAAGGGAGCTGCTCCTTCAATTGGTTAATGAGATCATAAAATTAGGAGAGCACTATCCTGTAATATAGTAATAGTGGCTAATGGACAGATCACTACATGGGTCTAACGTAAGTAAAAGAAAAGATATATTTCATGAAGGAGGTGGTAGATAAAGGTCTTTGGAGGGATGGGTCTTCATATGACCGTCTAGGTTAGAATATGTATGCCAGAGTCTAAATTTCTTTATTGATTTCTTTATCTGCAGTGCAAATCAGCTCCTTCTGAGGACATGAAAAGTGTTTCATGACCACCTTACTTCTCCTTCATCTCCTCTTTGGATGAAGTAGTACCTATAATTTTCATCTAGTATAGGCGTTGTTGGCTCAAAGTGCATTTTTGTTGACACAGTGATTTATTCCATAGACATTCAATTCTCTGTATTTATAAATTTTTCATATACTTCCACCTAGACAATGCCAGCTCCTTCCATAAAACTCACACAAAGACTGATCTCTTCCAGGACACCCTCTCTGCCACCTTCTTTGTGAAATATTTAGTTCTATTCACATTTCATGACTATTATTATCATGTTATTAGTGACTTCTTTCCAAATTTTATGAGTTCATCAGCCTAGAGACTGTACTATACTTTTTTGTTATTATTGAGTGTGAATAACAATATATTCAACATATTTTAGAATAATTAATTCAGCTAATTTGTGTGTGTGTGTGTGTGTGTGTGTGTGTGTGTGTGTATGCAAGCATGAGCTCTCACTGAATTTGGAGCTCATCGATTTGGCTAGATTGACTGGCTGGTGAGCCAATAGATGTTCCTAGCTTCCCTCTCCCTGTTGATAGACATACATGGCTGCATTGAATTTTGTATATGCATTCTGGGCATCCAAACTAATTTCTGATACTTTTGCTACAAGAACTTTTTTCCTGAACACAGACCCCTGCACAAGTTTTACTCAGAGGTAAATGTAGATGATAATATTACCTCTATATTCTATGACAAATTTGAAAGTTCTTGAAGAACCAAATATCAATACATTAAAACACACATTTTCCATTACACCTAATATCATCATCTGAGAAATAACAATTTTATTAAATTAGATACATTATCATTTTAATATGTTGTACATATTGTGCAGAGATCAAAAGTCAGAATCTTTAACAAACTGTTAGCAACATTATGGAATTTAAATGTGGAAATAGAATTTACTTTATTTCTTTATAAGTCCATGTCTATCTAGTCTCATAGCCACTTCACAGTTAATTTTGGTCTCTTGGAAAGGCTGTAGAATGTTAAATTATAACTTTCTTATTTGTTGCTGTCAATAATTTTGTTACTGTAGAGATGATAAATCTTATTTTGTTCTATGGCTATAAGATATTTAATTAGCACAAGGGCTTCATAGACAAATAGTGCTGGGAGAAAGCTAACCGCCCAGGAGTGTTTAAAAGCCCATGAGTGGGGGTAAGAGGAGCAACACTGCTCAGTGGGACTTGCCCAGAATCCTTGGGACACAGGGACTGAGGAACAGCCAGGGTAAGGAACCTTCTGGTTTCCATCTCTGGCGGGAGACTTCTGCCTGGGTCACCAGGGCTCCAGAGCCAAACAGTGCAGGGAGAAAGCTAGAAACCCAGGAGTGTGGGCTAGCCTGTCTGCTCAGAGGGACCCACCTGGAATCCCCAGGACATAGGGACTGAGGAGTGGTCTTCTGGTTTCTTTCGGTGGCCGGGGGGCAGATACTGTGACACAGGGCTCCATACTCAAAAAGTGTCAGGAGAGAGCTGGTATCCCAGGAGTGCTGACACACCTTCAAGCACAGGCAAGAACATCACTTCTGGTCAAGAGGGACCCTTGATTCACTGGATCAAGAAGGACCCTTGCAGAACCATCAGGACACAGGAACCAAGGAACAGCTGGAGACAAGATCCTTCTGGTTTCTGTCTACACCCCAGAGCTGACCCTGTACCACAGCTTTCCAAACCCAAATTCCTCTCAGAGAGAACTGATCTTCAAGGAGTATTGACACTGAGACTTGCAGGAGAGACAAACCACAGTCAGAGAGAGTAAGACTAGCTAACACCAGAGATAACCAGATAGGGAAAGGAAGGGCAAGAACATAAGGAACAAAAACAAAGTCTACTTGGTTTTATAGAAACCAAAATATTCTATGCAAAAAACAAATTTACACAGTATGTTTCCACAAACCCAGTCCTACAAAGAATAATAGATGGAAAACGCCAACTCAAGGAGGGAAACTACACCCTAGAGAAAGCAAGAAAATAATCATTCAACAAACTCAAAAAAGATAACCACACAAACATAAAAATAACACTGAAAATAGCAGGAAGCAGCAATCACTATTCCCTAATATCTCTTAACATCAATGGACTCAATTCCCCAATTAAAAAACATAGACTGACAGACTGGATCCATAAACAGGACTCAACATTTTGCTGCATCCAGGAAACGCACCTTAGTGTTAAAGACAAACACTACCTCAGAGTAAAGGGCTGGAAAACAAATTTCCAGGCAAATGGCCCCAAGAAACAGGCTGGAGTAGCCATTCTAATATTGGATAAAATCGACTTTCAACCAAAAGTCATCAAAAAAGATAAGGACGGACACTTCATATTCATCAAAGGAAAAAATCTACCAAGAAGAACTCTCAATTTGGAACATCTATACCCCGAATGCAAGGCAACCCACATTCATAAAAGAAACTTTACTAAAGCTCAAAGTACACACTGCAGCTCACACAATAATAATGGGACACTTTAACACCCTACTATCATCAATGAAAAGATCTCAGAAACAAACTAAACAGAGACACAGTGAAATTAACATATGTTACGAACCAAATGGATTTAACAGATATCTATAAAACATTTTATCCTACATCAAAAAAATATACCTTCTTCTCAGCACCTCATGGTACCTTCTCCAAAATTGATCATGTAATTGGTCACAAAACAAACCTCAACAGATATAAGAAGATTGAAATAATCCCATACCTCTTATCAGATCACTATGGATTAAGGCTGATCTTCAATGGCAAAAACAGCAACAGAAAGCCCACATACACATGGAAGCTGAACAACACTCTACTCAATGATAACTTGGTCAAGAAAGAAATAAAGAAAGAAATAAAAGACTTCTTAGAATTTAATGAAAATGAAAGTACAACATACCCAAACCTATGGAATACAATGAAAGCAATGTTAAGAGGAAAACTAATAGCTCTGAATACCTCCAAAAAGAAACTGGAGAGAGCATATACTAGAAGCTTAACAGCATACCTGAAAGCTCTAGAACAAAAAGAAGCTAATACACCCAAGAGGAGTAGTAGGCAGGAAATAATCAAATTAAGGGCTGAAATCAACCAAGTAGACACTAAAAGAACTATACAAAGAATCAACAAAACCAGGAGTTGGTTCTTTGAGAAAATCAACAAGATAGCCAGACTAACCAGAGGGCACAGAGACAGTATCCAAATTAAAAAAATTAGAAATGAAAAGGGAGATATAACAAAAGATTCTGAGGAAATTCAAAAAATCATCAGATCCTACTACAAAAGCCTATACTCAACAAAATTGGAAAACCTGGATGAAATGGACAAATTTCTGGACAGATACCAAATACCAAAGGTAAGTCAGGATCAGATAAACCATCTAAACTGTCCCATAAGCCCTAAAGAAATAGAAGTAGTCATTAACATTCTCCCAACCAAAAAAAAAAAAAAAAAAAAAAACAGGTCCAGATGGATTCAGTGCAGAATTCTATCAGACCTTTAAAGAAGACCTAATACCAATACTTTTCAATCTGTTCCACAAAATAGAAACAGAAGGAACACTATCCAATTCATTCTATGAGGCCACAGTTTCACTGACACCAAAACCTCACAAAGACTCAACAATAAAAGAAAACTTCAGACCAATTTCCCTTATGAATACAGATGCAAAAATATTCAATAAAATTATTGAAAATAGATTTGAAGAACACATCAAAACGATCATTCACCATGATCAAGTTGGTTTCATCCCAGGGATGCAGGGATGGTTCAAGACCCAGAAATGTAGTCCACTATATAAACAAACTCAAAGAAAAAAACCACGTGGTCATTTCGTTAGATGCTGAAAAATCATTTGACAAAATTCAACATCCCTTCATGATAAAAGTCTTGGAAAGATCAGGAATTCAAGAACCATCCCTAAACATAGTAAAAGCAACATACTGCAAACCAGAGGCCAACATCAAACTAAATGGAGAGAAACTCGAAGCAATCCCACTAAAATCAGGGACTAGACCAGGCTGCCCTTTCCCTCCCTATCTATTCAATATAGTACTTTAAGTTCTAGCTAGAGCAATCGGACAACCAAAGAAGGTCAAAGGGATACAAATTGGAAAGGAATAAATCAAAATATCACTATTTGTAGATGATATGATGGTATACGTAAGTGACCCAAAAAAATCCACCAGTGATCTGCAAGAGCTGATAAACACCTTCAGCAAAGTGGCCGGATACAAAATTAGCTCAAGCAAATCAGTAGCGTTCCTATACTCGAAGGAAAAACAGGGTGAGAAAGAAATTAGGGAAATGACACTCTTCACAATTGTCACAAACAATATGAAAAGTATCTTGGTGTGACTCGAACCAAACAAGTGAAAGATCTGCATGAAAAGAACTTCAAGTCTCTGAAGAAAGAAATTGAAGAAGACCTCAGAAGATGGAAAGACTTCCCATGCTCATGGATTTGCAGGATTAATATAGTTAAAATGGCCATCCTGCTGAAAGCAATCTATAAGATTCAATGCAATCCTCAATAAAATTCGAACTTAATTCTTCATAAACTTAGAAAGAGCAATTCTCAATTTATAAGAAATAACAAAAAACCCAGGATAGCAAAAACTATTCTCAACAATAAATGGACTTCTGGGGGAAATCAGAATCCCTGACCTCAAACCATACTACAGAGCAATAGTGATAAAAACTGCATGGTACTGGTACAGAGACCCGCAGGTATATCAATGGAATAGAATTGAAGACCCAGAAATGAACCCACACACTTACAGTATTTTGATTTTTGACAAAGGAGCTAAAACCATCCAGTGGAAATAAGACAGCATTTTCAACAAATGGTGCTGGTTCAACAGGTGGTCTACATGTTGAAGAGTTCGAATTGATCCATTCCTATCTCCCTGTACAAAGCTCAAGTCCAAGTGGATCAAGGACCTCCACAGAAAACCAGATAAACTGAATCTAATAGAAGAGAAAGTGGGGAAAATTCTGGAATACATGGGCACAGGGGAAAAGTTCCTGAACAGAACACCAATGGCTTATGTTCTAAGATCAAGAATTGACAAATGGCACCTGGTGAAATTACAAAGCTTCTGTAAGGCAAAGGATACTATAAATAGGACAAAACAGCAACCAACAGACTGGGAAAAGATCTTTATCAATCCTACATCAGATAGAGGGCTAATATCTAATATATACAAAGAACTCAAGAGGTTAGACTCCAGAAATCCCAATAACCCTATCAAAAAACGGGGAAGAGAGTTAAACAGAGAATTCTCAACTGAGGAAACTCGAATGGCTGAGAAGCGCCTAAAGAAATGTTCAACATCCTTAGTCATCAGGGAAATGCAAATCAAAACAACCCTGAGATTCCACCTTACACCAGTCAGAATGGCTAAGATCAAAAACTCAGGTGACAGCAGATGTTGGCAAGGATGTGGAGAAAGAGGAACACTCCTCCATTGCTGGTGGGATTGCAAGGTGATACAACCTTTCTGATAATCAGTTTGGTGGATCCTAAAAAATAAAAATAAAAAAAGAAAGAAAACAGAAAAAAAAAGAAATTCTGAAAAAATGTAATAAAAAGAAGATGGGAAGTTGATAGGGTAGAAAGTAGTTGTAGAGTCAGATCTAGGAGGAGTTATGGGTAGGAGTTGTGGGTAAATGTGATTAAAATACACTGTGTGTAATTCTGAAGGAATTAATAAAAACATTAAGTAAAAAAAAAAATACCACAAAAACAAACAATAAAAACCCTACTAACTGTACTAACTGAGAACCCAGCTATACCACTCCAGGGCGTATACCCCGAAGCTACTCCAACAAGTAATAAAGACACATGCTCCACTATGTTCATAGCAGCCATAGCTAGAACTGGAAACAATGCAGATGTCCCTCAATAGGGGAATGGATACAGAAAATGTGGTACATTTACACAATGGAATACTACTCAGCTATTAAAAGCAATGATTTCATGAAATTCACAAGCAAATAGACAGAACTTGAAAATATCATCCTGAGCGAGGTAACTCATTCACAAAAGAATGAACATGGTATGTACTCACTGATAAGTGGTTTATTAGCCCAAAGTTTGGAATACCCAAGATTCACTTCACAGCAACCATTGGACTGAGCGTGTTGTGCAAGATGGAGGAGTTGGAAAAGGGTGTGAAGGAGCTGAGGGAGTTTGCAGCCCCATGGAGATAGCAACAGTGTCCACTAGCCTGACCTCCTGATGCTCATGGAGACTAAATCACCAACCAAAGAATACACATGGAGGGACACATGGTGCTGGCCACATATGTGGCAGAGGAGGGTCTTTTTAGCCATCAGGGGTAGGAGAAGCCCTTGGGCCTGAGGATGTTAGATCTCCCAGTATAGGGGAATGCCAAGGAGGGAAGATGAGAGTGGGTGGGTGTGGGAATACCCTCATAGAGGCAGGGGGAGTGGGAGGAGGTAGAGGGGTTCCAAAGGGGAGATCTGGAAAGGGGGAAACATTTGAAATGTAAATAAAATATTTTAAAAAAAGAATTAAAAGGAAAACAAAGATATT
>JADRCH010000131.1:3437249-3597240 GCA_019843965.1 Rhynchomys soricoides | reverse complement strand
TAAATAAAATATTTTAAAAAAAGAATTAAAAGGAAAACAAAGATATTTAATTAAATAATAAGCCCATGCATATTTTATTACAGTTTTGAAAAAATTCAATATATAGAAGAGTTTTTAGTTCTGCAAACTGCAATATTGATTTTGGTATCTGTATTGTTACTAAATAATTTGCTATATTGTTAATATATGTAATAAAACAAAATTTTCCTTAAATAATAAATATGCAAGTTATATAATAAATATGCAAGTCTTTTGAAAAATCTAAGTTCTAATTCACACGGTTCCTGTTAATTTTAAGAAAACAATGCTGTAGAGAAAACGTACCTTGATTCAAATATATTTAGAATTGAATGCTTTTGAACAGGTTGATGATAGATGGAATACTATTTTGTATGAGGAAGTTGAAGCAGTTATTTTTGTGCAGAGATATTTTTGCATCCTTAATTTTGCAGTAATTTTGAAGCAATGACCATTTTCAGAAGCACCCAAACAAGCCATTAGTCGCTCAGTTTTCAAGACTCCAAAAATATGTGCACAGCCTGTATTGTATGTTGTTTACAGGCTGCATCTTTTTAGCCTCTGCTTCAGTACTGAGACATTTAGTCAGAGAATGAATCATGAGGTATACCTGAGCTTAGGTGTCAAGCATGACCAGAAAGTCAGGAATATGTTGTGGATCAGGAACTAATGGCAGACAGTGGTGGGGTATGCTTATTCGTAAAAGTATCTGGAATGAAGAATATGGAGTTTAAATTTAGAGGTTTAAACAAGAGATTAACAGTGTTTTAGCATCCTGGTGGCAGAAATTGTGGCACTCAAGAACACAAACCAAATATATTCTATAAATCAGAGTAAGCCTCCTTACCAAACAGAATTTTAGTGCATATCTGATGGTGGATAAGATTCAAGTGTTGAACACATGTATGATGCACGAGGTGAGGAGACAGAAATCAGTCGATTCATAGTTCTGCAAAGCTGTTTTGATTCACAGCTTCTCAAAATTCTCCATGTCAGTTTGGGATTTCAGCTCTATTTTGTGTGTGTGATTGTGTGTGCCTGTGTCTGTGTGTGTATGTGTTTCACAAAAATTGTAGATCTCTGTGGAAGCTTCAAGTTTAATTAATTTACATGCCTATTTTTATCATCAATTTTAGAAGTAAAAATCTTTAATCCACCACACAAATGATGAGTAGAAAAATCTGTAAGATTTCTGTAATTGTTTTGGAAACATGATTAAGGCTAATCATGGTGTTAATGGAATCTACTTTTGTCTATGCTACTATGCTTCCTAAAAGTTGGTTAGAGTTGAACACTGAGTAAGCAAACAGGAAAAATAGCCCAGATTTAAATCTCTGAACTGCTGTTCTTAGGAGTTTATTAGGACAAAATATAAGAGTGGTAAAGTGCCTCACTTCAGGGGATCAGGGATGCCAACGAGGGATGCCATGATTCTGGCATTGAGAACCTTTAGATCACCCAAACATGGAATAGAAACATCATCCAACTCACTAAGTTGTTTGATAAGGAAAGGTTTGGAAAATATCATCCATCCATATTGCTTAGCAAGTATTTGTTGTCATGAAGACCCTGCTAGAAAATTCAAGTAAGCACTCAAATTTTAGAGTCTGTATCTACAGGGCAGGACAAAACAGTCTGAGTGTTACATTTATTCCTAAGCTACATGCAGCACATCTATTCTCTGTTTTAATTAATTATTCAAAGAAATGTTTGATCTATCTAATGTTCCTTCATCTCAATATATTTATACAAATTTGCTCAGTAATTTTACGGGACACAAAGAAGGCTAAAGCAAGCCATATGGAATAAGAGTAGAGAATGAGAGGAGTGTATGGGTATGGGTAGCTTTGGAGAAAGAAAAGGGAAGTGGGAGATGTTTAAATTATGTTATAATCTCAAAAAAATTAAAAATGAGCACAAATATTCAAGCACAAAAGAAATGTAACCCTGTGGAGTGAGGGGAAAATCGTCTTCTTTATTTCTGAAGATATTATTCCTTCAACCATCACCTCTTCAATGAGGACTGCAATCTGCCCCACCCCCACCCCAACACCTGCAGTCTATTTTATACTCTCCTGCCAATCATCCCGTCAGACATGGCAGCAGTTGTATTATCTACAGATGAAAATCCATATTTAGCATGGTTATGCATTATTATTTACAGTTTTATGCTGTTGTGGAAAATATTTCTAGGCTGGGCTTCCTTGTACTAATATACAACAGTTTATACAATGCCTTCTAGGCATCTTCTGGATCTGTATGTACCTGCTGTCTTTCAGGCTGATCACCAGGGAAGATAATGTAGAAGAAGTAAACAATTTCAAGTGCTTCTTTAATTTATTAGTTATTTCTGCTAAACAGTATTCAGCTGTAGTCATTTTCAGATGAAGGACAACTCGGTCAGTGACAGACCATGTGCACGACTGTAGTACTATATGATGACAATTAGTGACTTCACAGCTGCTTGGTCTGCTGCATATATCTGAGCTTCAGAAATAAAACCGTTCATAGTATATGACTCAGGATGTGTTTCCTGTCACTGCAGCAAAGTCTCTTTAAGAACATTTCTAATCCTTACTCCCCTCATCTATACTTGCAAAGAAATAGAATTTACAAGGTGTACGTAAAAGCACAAGCTAGCATCCCTTTCTAGTGAAAATATCTTAACATTAAGAATAATTTTTATCATCCTACAGTGTACATTATTATATACACTATAAAGTTTTATGTTAAAAAACTGAATTATAATAAGGTACTCTTCTGTCCATCCTTTACAGTACCTATAAACAAGGGAACAAGCAGAGAATGTTAGACTAACTCATTCACATACGAATTCCTTAGACAGTACTAACAAGCCAGAGGATGCTATATAATATAACTTAGACACACTGACTGTCAGGGGTCATAGGAGCTGGGGCTCTGAGATGTGAAAACTGGTAATAGCAGGGTACTTATCAATAAAGTTTGAAGCAGGATTCCATGGCAATTTCTTAATCATTTTGCTGTGAAGTGTAGAACTGACTCTTCCTGAATGATCAGTATAACTAAACAAAATCTCAAATGCTTACATTTCCTTCAAAGAAACTGTTTCTTGTGAGTGTGAAACTGTGACTGTAATTTCAGAAAACGGACTTAACTTTTTCAAGTAGTTATTTTTTTTTCAAATATATTTGACTCACATAGGCTGGTCAGGCTGCTTAATGGGCAAAGAATTACTCTGCAACAATTATTATCAAAATTTGGATCTCCAAAACTCAAGTAGAAAGGTATGGGTGTAGTGGCCCTTTTTCAATCCCAGATTTTAAAATGGAGTTGGGGACCCTTGTGGCCAACTGACTAAGCATGCTATCTAGGCATGCACCAGGTTTAGCAAAAATCATACCTGTGGTTCATAGGCTGTAACAATGGTAAGCCCATTGCTTTGAGGAAGTTAGGGAACATTCATTTGAGCTACATTACTTGATTGATAGACATTTTCAGGAGCTCTAATCTTGAATTAACTGGAAAACTCCCTGGAAGAGAAGCAAGAACTGCAATGGTCAAAGGCTGAAATGCTGCCCTTGCGGTTTTCCACAAGTGATTTTGTCCACATGAAAAATATACTGTGTATAGAAGCCCAGTGTTCTAGTCTTTTCCTTTTTCTCTTTTTTAAAAAATGTTGATGTGATAAAATACACAGACAAAACAACAACAACAACAAAAATCAAAGAGAGTTTTAGTTCACTTACGATTCCAGGTCTGGTCCATTATTGTGGGAAAGTCAAGGCAGGGACTTAAGGTGTCACATATAAAGTGAAGAACAGAGCAAGAATAACTGCAGCTTCTTTCCTTGCTTGTTGACATCTACCATTTACCTCTCTCATACTATTCCAGATCACACTACCTGGGGAATTGTGCTACCTACAGTGGTTTGAATCTTCCTAGACCAATTGATAAACAAGGGGATTCCACACAGATATGTCCTTAGGCCAACTTGACCTAGATAATACCTCATTGAGAAGTTCTCCCCACGTGATTCTAGGTTGTACCAAGTTGACAATTATAAACCAACTTGCATTTTGATTGTTTGTGGCTGTCTATAATGGTCTCCATCTGTAGCAAATAGAATCCTTGAGGATACGTGAAGTCTTCATTTATCTGTAGGGATAAGCTCAATTATTTAGAATGTATTTAAGGATTGTACTGGTTTAGTAAAATGGTGGTTTTAGATTCTTTTCCAAGACCCATGAGTTCACTGACTCTGGCTAGGTGTCCAGTACTAGGAATGACTTTTGTCTTGTTAAGCAGGTCTTCAAACCATACCAATCAAAATGCACGGTTATAGAGTACAGTAATCAACAAAACAACTCCCACATCTACAGCTCAGGAAATATTGCAGAATGAGTGGAAAGATTATAAGAGTCAGAGGATCAGAGTTTACGATGAGATGGTGTCATCTAGTAATGTCAGAAACTATATGTCAGCAACATGAGATAAACAAGAACTCCAAAAGGTATTCTAAATTAAACAGGGGGAAACCAAAGAGGCTTCAACCCTACAGGGAACAAAACAAAACAAAACAAAACAAAAACAAATAAACAAATGTAAAACCCACAAGCAACTAAGAAATGCTGAGGGATGAAATCAAAGGAACAAGTGATGTATTTATATTATTATATTAAAATATAAAATAAGCAATTAAAACAACTAACTTGCATACATAGTGAATGACATGTTTGGAAGTGATATCCAACATGAGTGTTAGTGTTTAGGGTGCTTCATTATTGAGTATAGCCTTCAAATAATAGGAACCAGCAAAATATTTTACAAATGAATATTATTATACCTTATACCTAAAAAGGCTATCTGCTTCCTACATGGAAAATAACCCAGAGACAAAATAAAACTATTGATGAGATGGGAAGCAGAAAAGAAAGCATTCTAATAAATTACAAAAAAATACTAATAGCTATACCAGATATGGTCAAGGAGATCCATCATCAGTAGTTCTGCAGAGGTTGAAATTTACAGCATATTCTGCCTGGTTGCCTGTTGTGGGAGACATGAAAATTTATACTGTTGCAACTTGCCTTTCAGGTACCTTTGAAATTTAGATGTAAAATAACTTGTTCATATCTGGCAGACCAGTGAAACTCATGAAGAAATAGATCATCTTAATTCATTGTTAGAGCTCGACTTCTTCAGAACTTTAAATCATCTGAGGGATCTGGTTTGCCAGTCACTGGCAGTGTTAGTCACCATGTAGTAGAAAACATGGGTGGGGATGTCATTCCTAAGTAAGGAAATATCAAGAAAGATAAAGACAGGACATTTGTGTAGGTTTGCTGGCAAGGCAAGAGATGAGCTGCTGTTCTAGGAGCCAAAAATAAACCATGACATGGGTGGTCAGCAGCCTGAAGTGAGATTAAAATTTTGCAGTGGGAAAAAACAGATGTCAGTCAAATTAGCATGCAAAGTGTAATGTGGAAGCCCACTTTGTAACTATGAGGGGAATTGAGAGCCTTAGGAAGTATGACTTCCCTTCTATTACAAACTTAGAACTGAAACTGGAGAGAAAATATCAGTGAATAAGAAACTAAGCAGTCTTTACAGAAGACACAGAAGATCCTTGTCTGCGAAAGAAACCATGGTGGAAGAATCAAGAAAGGTGTTGAGTTCAGTGTAGAGGTAAAGTGAATTTCTAAACCTCATCTTGCACTTAAATGATGACTAAGAATCAACCAAAAGAGAGCCAGGGAGATGGCTCAGTGAGTAAAGTCTCTTGCTGATAAGCCTGGTTATCGGAGTTCCAACTTCAGAGCCTACTGAAAGGTAAAGACAGAACTAACTCCAAAAATAAGTCATCTGACTGCCACACAGGTTCTGTGACATACAACTCACAATACATACCATACCCATACACGTGCACACACACATGCAAATGTACCTAATGAACAAACACTTAATACACATACACAAACACTCAATACACATATGCACACAATACTCAATGCCCACGAACACACCCATACCACACACACACATACACACACACACAAACACACACACACACACACACACAGACACTCATCACATCCACACAAAAATAAGAAATTAAATTAAAAGAATCAATCTGATTCATCTCCTGACAAAACCCACCCCACTCTCGCCTTCTTCATTCAAACCAGAAGCTGTTTCTAGAAGACCCCAGTGTCCTCTTTTATTAAAGAGAAAGTTTTACAAAATCTGTTATTTATATCACTGCTTCCTTCTTTTTGGGTTTCTATGTTGGAGTATCCTGTTCTTCTGAGTGACCATGAAGTATGTTCCTCCAGGCCAGGCAGCCTCTGAGGAGTAGTTCTGTTCATGGTCCTGAATCACAGTGAAACCAGTACTGTGAATATTCATAACACTATGTGATATCTAACTAACTAACTAACTAAATAAGTATAAATAACCAGCTAGTTATGTACACAGTCTTGAAAATTGAGCTGAAGTACACATAATGATTTTCCCTAAGCCATATTCTCAAGGACATTTATTTGCTCAAAATAACGAAATAAATTATTGCTCTAGATATACTGCAAATGTATTTGGAAGCATTTCAAAGCATCCTAGTCAAGCCTGGGGTAAAACAGATTCAAATTTAGGTAGAACAGGACTGTGTTCCTAATCTTTTATGGGTGAGTAGCAGTACTAATGTATAAATATGTGCTGTCCTGTCCTCCCCACCAGGAGTGACTTCTCAAAACTGCTCCACCCTGAGTTTTAAGGCTGCCTTCCCAAACTTGTCTGCTCCCCCAGAGTTTCTACTCTATCTTTTTTCTAACATATTTCAGAAGACCTTTCAGCAACAGGCTAAATAATTTAGATACATATGATAGAACAAAGCTCACACCTAAATAGTATCTGCTACTAAAACACACTTTTAAAGTCATTGCAATTATTTCAATTAATTCATTCTGTCTTTACAGTGACTGCACTTCTCAATTACTAAGAGAAATTTATGATTGTAAATGAATTGTAATATAAGTGTTATGATCAGAGACTAGATCACCCTCTTCATGTGGTCTCTTGTCTGTCACTATTCTGCATCATTGTTTTTCTTTACACTGCAGTACTTGAAATTTCATTTAGATTCGTTTTCTTGGAAACAGCACTTCTTAATGTTTATCTCTAAATGCCATCTCCCTTTCATTCTTGAAAGCTCTTTTTATTGATTGACAATTCTAGGCTAATAATGCCCCCCCCCCTGCACCATTGGTAGATGCTTATTGACCTCTGGATGGTGTTTGTACTGTTGTGGTGTAGATTCATTTCCTGTCACTGGCATGGCCTTTATTTCCGCTACTTAAGATTTTATTTTCATCTGCCTTTAGTGCCCTGTGTCTAGCTGTGTGTTCTTTGGTTTGTTTTGCATGTGAGGGTTAATAATATACCTTCTAGATCATTGTCTTGATTCCTGTGATCTCTGAAAATGTCTTAGATAGCAGGGACTAAATATTGTAAATTTTATGCTATGTTTTAATGACAGTGACAATCCAGTTTCCATCTCTTTATAATTTTCTAAACTCTGAGAAAAAAATTATTCTTGAGCTTCAAAGTAAATAAATAAATAAACCTCTAAGACACCTCTTTCGTCAAATTCCTCAGGGGAAACAGATGCCCTGAGTATTCTATTACTAGAGACAAATAAGAGTCAAATGTATTGGGCAATAAGAGGAACTCTGAGAGGATTCTGCCCAGGGTAGGCCTCGTTAGATGAGTCACCTGAAGGTGCTTACTGGTCTTTCTCAGGAGTAGGTCTTTCTTGTCCATATGCACCTTATATACTGATTTGTTATAACTTCATTTTATTTTCATACATCTTTGATCTCTTTCCATGTCTAGATTGTTTTTGGGGGGCTCCTTAATTATATTTTTCTAAAGTTCAGAGGAAAAAAATCTAATTCCAAATCTCCTTTATTGTAATTTAGCTGCATCCAAGTCTTCAGAAATGAAATGACTGCTGTGTTCTGTTCTTGCATTATATGCCCCCAGAGTTCATAAGCATCCTCAAGAACACACTTTTCATTGTTTAGTCAGGACCACTCACTCATATGTACCTAGTATATACATCCAGAAAATTATAAATTCAATTTGAAATTGTAATTCTAAGATTGGGACTCACAAAAATTACATAAGAAAAGAAACATATTAATAATTGAAAACTGTTGGAAGATAATTAGAAATGAATTTTCCAGCAGCCACATTCCAACCAATGATTAGAGTATGTTAGTTCCTAACAACATTTTAATGAGAACTCACTAAATGTGAAGAACTTTGAGAGTTTGCTTTATTCCCAGTTATTAAAACAAACAAATCTATTTATTCAAACATGCTCAGTTAACCTGTTTTGTGCTTCAAATGAGTAAACTAAACACTATTATGCAAGACCAAAGTACTAGGATACATGCATAAAACCATGCATTATAGTCACACCCTTATCTCAGTAGGACATTTTTTTTTTCACGAATCAGGTAGCATGATGCTTTAATAAAGTAGCTTCTCTTGCAACACATTGTAATTGTAGACAAGTCCAACCATTGCCTCTGATATTGTATGTTAGCCATTACCAAACTTCATTTAAATAAAGGATAGATGCTTAACATTTTGCCCTTAAGACTATGTCATTAGTGTGGTAGCTACCTACTCTGCTCAAACATTGTTGCAGAAAGCATAAATGTATGGATATATAGGTTCTCTTCCAAAATGTACTGAAGTCCCTCAAAATTGAATTTCTTACGTTACTCATTCACAAAATAGTGTCTTCTGATTATTTGTAAAATTTATATAAAATCACAAAGCACTTTTGGATTCTGATTTGCACAGAGCCAAGTAGTGGACAGAGAACATTCTTCGTTGCCCTCCTCATCACCACTGACCCACACCCCTACCTGAACTTAAGTCTCTGACATTGCCCAGGGTACTCTGTCCTCACCAATGCTGCTCAATAATCTAGCCTAGTGATGCTCACATATACTCATCTCTATCTTGTGCTCTTCTTCCTTTTGTTCTCAGCATGTCTATCTCTCTCGCCTCTAGAAATGTCAATTTGTTGTACCAATGGTAGAGTTTTCTCTGATCCATCTGCCTTTCCACCATACAATGGGCTACTCTGAAACAATCTCTCCATTATCCTATGTAATTCCCCAAATTGTAGCCATTGCTTTTTGCTGTTAGGATATTTTGTATACTATGTTAGGAAGTTTGCAAGTCTTTTATACATGTACTATTCCCTCAACACCTAGAACTTATAAAGTACTCAGGATAACTTGTTCAATAAATCGTAAGTAAAGAGCGACAGTGAGGACATGAGCCATGGCAGAGCTGTGCCCAGCTATGTGAGGATGCTATCAGAAAAGTTTCTGTGTATGCATATCTGTTTTCCATTGTCAAAGTAATGCTTTCCTTGAAGGCACCTGAAACTACAGAAATGCATGAAAAAGAAAAATCAAACATACTTTTGTTAGCTTATTCCTCTGAGGCACAATCAACACTTTATTTAGTAAAATCTCACACTGTTCTGTGTTCAATACGTAAGATCATATGTGAGTATACAGTCTATCAATAGCCATTCATCTTTTTTGATCTTTTCAGGGGAGGATAACACATTTCTATCGCCACTAGTGTGTTCTTGTTCTCAGAGGAAAGCATATATAATTTATAAGTAATAATTTAATAATATATACATATATGATAATATAGTGTTATATGTAAACTTATAGAACAATCATTACTGACAGATAAATCCTCAGCTTTATTCATATGAAATAGTCAACATTTCAAAAAAAAATAGCAGATATTTAGATATTTTAGAGTTACAAGACTGACAAAGCTTGGAGGTAGAAAAATGTCAATTATTTTTGCAACTAAAATAATTTTCTAGACTTTGAGTTCATAATTTTTTTCTCTTTTATAAGTAATTTCCTTGGCTCTGAACTCATGGCTTTTGTCATCATTAGAAATGTAATTTTATCTATTGAGATGTTTATTTTTTCTTTTCTGTAAATGTCAGATTTAAGATCAAATTCACGCAATGCTCGAACTCCCCTAGCATATCTCTTCTGTTCTCTGCTCTGCCAGTTAAGATCCAGTGAGGGGTACTGAGGCCACAGTACCCCTGTCAGTACTATCCCTGTAGCCTGTAGAAGTATTAAACATTTTACAGCTTCCTGACTTGGCAAACTCATGGGACTTTGACTTCCTAGCCTCGTCTATCTGCCCACTTATTTGTTGCCTGCTTCCAGCCACCAGCTTCTTCTCAGCTCCATGCAATCTCTGAGACTGAGCATACTTGAGCCCCAGGCAATTTTAGTTTTATTACTTTAGGTCAGCCATGAATACCCATTTACTTTGAAGAAAAGAAAGCTGTGGGCACCAGGGTGTTGTGCCTTTCTGTTTCCACAACCACTCCTGACTTGTTTTAATCCTAGGGATTTAATCCTAGGGTGACACTGTCACCTTCATGGGGAACATTTTGCAAATTGACAGGAAGGAAAGTAAGCACAGACCTAGGTTATCCATGAACATTGTGCCTTACAGATGTATCCTTATAATTTTTCCATTATGCTAATTTTCCAATTATGCTAATTTTTCCATTATGCTAAATTTAGAAAGAAAGACACTTTGACAGCATAGCAGTTAAGAGTTTAGGCTCAAGAACAGAACAACCTCTCACCAATTCCAATTATGCCATTTGTTGTTCTGTGACATTTACCAATTATCTCCCTTTGACTTTAAACTGGAATGGTTGAAGCCTGTGTAATAGGTATCATATCAGGGTTAATACAGTAATTTATTAAAGTTTTAGTGTCTTTTAGGGCAATAGTAAGGGCTTGCTAATACTGTATAATACTTTTGTAAAGAATGTTCCCAATTAATCTTTTTACATTAGGAAAAGGACATGTCAGTAACTTAAGCCCAGGAGCTCAGGGAAGGGAGCTCTAAAAGAACAAAATGGCCAAGTGTGTTCTGGAGGATACCATTTCCAGCTCAGAAAGCTGAAGTTGTTTCCCAGGCAACAGACGTGCAAAGAGATGAACAGAGAAGATCACAAAAACCATTTTGCCATTTGTGTTTCTCACTGTTTTGAATGGGAGACTATCTGTTCATCTATAAGGAGATTTATCAGAATTGACTCACATGATTACATATCATGGTTATAGGAGCAGAGGCATTTCAAGATATGAGAACCATAAAGCTGGAAGCATGCAAGTGCCAGTGGTCTATTTTAGTCCACACTCTGTTAAATTCAAGAAAAAATACTTTGTCACTTGAGTCTGAAGACAAAGGACCAGCTTTGATGCTCATGCACGCATCAGGACATAGGGGATTACCTTTTACTTAGTTGTTCCTATGGATTTTACATTCATTGACTTAGATCTCTCCAAGTTGGTGAGCATAATCCTCTATTCTCAGTCTATTTATTGAGATGCTTTCCTCATGCAACCCCTCCCCTCTGATAAAGTTTTAGACAAATTCTAGACTATATATTGGGTGACCCACTGTTGGAGCCAACTTCGTATGTAAAATGAGCTATCTTACTACCCTAGGCTCTGCAAAAGTGTGACAAGGAGCTCCAAAGATTGTAGAACAAGCATCTTCATGATAAGAGATAGTAGTGTGAGTGGGCTGGGTTGAAGAGTGACAGAATTTCACTAATAAAGATATCAAAGGAGATCACAGACCTGCATATCTAAGACATTTGCAACATGCCAATCTCCTCATTTAATTGCTCAAATATGGAGTATCGCCTAATAATTTAAAACTTAAGAAATATGCTTGCTCTCCTGCACTTGACACAGTTTTTCTTAAAACTTAATAAAGACCACTAATTCTTGTTTCATTGTCTTGATATAAGATAAATGGAAACTAAAGGATTGTCCTTCTATCGATAGACATATCCTATGATTTCATAGGGAGCATTCAATTTGGACATTGAGTTATGTAAATTTAGAGTAAAACATTTTTCCTGATTTTTTGGTGTGATTTATTTGGGATAATATATCTATGTCTTTACCATTTGAGTGTGTAACTGTTCGAACTAAAGTTAGAAACAGTCCTCAGATTTTTGTGACTAGAATTGATCCCATCACAGTTTGTCTCATTAAGTATTCTCCAGCAAGTGCAGCCAGCGATGATGCCCTGAACTTCTTCAAGTGAGCAACTCCACCAGGTAGTTCTACTCCCTGGTCCTGATGTGGGAAAGTTTTTATAGTTGTAACTAAAAATTCTTCTGGAGTCTCTTTCTCTCCATGGCTTCTCCTAAGTATCTAAGAGAAACCACTATGTACTCTGAGCATTTTTCTTTGAGTCTCCTGAAGAAGATGGTCGGGTTCATTCAGGACTGTCGTGCTTCCAATTACCCCAGCAGTAGTGGATAGCTATCCTTCTGCTATATAAAGCAGTGGACCAGTACATTTTCCAAACTGTTCCCTAGAAACTGCTGTTGGGTTTCTAGAGGTCTTTGAACCCCTTGTTCCTACCCATTCCCAGAGCTGATGCTCTTTATGATAAGAAAAAGGAAGTATGTTGGCATTAGAAAGTGGGTCTTTCCCAACAGATCATACCAGGCCACCACAGTCGCATGAGAAGAGGGTGAGAGGAAAAGGGGGAAAGGAGTCGGGGTGTCTGTCTTTTATTTGGACCATGGCATAGATGCCAGTTAATCACGGGAGTATGTGACAGTTGCCATGGCAACAGACTCAAGAGAGTCCTTGTCCCCTAGGGGTGACATCATCACTGGAAAGCTGCTTCTAATGCCTACACCCCTCAGTAGTCTGTTTTTGACTTCTACCATCAGCTGGCAGAGATCCCCTTGCCTGGAGATTTCAGCAAACTTTGTTGTTAGTCTGACTTTTTTATGTCCTGTTTGCCTTTCAGGAGACCTGTATAGGGATAGGGTGGCATTTGTATCACTAGCAATTAATGAAGTACTAATTAATTATACTACTAATTATATTACTAATGAAGTAGTAATTAATTATAAAGTACCCATTGGTATGTTGACTTTCTTCATGCATGATATTATCTCTGAACAGAGATTCACTCAGAAAGTCTGTGTGTTCGTCCCCGATTGATATTAATTACATTTTCTTGTAGCATGTAGCTTAAATGTTTACTCTCTTATGCTTTCCTCTGAAGATTAAATGTTCTTAATTTTCACATTATTCTTTTTATCAATTTTATCTATAATTTTGTGGCTTAAAAACTTTCATGTATCAAAATAATGTGGGAATTGTTTTATCAGTTAAATACCATATTTACTCACCTTTAGATTAGGTGTTTACATGTTGAATGAAGCAGGACTCTTTTTTTGTGTATCATCTATGGATTCCAGGTTATACCGTCACAAATATTTGCATAAGATCCCCCAAAAATGTTCTGGGGCATAAAGTTGAGAAATCTCTGCCTAGTGACACATGAATTTTTACTAAGAGTTTCTTTGTGAGTTGTACCTCAGCAACAGCAAAAGAGTTGTTATGTAATATTTTTACAATGACTATTAAGTTAGAGTGACTCTTAATTTTTTTCCTCAGTAAGAAAACTATGTTGCTACAATTGTATATTTAAAAATGTTTGTTTACATTAACTTAGTCATTTCTCTCTGTCTCTCTGTCAGTCTGTGTGTGTGAGTGTGTGTGTGTGCGCGCGCACGCACACATGTTTGAGCAATTTGAGATGTAGAGGAAAACAGCTGAAATTTGGTTTACTTCTTCCATCATGTGGGTCCTAGGGTTTGAACTCAGATCTTCCTGGTTGCAACAAATAACTGTACCTGCTGACGCATCTTGCCAACCAAATTGTAGATTCTAATTTCGCTTAGATTCCATAAATAATTTATTAATCAAACAACGTTGCATCTACTGAATAAGGACACATGTATCTTAAAATCTTCCATCTTTTCAGTGAAATTAATCATTTGAAGCTTGCAATTGCTCAGCTTCTAATAGTGTTAATTCTGCCCCCTGAGTTTTTTCTTTGTTCTTTTGATTATTGCTACAATAGGCTTGGTTTTGGATTATGGTATTTAAATGATAATAAAAAGAATCCCCATATGATTTTGATACATGAAAGTTTTTATGTCACAAAATTATTGATAAAATGGACAATGTGAAACATAAGAACATCTAATCTTCAAAGGAAACCATAAGAGAGTAAAACATATTAGCTACATGCGACAGGAAAATATAACATCAATACCTTTTGTATCAATAGCGCACAAACACACAGATTTTCTGAGTGAATCTCTCTTCAGAGATGATACCTACTGCATCAGTTATAATCGTGCCCACTCTGAACATTTCTGTGTTCGATATTTTTAGATAACCCTTAAGAAAAGCATCGTGTGAGACCTGTGTTCTCCTGCAGTCACTTGGTCTGTTTCTTAATGGTACATTCATCTCATTTGTACCTGGATAATTGAATCAGATGAATCACACTGTCTCAGTCTTTGTAGTTCTCTCTCCTTTATTTTCTTTTTTCACTGTGGTGTTCTCTTTTTAATTTTTCCACTCAGTATTCAGGTATCTCTATTTAGATTTGCAAACAAATCATCCTCTTTGCATGTGCCCATTGTAGTTACCACATGTACACTATAATCTGACTTTATATTCTTCTTAGGAAATACTTTCAAAGTACCTTTTAGTTTTGGATCTTACATTATTATTTTTCAGTCCTGTTGCTTTTGTTCAGTTCTCAGTGTGTCATCAGATCTGGGTACACTTGTGTTCTCTTATGTATTGTCAATCTGCATTTCTTCCCACATGAAAATCAGCTTCCAAGTGTCACTTACCTATGGTGAGTTACATCCTTCAGAGATGTATTAAGTGAAAATAGGCTTTGAGAAACAATCCCAGTTTTGTCTGAATCCACTTTATTTTGCTTTTGCCCTTGAAAGGGTTTGGCTGAGGTATGGGAGCCAGGTTGTTACTCACTTCCCTTCAGCCTACAGAATGTAACACTTGAATGTTTCCTGATTCCACTGTGGGGGAAAGTGCCCTTCTTTCTCTCTGGATCCTGTAAAAATAACCCCTTTTTGAACACTAGACAACATCCAGTAATTAATACTTTTGTAATTCATCCTGGAAAATTCCATGGAGAATTTTGTCTTCATCTTGTTTTGTCTTTTCAGTTCTCTTACATTTCCCCTTATTTTCTCTCTACATAAACTCTACACTGAAGTATTTCTTAAGGCCCTTTCAGAGCATGACTTGTAAGAGGCTGCAAAATCTGTGTAATGAGTGGTTAACTTAGATTACAGAATTTTCTATATTGAATTTTATACATTTCTCAAATATAGATGATTCTTCCTGTTAGTGTTGTAATATCTCTAAGATGTTAAGATATTCTTAGTTATTTTATAGCCTATGTATGTTCTTTCTATTTCCAGGAGTCTTTAACATCAGTTTTGGTGATGTGTTACTATAGCACTCTCCGTTTAGTTTGATGCTCTTGATCTTAACATGCCACAAAAGATATATTGTCTTTTGAAGAATTATTTTTAGCAGTTGTTGGGTACCTAGAATGGAGTAAAAATTACAGAAAGCAGTTGTATTTTCTTTGGTTGGTCACTCTATTCATTTATGTTCCATGTAAGTGTAGTATGGTTGAAGATATTTTTACAGTCATCTGTACGTGGACTGCAAATATACAAGTGGAGCATGTGTGATTTTAAAAGTTCTCTTACATTTTCATCTGAGTGTTTAGCAGCA
The DNA here is from genome assembly GCA_019843965.1 of Rhynchomys soricoides. Classification (NCBI taxonomy): domain Eukaryota; kingdom Metazoa; phylum Chordata; class Mammalia; order Rodentia; family Muridae; genus Rhynchomys; species Rhynchomys soricoides. The sequence goes on along the minus strand of JADRCH010000131.1, from coordinate 3,581,488 downwards.
GTATTTTCATTTTCGTGTTTGTTTATATGAGTTATCCACTCCATCTTCAAGAGAGTGTTGGGAAATTAGCATGGCATGAAGAACCTTGCTCAATCACATGAGAAAGGCAGTATATTGTATAACTTCAGATTCATAGACATCGTTTCTTTCAGATTCTTGACCTTATTTAGACTCTAGACTTCATCTTACAACACATTAAGATGTGATCCCGCAAAACCAAGAATTGAAAAACTACACAGACAGACTGATGCCTGTCATCTTATTACCGTATATATAGTTTCCAAATCCAAACTATTATGGAAAGATGACCAGCATACTTTATATGTTGCTGGTCATTCTGCAGCAAATAAATGTCAATCATTGATTCTTAAAAACTTATAGTATACTTACTTTATTATTTCTAATTCTTGGTAACTCTTTTATATCTCAATTGTCAATTTGAGATGGAAAACTGACATTAAATACTTTTTATCAAGTTTTATTAAATAAATCACATGATAATTAAGACTACATTTAAGACAGTTTTCAATGTTTTTATTCAACATTGAATAAAATATTATTCAATTGTTTTTGTTGATATTTTAAATATTTGTACGATGAGCTCAAACGATGATTGATTTAAAAAAATCCTTTCTAAATATATGATAAATTTAACTTATGTCACATAATGTGAATTGTAACAGTTTGATTTATTGTACGTTTTGCTTACCAATTCAAAGAACTTAATTTTCTTCAAAACACACCGCCTGGGAGAAAGTGCATGGTTATTTTTGTCTCATTTTGACTTATAACTTCAAGACAGATATGTTTGCACATTATATATTCAATTAAATATTTTGAAGCTAAATAAATATGTATATATACATATATATATATTTTTTTCCTGGTTTTGGGGCATCTAACACCCTACGGCCCAAGGGCTTCTCCTACCCCTGATGGCTAAAAAGACCCTCCTCTGCCACATATGTAGCCAGCACCATGGGTCTCTCCATGTATATTCTTTGGTAGGTGATCCAGTCTCCGGGAGCATTGAGGGGTCAGGGCAGTTGACACTGTTGCTCTCTCCATGTGGCTGCAAACTCCCTCAGCTCCTTCAGTCCCTTCTCCAAGTCCTCCATCTGGGACCTCACACTCAGCGCTATGGTTGCTGTGAAGTGACTCTTGGGTATTCCGAACTTTTGGGCTAATAACCACTTATTAATGAGTACATCCATGTTCATTCTTTTGTGACTGAGTCACCTCACTCAGGATTATATTTTCAAGTTCCATCCATTTGCCTGAGAATTTCATGAAGTCATTGTGTTTTTAATAGCTGAGTAGTATTCCATTGTGTAAATGTACCACATTTTCTGTTTCCATTCCTCTGTTGAGGGACATCTGGGTTGTTTCCAGCTTCTGGCTATTATAAATATGGCTGTTATGAACATAGTGGAGCATGTGTCTTTATTACATGTTGGATCATCTTCTGAGCATATGCCCAGGAGTGGAATAGCTGGTTCCTCAGGTAGTATTATGTTGATTTTTCTGAGAATCTGCCAAACTGATTTCCAGAGAGGTTGTATCAGCTTGCAATCCCACCAGCAATGGAGAAGTGTTCCTCTTTGTCCACATCCTCGCCAACATCTGCTGTCACCTGAGTTTTTGATCTTAGCCATTCTGACTGGTGTGAGGTGGAATGTCAGGGTTGTTTACTACATCTTTTGATGTGTAGGACTATTATTAATGTTCTCAACATTTTGAGAGCATTTTTAAAGGAGAAATTTTGTCAAATAACTGCTTCTGGAGATTCTGAGTACAACAGTAAATTCTCCTTCAACAACAAAAGGCATTATTTTCTACATCTAAAGAAAAGTTGCAAATGTGGCTTTGAGTGTCACACTGAATGACACAAATTTTCCTTTAAGCTCTGTAAAACTGGTAACTCCATTAACCTTTATAATTCTTTGTCTTCTTTTTATCTTAAATATTTTTCACACAGTGTATTCTGATCATGGTTTCATCTGCCTTGTATACTCCCAGATCCACTTCACCTTTCCACTGCTTCAGCTTCAGGCATTTTTTCCCCTCTTTTTAGAAACAGACAAACAAAAAGGCAGGTCAATAAATATCCAAATTGATAACAAAGGCAACAAAAAAGAAAGAAAGGAACACACACACACATTCACACACACACACATCCACACACACACATACACACAAACACACATGCACACACACACATATACACACACATACATACACACATATACACACACAAACATACACACACACACACATCCACATATATACACACACATACACACACACATATTCACACAAACATACACACGTACACATACACACACACACACACACACACACACACACACATCCACACACAAAGCCCATAAAAACACAAATTTGAAACAATAATGGATGAACCAAAGATAAGGTAAAATAATGCCTAAGCAAAACATTATGAGACAAAATATCTCCAAATGTATTATTGAATTTGTTTTGCGCTGGCCCTCTACTGTTGGGCATGGAGCTTGCCCTTAAGTATGGTTAATATACCAAGAGAGACTCCATTGGAAAACACTAATTTACTTTGTGTGTGGTAGCCACTTGGAAGTTGTTTCTGGATTAGAGATGGGGCTTGTGTCTGCTTCCCTTCTCAATGCTAGGACCCCATCTAGATTGGACCTGTGCTGGCCTGTGCATGCTGCCACAGTCTCTGTGTGTTTATATGTTCATCAGTCCTGTTGTGTCTGGAAGACACTGTTTCTTCATTGTCTTCCAGTTCCAATAGCTCTTACACTCTTTCACAGTGTTCCCTGAGCCCCAAAGGGAGAGATTTGATGGAGATACCTCATTTTCAACTGAGCATTCCATGGTCTCTCACTCTTTTGATATTGTCCAATTGTGGGTCTCTATATTTGTTCCCATCTCCCATGGGAAGAAGCTTCTTTGATAATATCTTCTCTATTAGTATAACAGAATGTTGTTAGAAGTCATCTTATTGCTCTGTACAGGCAGGTCACAACTGTAGATCACAGCGTTAGCTAGATTGGTGTTTCCTTTTCCTCTTTGGTACCATGGAGAGTACCTTCTTACACCAAGAACACTATTCAGTTTGGGTGAAGACTCTACTTCTAATGACATGAACACTATTCAGTCAACTTCTCCATGTTCTGTGAGTTATGTGAATGTTATCTTCAGCAATAGGGCCTTACTATCAGTTTGTGGAGAACAACCAATAGTAGTGGTAATGGTCTGGGTTATTTGGGGATTTTCATGGAGCTTCTTCGGCCAAGAAATCATTTAGACACAACCCATTCCTTACACTGAAGATTTCATTTGCAGGCAAAATGTGTCTAGTTTGGGCTTTCTCTCTCCCATTATTTGCTAGTGCTGTTTTTTTTTTTTTTATCCATATGTGAATATATTTTAAGAAGCTTCTATTACATTGGGTTTTCATATGATTCTCAGGAGACTTTTAGTTTTAGCCATCCCTTCCTGTGTTTACTCCTTAAAATCTTTCTACCCCTCTTTTGCAGAGTTGCCTGAGTCCCAAGGGAATGGATTTGATGGAGACACTCAATTTACAACAGAGTTTTCCATGGTCTTTCACTCTCTGCACATTGCTCAGTTGTGGGTCTCTGTATTTGTTCCCATCTCCTACAAGAGGAAGCTTCTCCCCTCTTCCCTCCCTGCCCCAATTGATGCTCCCATTCTAGTCCCCAGCCCTCAACCATCCATTACTGTCTATTTTAGTTTTCTGTAACCACCACCCACCACCCATATTTCCTTACTCTATTCTCTCTCTCTCTCTCTCTCTCTCTCTCTCTCTCTCTCTCTCTTTCTCTGTGTGTGTGTGTGTGTGTGTGTGTATGTGTGTGTTTCTCAATATAGAAAAAAGAAGAAAATCTTAGCATTTTAGACAGCTCTAAGACACATGCATAATAAATAGAGCACAGTTAGGAGAGACGTAAAAATCACCTCCATGTCTCCATTGTTCTACATTGCACAACTCACTGTTATAGTTTGTTATGGTGGTTTGAATGAAAATGGTTCCCATAGGGTCCTCACTTGGTAGAACTGTTTAGGAAAGATTAGAGGGTATGGCCTTGCTGAGGAAGGAGTATCACTGGAACCAGGCTTTGGAGTTTTAAAAATCTAATGCAATTCCCAGTGTTCTTTAAGCCTTCTTCTTGTGAATCAAGATGTGGCCTCTTAGCTATTCCTGCTTCCACACCCTTGTTCTGCTATCATGGTCTCTAACCCTGTAAAACCATAAAGCAAACTTCAATGCTTTTTTGTCTATGCTACCTGGGTTATGGTGCTTGGTTATAGAAAAGTTACTAATACACAAATGATACTAGGTGACTTAACATTTAGATCTCTTTGAAGTTATCCAAGCATATTTAGATATAAATGCTGATAAGTAGACAATGATTATGCTAGCTTTCACTTGCTATGGCAGGACAAGGAAGAAAGAGATTACCACTTAAGGAAGAAAGGGAGTATTTTAACTCATGGATTTAGAGGATTCAGGATTCACGAACTCACTACCTTTCTTCTGGGCCATGATGTGGTTGAGGCATAATATAACCTAGTGATGAAGGGATGATGGCCACCTCATGCAAGACATTCAGCAGATTAAAGGCATGGTGGAGAAATACAGAAGCAAACAAGCAAAGGAAGAGAGTACTGAGGAGAGAGCAAGATGAAGGAAACCTCTGGGGGTATGGTAAATCATCAAACATTGCACACAAGGGCTTGTTCTTTCAGATGGGGCTGGATTTCTAATAACCCAGATCACTTATTATCAAACTATCAACACTGTTACAGTTGTTTTATAATTACTTCTCACTAGCTCCATCTGGTGATGACAGAGGTTTCAACTCATCAGCCCTTGGTGGGAGGAAGCACTTTCCATGGAAATTATAATTTAAATGAAGTGTCACTAGATTGTGTAGCTAGGGACTGTGTGTCAATATATCACCTAAGTCTACCACTATCAAAAAGGAAGTTTTGTGATTCTAACACACTTGCTGAACTTTGAAGTGTTAAAAATGTGCACTTAAGTTTGAGAATTATAATAAACTAATAAGATGCACACACACACACACACACACACACACACACACACACACACACACTAGTTTAGAATCCTACAATAGCCACTAAGCCGCAATTCATATTTTAATTCTTTGACATCTTTTTTTCCTGAGATGGGCTCTTACTAGGAATCTCAGGCTGCTCCCTTGAACTCATAATCATTCTGCCTCAGTCTTATGAGTGTAGTGCTGGAATGACAGGCATGTGGCTTCACACTTGCCTTCATATTAAATAAAATATTTGATGAGGTGGATGGACTGACTGTGAAGTTGATGCCCTTGTTGGACTTCTTGATAAGTGGCACTGACAATAGCTGTGCAATCAGGCAAACAAGGCCACAGCTTATAATACTACTGACTCTTCTTATAGACTTGCTGACTTTATCTGAATTCTTTGGTATTTTATTTACTCTCTTTTATTTAATAAGAATAACTGTGCGTATATCACATAGTAAACTCACGACATAAAGACCAAAGTAATAATGTGGTCAGGTTCTGTGCAATGTAATTTCTTGACAACAATATTAGAATAACATATATAATTATAATTGTAAGGGTGCAATAACCTTGGGAGCAGCTATGAGATCAATAACTCTACGCCCAGATCTGCTCGCCCAGTTCCCACACATTGTTGAAATGGGAGTCATCAAATTGTGTTCAAAAGTGTGAGAGTCAATGAAGCAGCCAAATGAAAGGTCACCCACAATCAAAAAGAAATTTACAGAACTCAGATTTATGGATTTCTTAATAAGACATTTTAAATTCACGTTGTTTTATTTTTTACATCCTATCTTCTTCCAGTTTACCTCGCTGAAAATAAGGAGATAATGATAGGTAGTTTGCGATTCAAAACATGTGGTTGAAAGAGCTTGGGGTTGGAACAGGGAAAGTTAGGCTGCTCCAGAAGGTGGTTTGGCTAGGGAGTTTCCTTTGGAGTGTGCAAAAAAGGAGAGTGTCTTAGTTTAGGGATAACATTCCTGGAAAACAGGACAACATTTTAGAGGAAAGCAGTAAGTGAGTGAGTTAGTGAGTATTCAGAGACTATTGATGAGACCAATGATCACCAGAGCAGGCAGGGCTGTGTTAATTTGTTGTTGAAGTTTCCAGCTCCCAACTCAGTTACTCTGGAGAAGCTAATGACTGACGAAAAAACCCAACCAACCAACCAACCAACCAACCAAAAACCTCTAAGGGGCTAAAGTAGAATAAAGTAGAAGGCATCCCACCCACTCTTTCTTTCTACCAGAACAACAGAACCTAAAACTGAAATATTGTTTGACTGCTTTAAACTACACATCTTCAGAGTCTTATGTCATTTTAATCCTATTATTCAGATTGCCTTTGGTGCCTTTGTGTTAGATCACAGACTTGTATGGGACCACAGATTTGGCAAACATCTCCATAAATGGTTGAATTTCAATGCTTTACTCCTGGTTAATGGGCCATTCGAAGTCCTATCTGAAGGCATCCAACACCAAGCCCAAAAACTATGGTCTGCAAGTTCTACTTGGAATTCTGCCCTATAGAATTGTACACACACACACACATAGCCCCCCACACAAATAAATAAATAAATACAGACAGACAGACAGACAGATGGCTTGGCTCAAGTAACTATGCTTTCTGGTCAAGTGCACATTACACTACAAAAACAATAAATCTAAAGTGACTATTAATAAAACTCATTTGAGGAGAAAAAACCAAATCATTGCATATTTTAAATACCAATCAAAACAAACTGTTACAAAATTATAAATATTTAAATAGCCCAAGACTTCAGTTTCAGTGCATATTTACAATTCTCTTTGGGAACAGGTGGGGAATGTCCTTGTGTCTTTCAGTCCTGGAGATGGCAGAATGGAGAAGCACTTGACCTCTCTGACAGTGTAGTTCTGTTGCAGCTCCAGATTGGATCAGCCCAGTCTCTCAGGTGTAATCTACACTTTCAGAACTGAAACACTACTAACAGAAGGTCCCTCCTTAACACAAGATTCATTATACCTGTTCCTTAGAGGTCCACACAGAAAAATTACCAGCCTCCTACACCCACACACACTTTCTGCAGCCCTGTAATAAGTCAGCAAGAATGTGTCCAGGAGAATGCAAACATGTAAAATAAATTTTAGATAACTTTTCACTTCCATGGTTCACATTTGTTACATTTTGTCTTTGCTATGATAAAAGCGGCTTGAAAAGGAATGTGTTTTATGACAGTTTGAGGGGTCTCAGGCCATCATGGTAGGGGAGGCATGGCAGATATAGTAGAAACATGCAGCTGTGAATCCTCACATCCATTTAGAACAGAAACCAGAGAACATGGTGATGGTTGTCATCTGGCTTTCTTTCTTTTCCCATTTGTTCATACCAGTCCATAGGACAGAGGAGTGCACAAATAGGGTGGGCATGCCTCCCCAATAAACATCTCATGAAACATCCTTGTAGATACAACTAGGGGTGCTCCTTCTAGATGATTCTATATTTCATGGATATGATAATAAAGATAACTATCACACTACTTAAAAATATTGTTTGATGTTGAAACACAAGCAAATCTTGTAACTTTTTATGTGATTGCATGCATCTAGGAAGAATCACTTACATTGTGAAATGTGACACCAGATACATACTGTTTCAGTTGTGTCACACCTGTTTTGATTAGCTTGGCGTTGGTATCATTTACAATATTGGCCCAAATGCTGAGCCAAATTCTTCTAAGTGGATTTTTATATCTAGTCTCTGATACCATATGTTAAAGGAGAAGTGAATACCTGTTTATTTAGCAAGTATCTAACAGCATTTGTACACTGAGCAGATAGTGCAAGTCTTTTGCTTAATACATATCAATCTTATAATCTTTTTTTCTTATAATCTTTTAGTGGAGAAGCAATTAAAACTTTAGAGGGTAGAATACTTTCAATTAGCAAACAATAGAGAGCTGGTTGCTTAGTGATAACACGTGTTGAGCAGGCACCAAATCTTGTGCTTAACCTCCAGCATCAGAAGTTAAAAAGCCAGGGCATAGTAAGATAAAGACAAAATGTGACAACTTGAGCTCCTCATTCCTATTGGCAGAAACATGTGCTCTTCAAAGCATCCTTGAGCTGCTTCAGGATTTAACAAGAGGTAGCTCCGGCAAGCTCCCATCCCAATCTTTTGACAGTGACAGTTTCTGGCTTCTCTATCTGTTCTCTTCCACATCCTTGATGGCTCCACCTGCCCATGTGCATTTCCAGTGCCTGGCACAGTAACCCTGATATTTTTGCCAAGGGCATTATCACAGGACTCTCCCAGTGTCTCCAATAAGAAATGGTTCCAACTCTATTTAGATGGGACTGAAGCCCTTCAAAGTTACTGAAAGAATGTATCTTGTGTTCAATCTCTATTTTCATGACTTACACAGCTTTAATTTTTCTCTTAGCAAACTGATGGGGCTCCAACATGAAAGGCACCTTTATGGTTGTGCTTATGTTTATGAATAATACTGAGAAAACAAAACATTTCATAACTTTATTTCAATTGATGTGATTTATTTAAGTGATATTGATACAATTAGGATGCAATGTAAAAGTAATGCTACCATTCTCAGCTTTCCAGGTCTAGATATGGCAAGCCAGGATATTCTCCCCCTTCACGGCTTGTGATGAATTTGTGAACCCAGCTCCTAATGCACAATGTGAGGCTTCTAAACTCTCAGATTTGCTATTGAAGGCAGTGTCCTCCTCCTACTCTAGCAGAAGCAGAACATAGCCCACTGCCACCACTTCTACCACATCAGCTCTCAATCCTCCATGTTCTTCAAAGCCTAATTTTCCCTGATAGCCATGGAAGCCTTTCTGTTCATGCCAATAAAAGTATAAGGATGATCATGAATACTCATAAATTAATAGCGCAAAGTCAGTTGAGGTGTTATATTTGCTAACCATAGTACCACCAAGATATGCTCCATTCAACTAGCTCTATACAATGGACTCATGAATACAAGTTCCAAATGATGTCTGTCCTGGTTACTTAGGCAATGCATGAGACCACTGTGATGGTGCTGATGGGAGGGAGGCATTGTCATCAAGCCACAATTCCATGGATGCCCTTTGAAGGAGGCAGGAAAGGGGACAGGGCGGGAAGGACATCAGAAAACAAATAGGGAGAGAAGGAAAGAGGGAGAGGAGAAACAGCACTGAGGAATGTGAAGAAAGAAAGAAAGAAACAAACAAACAAAGAAATTACACTGCTTAGCTCTGATCCCAAGCCTCACAATTTACAGCCACTAAGTCATTAGATGGCAAAGTGTATGTCATTAGGTGAGTTATTTGATTTCTTTGTTCTGCTTCCTTAGCCTAAAATAGGGGTAATATTGTTATATATCTCAGATCACATTCTTGGAGCACAAATGACTTAACAAAAGTCAGTAAAATAAGTACTGTCTCATAGTGAATATTATTAGTTCAGTACTGTTGGCAGTTTAATAACATAACTAAATTAAAATAATGGGATTTTGGCACGTCAAAATAATCCGTTTTTGAGGATTTCATGCACATATAGGAAACATTTTGATCATATCTATCTTTTACTTTACATTTTTCTACAGGACAACCCCCTCTGATTTCATGTCATCTCCTATATAATATTTTATAATCTACAGAGTCTTCTTACACATATGTCTATGCCTTACATCCATCTATAGAGCATGGGCAGACTAACAGGGGTTAAATGTGTGTCTTTCCTCTCTCATCCTCCAGGAGCCACCAGCAGTCAGTAGCTCTCAGCTAGATGTGATTAAATGATAAAACAATCTTTGTTCAGTTAGGTACATAAATTAAAAAATATATTTAAAACCTTATCATTCTTATAAACATTTATAAGCACTCACAAAAATCTGCAGGGCTATTTCTATTTTATTAAAGGTCCAGAAAATTATAGATCCAGAAATTGTGAAATACATAAAAAGATAAATTAATTCTAGGTCCTGCAAGTTCATTTGCAGCATAAACACTATTTTCTGCCAAAATATTGTGTTTGTTTTCCTATGGCCAATAGGTTTCACAATTAAATATCTATGTTATATTATTTCATATTATTTTAAAGGAAATTGCAAATAACACTATGACATTTTTATTATTTGGATATCTGATTTCTCATTCATTTGAGAAAGAAGTAAGATGTAAAATGCCTTAAAAAGTTCTGTTTTCCCAAAGCCAATGTGGATAGGAGAAGTTGTTAGATAATTCTGGAATTAATAAGGATTCAGTCAAGTGTTACATTCACTAGTTTTCAGTGAGAGAAGGAATCATGAGGATGGAGGACACAATTCAGAATGTCCATGGTTATGGAACTTGGAGGCAGGATTTACTAACTCTCTGGAAGACTGTCCTGTGACTTCCCAGCCATGGGCTTTGACTGGAATCATGCTATCTGGCATAAAATTCCCTCCTGTGGAGTTGGCCTCAAATCCAATCAGAAAGCAGTTAATTAACCCTTTAACAAGAGAAAACTATTGTATCAGGTGGCACACTTCTTACTCACCTGACTCGCTGCTATTGGATTTTGGAGAGTCCAACATTTGTTATGTCCACTAATATCTTTTCTCCCCCCATAGCGGGCTGCACAGCATCTTTTAGCACTCTAAAAGCTTGGTAACAGGAAGGTCTTTTCCTAGTCAGTTTCAGATTGATTTCTTTGTGTCCTAATGCCAAAAGTATAAAGTATCCTGAAGAACTGTATCTCATTCTGTAGTCATGGTGTGCATCTACAGGCAGTGACAATATAACCTGCATTGCTTTGGAGATCTCAGGGCTTTAATAATAACAGGGAGGTGTATCATGCCTTATACTGCAGTTTTCATGTAAGAGCCCAAACTTTTTGAAAGAGACATTGTCTACCCTTCCAAGACATTTCAATTTAAATGTTTTAAAGATTTGTTTTGAAATTAGCCTACTAACTAGTGGGATTACACAAGATTGTTTCTTCATAGAGATTTAATTTGGGTTAGCTCATCAACTTGGGGCAGGAGAATCTTACTCCCTTGTCCATTACTGCTTAATCCATTAGCCATCTATGTCCCCGTCTTCATTCACTTCTCATGTGCTTTACATCTCTCCAGTTGATTTAAGTTGGGTTGTGAGAAAGATGGCTGTCAGATGGCTTCTCATGGCTGCTTACTTTTGATTTATCTCATACTCCATGCTCTGCTTTACTATTTCTATCCTGTGTATTCTACCTCTCTACTTTCAATTTCAACTATAATCTACTGGCCACCCTCCCCTCACACCACCCAGCCAGTTTTCCTTCATGGGGTTCACACTTGTGTTCCACTTTAAATAAAGCAAGATGAAACAGGATGTTCATATGAGACAGAACATGTGGGTGTTTTCTTCCTGGGCCTGAGCTACCTTAGCCAGTACAATTTTTTTATGCCCCATCTATTTTCATGAAAATTCAATAACTGCCTTTTTTATAGCTGAAGTTCTATGTTAGAATTTGTTTTTTATTCAATGTTCATGCTGTCATATTGCCTCCTAAATATTTGGGTTTATTCTAAGACAACTATGCTGCTCTCAATTGTGGTCAGAGTAGTTTCTTTGTCTAAAAGACTGTTGTAAATGTAGAAATCATAACTAGTCAAAAGTAAAGAGAATAAGAGAGCAAGTATTCAACCAAAAATGGACCACATATGTCAATTCTCCTCCTCCTAGGATTAGAGCACATCACGGAAGACAAGTTTGAAAAAATATAAAAGATGCAGAAGGGTGTGAAGGAGTGCTCTGAACTGCTGCCTTTTGGGCATAACATGGTAATTACATTCATCAGCATACAGCAGATGTGGTTACCTGCATAAGATCTAGCAAACCAAAATTCAGGCATAGAGGGGCAAATGGCCTCAAGACCTTGTCCCTTACTGAGAAGCCCTTAACAGATGATAGTTTCTAAGAAATGGAGAATCCATCTCTGGGAAGGATTATCCAGTGTTAGGAGGCCCATGCTTTTGTAGATGGCCCTACACCCATGAACATTTGAGTAGCACCAACTGGGTCTAACAGGTTCTCATCAGCAATTGCAAAATGAAATGAAGTGGTAACAGAACCTGTCTGTGAGGATATGGTGAAGGTTTGAGAGATGGGGTTAATATGATCATTATATTTCATTGTATTCTTATGTTATAATCTTAATAATAAAGAAAATGTTTAGAAATGTTGCCAAGGATTTAAATACACATACACACACACACACACAGAAAAAGAGAGAGAGAGAGAGAGAGAGAGAGAGAGAGAGAGAATATCAGGTATTTGAAATACAAATGCATATCAACCTTGAAATACATATCAACCCTGATTCTTATATTGAAAAAGCTTTGGATATTGTGGGAGTTTAAATATGCTTGGCCCAGGGAGTAGCACTATTTGGAGATGTGACCTTGTTGGAGTAGGTATGCCACTGTGGGCGTGGGCTTTAATACCCTCATTTTAGCTACCTAGAAGCCAGTCTTCTCCTAGTGGCCTTCAGATGAAGATATAGACGTCTCACTTCCTCCTGAACCATGTCTTCCGGGACACTGCCATTCTCCTGCCTTGATGATAATAAACTGAACCTCTGAACCTGTAAGCCAGCTCCAATTGAATGTTGTCTTTATAAGAGTTGCCTTGGTCAAGGTGTCTGTTCACAGCAGTAAAACCCTAACTAAGACAGATATAGTATATAGCTGGGTTAGGTAGCCCCATTTTCTTGTGAATTGCTGCCTTCTGGGAACAGTATTGAGTTCTGTGGGAGATTGGCAAATGTGAGTTGTACAAGCTAAACCATAACCTATTAACATAGTTAAGGAAGCAGCTCCAAGAAAGTCTCAGGACATTCTTCAAGATTCCAGAGAAAACACTGACACTGCTTAAGGATTTAGTCAATTAGAGTCATTTGTGTGTGTGTGTGTGTGTGTAAAGTTGTCAAGCACCATTTAAAGAAAAGCCTGTGACAGGTTCATTCATAGTCATCTCAACAGCAGTTTCCAGTAAGTTGCTCATGACATATAAAATTTATTGAGACAGCAAGAGGAGTGCATCTCCAGCTCTCTGGTATTCATTTGCCTTCCTAGATTCTCTGGAAAAGGATGTCCCTGAGATACTGATAGGCTTGGTGAGGGTATGGGTTCTGGAGACTGTTGGCCATTCCTCTCTAATAAACTTCAAAACCTGAAATGTTCGACAAATTATCCAATTAAATTGAGAATGTTTTAAAAATATGCTTGTCAATGATGAAAATATTACTTCAGTAAGCCAATTATTGACACAGAATGCAGAGCATACATTAAGACACCATTGACATATTAGTGAAAAATGATATTGTTTTTATACTTTTACAAATAGAATGCCCTGATTTTCAGATGACTAGACTTTTACACCTGCTTAATGGTGTGCTTTGTTCACAGTGGTTATAGAGAGAATCCAACTTCATGGAGATGTTTAGTGGATAAAAGAAAAAATATTTTAATAGTATTTTCAAATATCAGAGGTTATTGTCTTAAGCTATATCAAGCTTCATTTTGTGACAGTTTTAATACGGTTATTCATGATAAGAACAATGATGCTACATCATGATTATTTTGTATTCTAATATATTAACTGTATCCATGTATTTTCTTCTTAAAATAGGCCATGTGCCTGTTCATACCCTTGCAGGGACATTAAGAGGGTTTTAGTGTCTGATGGGCAGTCTTCAGATTGTTACTATACAGAGCTAACAAATGTTGACAAAGGTACTTACGAATTATCAAAAATCATATTTTCTCATGTCAATAACCACCTCACTTTAAAATTCTCCAAATATGAGGAAGCTGTCAGGCACATAATGACGAATGCTTTCTCTTTTCTGGAAGCTTGGATTTTATCATTGGCAATGCTGTCACTTGTTTTTCTTCAAGTCAACAGATTCATTTTGTTCATTTTCAAGAAAAAATTCTGGCAAGTATCTAAATCTGAATAATTACAATTTGTCTTTCAAGTATAAATGATGTTTCATGAGTAAAACACACACATACATTACTTCACAGCATAAACAACTGTGAAAGTGATTTTCTAAAGAGAATCACCAGACCAGACAATTCGCAACAATGATGCCTTATTGCTGGTTTGCATATCGAACTGGAGAATATTAAGACACTTCTTCTAGGGCTCAGATATTCAGTGTAGAAACTCTTCTGTGCTTCTTCAAGGGAAGTTAAGTACACTTGTGCCTCTAAAGGATTTGTGGACAGTAGCTGCTGTGGTTTGTGATTCCATCTTGTCTCCTTGCTAAGGACCAATTGTTTGAAATATCATGTTTTTCACACAGTTGATACAAAATAGACCTGTAGTACAATCCATACAGCATATAAGATTTAAAATTAAATGATAATTCCAGTATCTGAAGTAGTTTGCATTTATTACCAACCATGCAAATAAAAGATTTTTTTTTTTTTGCTGATTTGTCCACACTTAATATTTATGAAATTCTAGTAAAGCATGATGAACAGCCACATCTATTGAGCTCTGGAGCACACAAGAGTAATGCAACACCAATAATGTGAACTTACCTTCTTGTTTGAGCTAAATCTTTAGTTCAGGAATTGTAACTGCAAATGTGTGGATATAGCAGATTCCCATTTTCCCTCAGTGATCTCTGTCCAGCATGTATTCAGCAAAGGCAGGTTCTACAGCTCCACTTTTGTGTTCCTGTGTGTGTGTGTGTGTTTCTCGGAGAGCACAGTTGCTTACCCTGTGAGATGCTATAGTGACTTCCCCATTTGTGGTTTGCTCAGCAGTATCTGGCCTTTGAAGAGGTAATAATGCCTATGTGTAAACATTTAAGACTGGTTTCCAGAATTCTTAAATATCTGACTCAGACTTGTACTTTTATCAAAGGGCATAATAAAATCATCATAGAGCATTTGTCTAAGTCCCTGTTAAATCCATTTGTAACATCTATAAGGCCAAAATAAATTGTGATATAAATTCATTTTATGTAGTTTCTATGTCTTTCATAAGTAAGAAACCTATTCTAACTGCGATGTATTCATCTTTTGCCCTTTGAGAAGACTGTATAGATGCAAAGAAAGGAAGCTGGTTTTTTTTCATTTTTTAAGAAAAATATCTGTTATCACCAGAAGAGTGATGTTATAGGAACACATTTTCTTCTGTTTTAAGGTAAACAATTCAATTGAGTTTTCTAACAACTGGATTTTAAAAAACAGTGGGAATTTTCAAAAAGTTTCAGTCTATACAGACAGGAAAACACGTAAAAGGAGAAGCATATTTAAAACATGCGTAGAAAATCGTAATACTTGCTGTTCTTTGTGTAAATGCATGAGTAAGTTTTACAGTTCAGCATAGCATTGCAGTTCCTAGACTACTGTGATGCCACAGTTGCTACCAGGAAGAACACTGAAAAGAGCAGGTACCAAGGAATGTGAGATAGTTTTTAGAAACGTGTGCATTTGTAAGCAAAAGTGTTCCACCTGTGGGCTACTTTGGAAAGATCAACAAATGTCCTCCTTTTCAATTCACACTGATATCATCATACAGGATTTGATGTTCATAACAAGTCATGCATCCCTTAGCTGCATTCATTGATTATATATATTTGTGTATACAGCATGTATGTACTGCACAAACTCACTTTGGAAAGGAAGCTTACAGAGATAGAAATATTGAATAAATATTGCTTCAGGACTGACCATGATAGGAAAAGAATCTGGAGAATTTCTTAGGAAGGTTCTATAAGCCCACCTGCCGAATATAAACATTCTTATCATGTTTTGGACCAGAAATGTTACATGACAAGCTGCACTTGTGAAAGGCTGAGTGAACAAGACATAGCTGTATGCCTGACAAATACATGTCAGCATGAAGTGATTGCTCACAGGACACCTACTTTGATGTGTTTACAGTAAAAGACTGTCTATGAGCTTGACATTATATATTGGAAGAAGTTACAGTATAAAAACTTGCAAACATATATACATAGAGAACAATAAAGTAGGAATAAAGTTCTGTACATATATAATTTCTATTTTTAATTCATAAACATCACTGACCATCCGCAATGCTGTAAATCCTAAATAAACATGTTACATCATAGAGTTTAATTTGACATGAGCTCATGGAAGGGAAGTAGACTGTTAGTAAAAACATAAGCATAGAGAAAAATGACTGCAAATTCTCATAAAAACAACAAGTGCAAAAGAAAATGAGAGGCGGTATGTTCTCTTTGACTTGGATGCTTGGGAAAGTTTTATGAGATAGTACTATCAGAGGAAGCAAGAGTGGAAGTGAACAGGACATGCGTGGGCTCCCTTCCGGGTCACATGAGGAATAGATGGAAAGCTGTGATCAGACCCAAAGAACAGTGGGATGCCAGGAAACCATCACGAGTTCATTTACATGCTTTAAACTGATCCAGAGTTTTTTTGTTTTTTTGTTTTGTTTTTTTGTTTGTTTGGTTGGTTGGTTGGTTTTTTTTTTTCTGGAGAACCCATTTTGATAAACATTTGAGAGAGTAGAGGCTGCTTATTATGTTTAACTTTACTGTGCATCAACACAATAATCTGTGTCATTGGCCCCAAAGAACCTTGAACAATCAATCAAACTTTATACTCATAAATTCAATTAAGCCTCTTTCAAATGTGGTTTTGATCGCTTGGTTGTAGCTCATATGAGGAATTATAGTTATAGTTTTCCAAAACAGAACTGCAAAAACAGTTTTCTAAAATATCCTAAGGCATTGTAACTATCACTATTAATATGAAACAAAAATAAGTTTTTATTTCCCAGAACTAGCTTTCATGCAACCTGGTGTAGTACGAGTTATAAAAATGACAAATGTTTCCCTTTGAACTATAAGATAGAACACTAAATTAATTTTCTCCAAAATTATAACCATGTGCAGCTGAAACTTTCTGATCATGATGATGATAATGTACATTAATAAGAGACATTTTAAAAAAGAGACCAAAGAGTGAATAGGGGAAATAAATAAGAAAAATTTACATGAAGGTGGTGGGAAATCTTGGTAATTAAGTTTTGCTGCTGCTGCTGAGAATTACAACCATGGCTTTACCTAGACCCCACCCCCCAAAAATACCCTTCAAATTAGCTGCACCATGCATGCATATTCTTGATTTTATATTTGTTTTTGTCTTCTTGATAGAAAGCCTCATTTGAATCAAGTAGCCTTAGAACTTGTATAGACCAACGTGTCCTTGAACTCGGAGTGATACTCCAACCTCTGACTCAGGAGTGCTGGATTACACTCCCATACAATATCAGCCATCTCCAAAGCTTGGCTTTTACAAAAAGTATGATTGACTCCTAACCTAACCCTAACTTTTTTTTAAGAAGAATAAGTCTACTAGTAAGTAGACTATTTAATGGTTAAAAATAAATATGTAAAATGTAGGCATTTAATAGATGTTATTGAAAAAATGAGATGCTCATTGACGCTGAAGGAAAAAAATCACTACTGGTAAATAGTTTAATGTAATATATATATATATATATATATATATATATATATATATATATATGCCTTTTTCCTGTATTTTTCAGGGAGATTTTATATATGCAGTTTCTTTTTCCCATAAAATAAAAAAAGAAGCATTTTCATGTATTTCTAAAAATAATGGTCTATTAGTTAAAAGTGTTTTGTCCTTGATTCAGCATGCATACAAAAATTCGAGTAGTATTTATAACAAGCTGAGTGAAAATACTATTGCTTGACACAGTTGGGGAATACTGTGGTTAATATTGCATTTCTCATTGCTTACAGACCAGTTCACATAAATAGCAAACAATGAAAACCACTAATGCATTCCTGCATATGCATGCTCAGTATGGTCATAATCAAGGGCATGAGCCCTTCAATATGTAGTACACTAGACACAGATATCAAAGAAACTCACGTGGTCTTAATATTACCCCTCATTCTTGTCATAATGAACAACGACTTTTCATACTGAAATTCAAGTTCATCCTTGAAAGGTATTTTACAAAAATAATTTTAAACTCTGTAAGATTTTTATCCAGTACAAATTTTCTTACAGGAAAAGCATGTTAAATCCACAGTTAATTTTCAATTACTCAAAGTTTCTAATTGTCTACCATAGCCATTGGTAACTTAACCACAGGTAAGAGAAAATTCAATTCAAACAGGCCAGGTTCTATGGACATATAGTGTTTCAAATCAGAGAAATTTACCCCATATGGGTTGTGTTTCATTCAGCTTGTGGTCACAGTTGGCATGTTCTGACCTTCAGGACTCTCCACAATGAAGTAAGTCCACTGCATATGATTTCAGAAGATCTCCAATGTAAAGAAAAAACTATATATGCCTTGTGTATTCAAGGGAAAAATTCTCAGATGCCCTCTTCAGGCTCATAGCATGGGCGGGGTTCCTACTTTACAACCAAACCCAAGACATGGTTATGAAGACATGAGTTTTGTCTTTTAACAAGGACATTTAGAAAACTTACGATGAGTCCAGCTTCTCATGAAGCATGCAAACATGCAAAAAGGGAGGAGTTTGTGAAACTAGGTTCACAGAGAAAGACAGGAAAAAAGTTAACTTCATTAAGTAGAGAATTGAGGAATACTATAAAGGACAGCATCAGGAGGGCCAGAAATGGGAAGAAAATAGGACAAGTCTTTCAACTATAGGGAAAAGGTTGTTTTCTCTTTGGTACATGAAGTCTGAACTGCTAAACCCCTAGGCAAGGATGTGTTTCCACAATGGTAGAATCCTTTGTTCTACCATAAGTTACATCTGTAATATATGGAAGTGACTCAAACCACGACTTAAGTGTTGATATAAAACACGTATCATAGGTTTGAGCATAAGATACAGAAATGACGTTGAAAGTTTCAAACAGCTCCCATTTTAGAGAGAAAAAACCAGTAGCAATAAACAGTTGTACTGAAATAGTTGAAATTTCTGACTTAACATTAGCATGTACTTTTTATTTTATCACTTAAACTTTTAAAAAGTATACAAGGCTACTTCCTGGATAATTTGATGGAATATTACTCAATAGCATTATAAGAAATTCATGCAGAATAGAACTAATTGTCATTTTCTCAATTTTTAAGATCCCGACTTTAAGGACCTTGGAGTTTTGAAACCATTGCCAGGTTGGTAAAAGAGAAATTTGATAATGTCCAAAGGTCTTTGTTTTCTGTAATGAATTATACTTTGGGTTTATTATTCAAGATCCATCTTTGTGTATGTTTGGCATCTTATTATTTAGTGTGTGAGTTTGAGATGGGCGGCCCAGAAGGAATTGTGGAGTCCATACAGATTCTGAAGGAAGGCAAAGCTACTGCCAGTGAAGCCGTGGATTGCAAATGGTACATCCGAGCCCCGCCAAGATCCAAGGTCAGTCGCAAAAGTGAAATCTGCATCCAACAGTGGACTTGAGAAGCATCTAGTTTTCACATTATCTGACATCACTAAGGCATGTGTCAAATGTGCTATTAGCTAGCAGTTAGTTCCCTCTGCTTGGAAATGAAACTTGTGTAAACCTAATCAACCTAACTTTCCAGCATGAACTGTAATGTGGGACCTGGCAAACAGATTGTACAATGGGCAACAGGAGACCCTGAAGCAAGTCTAAGATACTTTGTCTCCAAAAGAGTGTAAATGAAACGTGAGATCAAATTTCTAAATCTGACCACTGACCTTCATACAGTCATTCACATGTGCATGTGTACTCTGAGACACACGCACACACAGATGTACACACACCACTCTATACTTGTTCCTCATGTTTTCTATATTTACTACTTAGACATATATGTAAAGAAAGCAGCCAAGCTGTACGATGTGATCCTGAGCTGTTGATACAGAAGTACAAAGGAAAAGAGTACATAAAGAGAAAAGAGCGTAGTAACCAGGGTCTCCTTACAACGGTGTGAGGAAAAGCACAGTAGCTACTCGACAGTAGGAAGGCACTCAGACAACAGGGAGCACACTGGAGATGATACGTAGAGAGGACAGCAAACCTTTCAGGGAGTAACTTGTAGCATGTGCTCTGATGAGCCAATGGGTGTGGAGGGACGCAAATCTGTAAGGTCTAACCTCTGTGAGTCTTTCCTGACAATAGGGACTTTACCCCAAATACTTAGTGATACCAAGGAAGGTGAACAGAAAGGGAATGTGACTAGAGTTTCAGGTTAGAAATAGAATTTGGAAATAGGTGAAAAGGAAAGATATGTAGACTGCCATGAGCCGAAGCCTAGGTAGGGAGAAGATAGTGAGTCCATGTCACAACTAACTTCTTTCTGGCAGCCAGTGAAGGAAATATTAAGAAAGATACCACAGATGGTAGTGAGATATTCAGGTTAAGCAAAAATTAATGCTACTGTCTTTTCTCTTTAGCATTTGAAGGGAGTTTGCCCTTCAAGAACTTCTAGTGTATCAACAAATCAAAGTACTTCTTGAATTGTGTGTGTGTGTGTGTATTACTTATGTGTATATATATATAGTATTTATATGTGTGTGTAAGTATATATATATATATATATATATAATACTTATGTAGTATATATCTTCATGAGACTTATTTTTCAAATATGTAGCTACTGAGCCTTGGGATGGAAGAAACCACAGTCCTGTTCCCAGCTCTGATAGTAATAATTACAAGTCTCTTTGCATCTGAGGAATTTTTAAAGAAATATTTTTACTTTGTAACAATTTAGACACTGTTTTTCTTTTCTTTTTCTGTTGCTTACCACATCAATTCAAGGTTGCCTTAGAATATAGAGTGAGTGAGTTTACATAGCTAGACTTGATAAGTTAGTGAGACCCTATCTCAAAAACAAAGGCAAAGAAGATGTGGCAATAGAGCACCTGGTGAGCCTGTGGCAGGCTCTGGATCCAAACCCTTGATACCAGAAGGAACTTTTAAGAAATGACTGGTATTTCTAATAATATAAACTCATAACACTCACCGGGATGATCAGAGAGCTAAATTTATCAGATACACAATTTGTGGATTATCAGGAAAGTACTTGTTTTTCTTCACCTTTATGAATGAAAATCCTTTTTAAAAGCCAACTTTCATAAACAGGAACTGTAAGCATAGCACCTTGCTGTCTTTAACAGCACCTTGTCACTTCCATGTTAAAGTGGAGTGTAAACACACGCCTCCTTCTTCCAGATGGCAAATAAACTGTCTTTTGTATAGTCTCAGAACAACAATGCCTACTGCACCTGCCTGTCACAGAATCTGGCAGTCTGTGACCCAAAGGGGATGCTTCCTGCAGAGCTAAACTAAGATGGTTCTATTGTGACAGCCTTTTTCTGTTCAATTAGAGGCTGAGAAGACAGGAAGTGGAATTGAGTGCTGTGGGGAAAACCAAGAAACAAGGTTTACTGCTTTTGTGGGCTTCTTGCTTTTGTGGATATCCTAGTAATTACGGGCATAAACTCGCAAAGCATAAGTCAAGCTTGAAATGGGTCACTGTGAATATTTGAATGGTATCTCCTGACTCTACCTCAATGTAGTACTCAAGTTGCTAAAGAGTTTAGTGATAGGATTAAAATTTAAATACATTACACATTGTTCCTTGGCATCTGACAATTAGGAAATGTACTATTATCTTCTTTTTTGATGTAGATGACCCCTTTAATTATGAACATGATCTGTCAGCAATCCCAAGGAAAACCAAAGAAGAAATACTTTTGGAAATCTATTCATGATGGGGGTCATTTATAACTGGAATAAGCAGTGTCAAGACAGAAGAAGCCTTTTTGAGTTAACCATGGGGTACAAACCCACCTCTGTGAGCAGACTGTGTGCATAGAGATTCTAGAACAAGGGTGTAGGAGAAAACAGCACTTGTGTGTGTCCAGTTGTATATGTTGTCTAGAGAATGGTCACCATGGGGACTAATGCAAGATCAAACCATGGTAAGAATTTAAACCTGAATTCTGTGAGGGCTGAAATTTAGGTATTTGTAGATAACCACAGTAAGTGGAATGCAACACCAAAAATGGACCAATACCCATTCAACTTTGCCTGGGGATAGACTCATGAGCCCCTAAATTTTCTGAAGAGCTGCTGGCAGCTAATGGTTTCCAGAAGAGGATATGCCACTTTCTTCTGTTGTTGCTATTGCTAAATTGACCATGGTCTAGTGAAATAACCTATTACTCCTCCTCCTGAAAGCAACTTTAACTAAAGTTGATCCTTTAAAAAAATTACATGAATCTGGGAGACAGACTACGTAGGAAAAGGGCAGTAAAAGTAAGAAGGGGATAAGGCAACATAATGGAGAGATGAATATAGCTACAATACATTCTATATCTATAAACATTTGACACTAGAAATTCTAACAAGTAGTGCTTAGAAAACATGTATAATGTTTAAGCTAAGCTACATCTAGAAAGAACATAAAAGCAATCTCCCCAATTTATATTGTTTTAGGAACTGTACTTTGTCTATTTGAAATGAGAGATAAACATCTATTAATTCAATATACTTAGGGTTCTCTGATGGGGATCAAATGATATTCCAGGGACAGAATGAGAGCAGAATTTGGCAGGGGTACTTGCATAATAATTACATCAAGTCATTTTTGGCTGACATCACATGAAAAATCCAAATCCCATAAATACGTGTTTGTGACTAGCTCAGACATTTGGCTAGCTACTAGCAGGGCTGGAGCAAGGGCAATAATCTCAAATCTCCTGGCCCACTCTGATATTAAAGTCACTATAGTCAAGCAAAGGATCCAATTTACCCAAGGAGATAGAAGATGATTTCAAACGATTCATCAAACATGTGCCAAGGAGAGTGAATCATTAATGTTTGGGAAGAATAAAGATCTACCTTTTTATAGCTACTTATTTATTTTTCTTATTTGAAATTAACGTTAATTTTTGTACAAAACCAAAATATTGTAAATCTGCTTAAGTCAAATCAACATGGAAAGATGAAAAATAAGCCAGTATTTCATTAAAAAATATCATGCTGTTCACACTGTTTATATGATGGCCTATGTGTAGGGGTAGGAGCTTATGAAACCGCCACAGTTTCCAGCCCCAGCTCTAACTCTGTAGGTGTATCAAGGCAACACATATCAGGTTACAATAAATTAGATCACCTGGTAAAGGATGCTTGAGGGATACCAGTGAAACTGTTACTCAGGTGCCATTGAGCAAAGGGAAGTGGTCCAGCTGAGTCTGGTCTACTCACACAGACCTTAAAAGCAGAGGATTTTGTACTGACCAAGAAAGGAGCCATGGAATCAGGGTAGCAAAACAGCTTCCTCAGCATGAAGGTAGCTATGGATATGAATGTTAACGTTGGTCTTAGAAGTCCAAGACCATGGAATTTCAGATTTTGAAAAGATATTTAAATCTAAATCTGGAGTCCTTCTAACCTGGGATTTGTACAGTAAGAAACAGACCTAATAAATCTGATGACATTTCGTATGTAATTTTAGAAGGTAAATACAATAGCTTTCGGTAATTAGAGTTAAAAACAGAAAAAATATCAAGGGTTTTAGGTAC
Organism: Rhynchomys soricoides; assembly: GCA_019843965.1. Classification (NCBI taxonomy): domain Eukaryota; kingdom Metazoa; phylum Chordata; class Mammalia; order Rodentia; family Muridae; genus Rhynchomys; species Rhynchomys soricoides. The sequence goes on along the minus strand of JADRCH010000131.1, from coordinate 3,557,861 downwards.
TGAGTCTGCCTTAATTATCTCAAATTATGAGAAGAATGAAAATTAAAATTTTAATATAGTAAATAATAACCAATGAGAGTCATAGTATAACTTTTGAAATGAAATATTAGTTGTAGAATGTAAGAATATAGGCTACAAAAATGTTGTGCTATTTTTCTAAACTGTCTAAATACCACTTTAATATCTTTATACCAAGATCTGTTGTTGAGTGTTTATGTTTTAACATTTTAGAAGATAGTATTATTTATATTTCTCAAGTAAAGATTTTTCAACCTTCCAAATTCATGTAATATTCTATGTGATATCATCCTGACATTTCCAGTCACAAACAGCAACTACAAAGCCCCAGGTATATGTTTTTAGACTGTGGTTCAAATATTAAGATGTCCAGTTGGCTTGAATTCATGAATAACATATGGCAGACCAGAGATGACTAAATATTTATTTATTGTGAATAAAATTTTCTTTTGAGACTCAAATAATTGCCTCAGTCCTTGCTTTTCATATTATTATGACACAAGGGGATGAGTTTCTGAGCAACTGGTATTAAATTTTCTTTGTAATGAATTACTTAATAATTTGAGCTAAATTTACTTGCTCTGCATATAAACACAGCACTGTCTTTCATATTGCTACAATTTGGAAAATAGATACTACCAGAAATGGTTTATATGTTCTGAAGTTGCCCATGTCTTTTTCAATAAATCATCCTGTCAGTTCCATCTGTTTGTGATTGATTAAAAAGGAAAACGCATCAAAATGATTCACTGAGAAGAGATTTGGATCTGACTATTTCACTAGAGTTATATATTATTCTGTTGATCATTTCCCTTTGCCTTCCCTCACAGAAGGACTAGAGAGACTTTGTCTTCCTTATTTTTTCATTTCCTCCTTGAAATAAGTCTTTTCTTGGAGTCATTATGTCACAAATCTTAAACACTCATTCCATTCATAATGCCCATCTTAAAACTGTTTAAAATGAGACTTTATATTGTCTGTATGTGAGAAATTTAGAATGCATATTGGACTAAACTCAACCTTGTTGTATAAAGTGAAAGTTTTTTCAAATAATTGAATGCATGGATCCAGCAAATGTTCAATGTTTGCTTGGTTTGTTATTTTTATAATCATGTATTTTATTTTTAATTATGTATATGTTGATGAGTGTGTATGTGTGTGTGTTTGTGTGCTCACATGTTCTGAGAAGCAGACAAGGAGATTACATTACCTGGAGCTAAATATACAGGTGGTTATGATACCCTAATGGTGGTTGCTAAGAACTGAATTTGGGTCTTTTCTGAAAGCTCAGTAAGTTCTTTTAATCACTGAACCATTTTTTTCAGACCCTGAATTAATTTTTTAAGAAAAATATAATCATGTAAAATGCCTACTATATTGCACTTAAGATATACACTTAAAACTTTTATATGTCCACAGAGTTAAAAACCTCAAGTATTATTCTCATAATTAAAATTATTCTTTTTTTCTTCTTCTCTTCCTGAATATACAAGGAGCTAAAATTATTCTCAGAAAAGTACACAAAATGACAAGGTATTTGGACCAACGTTTATGGGAGGTTTTTGGCTGTTGCCCTCCAATGCCAGGAAAATATTTCTGAAATTTTCAGGGAGATGTTATATGACAAAGACTGTAGCTAGTGAAAAAAATCTTGATCAGAATATTTTGAAATAAACTTAGCTATGTATGAACAGCTTCCATTCTTGGGAACCAAATGCTTTACTTCTACATTTTACTTTCCTATTAAAAACAAACATTGAAGTTCAAAATAATTATAAATGTTTCACATGTGTTCCTGAAAAGTCCAGTAAAGGCAGTTGTGTAGTTCCTCCATAAATGTGTGGGTGAGGGGAGCCTTTGAGATACAGAAGCATCTGGGATGGCAGACATTGCTCATCACTGCTCATCATGAACACATGACAGCCATTGACTATAGGGATAATGCAGACACACTGCACACTGTCAAAAGTCAAAGCTTGAGCCAAGCATGCAATCTGATTTTCTAACTACAACACCCATACAAAATTAAGTAGTAGCCCTAGCTTTAGTGTGTGTGTGTGTGAGTGTGTGTGTGTGTGTGTTTAAGATAGTAATTTATTTCAATGGGCACATTCATTATCTGAGTTTCATTGATACCTTCATCAATAGGTTTCTGAAATTTAGGAAAATGGAAAGTGTTAACTTTATGGGGATTTCCCATTCCTCCCATTTCATTTTGTTATCTATCGGTAGTTTTCCTTAAGATGATAACTTTCCCTTTGGAATTTATGACACATGCATGTTTCCTAAAAGTTTTCCATAAGACTGCACAAGATGCAATGAAGGTACTGAGCAGGTTGGTGTCAAGCAGATTTAAAATCCAAACCTGTACAAAGATAAAATTATAAAAGTGACAGTGCCTGTGTCACTTCAAAAAATAAAAATAAAAGACTTGATTTCCTGAATCCCAGTTCTCTTTGTCTTTAACAGTTCTTGCACAAATCTACTTATAGAGGAATTTAAATCCAGCAACATGGCTCTACTGGCAAGGGATCACATACAAAGATCTTCTAGGTCTGTGTGATCCAGCTAGAAAAACACACCATTAACCACTCTGGCTGGAATACAGACATCCCCTTAGTACACACCTTTAATCTCTTACAATGAAGGTAAGGTTAATTTGTGGAAGGAAGCAGCTGTGTTTGAAAGTGATGTCTAATTGAGAGGTGGACAAAGTGACAAATCAGAGAAAGATTTGACAGAATAAGTCAGTGATAGGATAAGGCCAACCCTCATGAGAATAAACAGGAATTAGAGGCTACTTAAGAACAGCACAGGGAGAGAAAAGGGTGGTGGTATGTGTGTGCTAGTTTTACTGGGACAGAGAGAACAGTCTAGACATAGGTAATGACAGAATGAGCCTCAGAATGAGAAGGAGCCAGAAGATTAGATTGTATTGCCAAAGTCTGTATGAGGCTACGCAGAACAATTCAGTCAGAAGCCAAGAGTAGCTGAATTGAATCAGTAAGCTAGGAAGATTAGATTGTATGAAGGCTAGAAACTTCCAGGCCTAGGCCAAGGGATAGCTAAGCCCACAGGAAAAAAAAATGCTCCAGGCTTTACCCAGGCTGTTTGTTTACACAGCTTGGGTGTGACTCTCATCCCTTCATTTGAAGAAATAAAAGTAACATTTACATCTCTTGTTGCTTATGGAACTGCACAAAAGAATTAATTTGGGTTTGAGTGATTGCTAATAGATCACACAGGCTACACTACTTTCTAATAATAATAAATTACTATTCCAGTCTGTGATTCTACTTGCAATATAAGGAAATGGAAAAGTGCTTAGACATACTATATCATGAAATATCTGGACTTGAAAATGTCAAATGAAAAACTAATTTTCCATGATAATGGAATAATGATTCAATTAATCATTTTCATTCAGCATTTTTCTTTTTGTGGGTATAGATATTTTGTTGCTAAACCTTGTGAAACTAGTGATATCCATGGTCATTTTGTCTTGTATTTCAAAAGGCAGACTGTGGTGTATCACGTATTCTTGCAGATGCATCTCTTCCTTGTAAAACTCTGTATTTATTTCCTGAATTTGCATGTTTTTGACAGAAGGTAAACTATGCTAAGGTTGTTGTGGAGTATTTTAGGATATACATGTATTCCAACTATTTATCATTATTGTTATCTTACAAAAATCAGCAGATTCTCATTTTGCTTTTATAGAACTTTCAGATTGATGACTTTTATTAAGGAGATAGCAAATAAAACTGATGAAAAGATTCTAAAATACAGAGCTTACAATTCTAATTTCAGGAACTAACATTGATTTGATTATTTTTCTTAAGTAACTTATGATTATATTCCTTGCTCCAACTTCCTAATAAAGGTCACCTGAAAATGTCCTATTTTAAAAAGCATTTCATGCCAGTATGTGAAAGACATAGTGCTGCACATAGCAAAAATTTGGCATATTTAACATTTTTCAGATTTTTTTTCCATAATTTTATTTATTGCTTGAAATTTTCACAGGCATAGATGTTACTTGATCATATCTCTGCCTCACTTATCCACTCTAACTGTCCCTGAGATACCCAAAGCACACCCTCCCCAACTTTGTATCTTCCTTGTAGTGTTTGCTTGTTTGTTTATTTATTTATTTATTTATTTATATCTTCTAAGTCCAATTTATGATGCATATATGTGAATGGACATTGGCTCATCTTCTGAGGTGTAACAGTGGCCATATGTTACATGCCTAATGAAGAATGCTTTTTCCTCCCCCAGAGGCCATCAATAGCACCTCATCAGGGGCTGAGTCCTGAGAGTCCCACCTCCCTGTATCCATATGGATTTTTGTAAACTGAGTTGATCTTGCATAGATCTTCTATAAGCAACCTACTGCTGCTGTGGGTCCTTGTGTACAGTATCCATGTCATGTGCAGAGAACAGCCTTTCACATTCCTCCTCTCCACCCTCCATCCCTGTGCTCTTTCTGTCATGTTTCCTGAGCCTGGTGCAGGATAGATGAAGATCAAATCAACAACTGAGCATGTGCAGGGACATTCGATACCTTGGACAGCAATATGTTACTGAGTCTTTAAGTTATCCATAGCAACAAGGAGCTTCTTTGACCAAGATTGGAGCCCCATAAACCTACTATACTGCATAACAATACAGTAGACTCCAGGTCTCCTTAGCTGCTCAATTCCATTCATCTGCTTATAGTTCTCCTGGTCTGTTCTCCCTTCTCATAATTATATCAGGGTAACCTGGTATGAGCCATCACAGCTCATTTCTACCTTACACAGGCCTACAATGTAGTGTCCTACACTGTATATCCATTGGATATGTGTCATATTTTGATTTGATAGTTATTTTTAAATAATCATCACCACTGACAGTAGAATGTGAACATAATTATTATCTATAGCACCTAAAACCATGTTGGGTTTATGGGCAGCCAATAAATATACAATGAACAGTGAACAAATGAAATTAATTAAGGAAATGAGAGTTCCAGTTAGTTAAGTTGACAGGAAGCACCATAGGGACTGTAACTTAAAATACATTCAATTCAAATTGGGCGTGGAGGCTATAATAGAAACTGCTGCTAGAGTTAGGGACTCAGTCAAGTGGGAGGTTGTTTCTTTGGGATGTAATAACTGAACTCAACCTTGACACATCCGGAAGAAATTGCAACAGACAGTAGGGATCAGTTCCTTCAAATAAAAGCTGATGAAGAATAAAGCTTGGGGTGCTGGAGACAAAAAAAACAATTGGAAGGGACAGATAGGGAAAGGAAGGGATGGAAGGGAAAGGGGGAAGGGAAGAGAGGAGAAAGGAAGAGACAGAGGAAAAGGGAGAGAGGACAAGGGGAGAGAGGGGAGGGAAGGGGAGGGAAGGGGAATGCAAGGTATCTCCATGATTTTACTTTGTCTCACATGAAAATTTGGGTTAAAGACATGGGATCATTGATTTTGTACTTACACATGTTAATTTTTCCTGGGCTGGGAATCAAGCCACAGTGAAGAAACTGAACCTGACAGGCACACAGGCTATTGAGGAGACTGTTAAAATATACTGTTTCATGGGACAGGACTTACAATTGACTTACAAGAGAAGCTATAGGATCCATTGCCTATATTATAATAACATTGAAGGCAATTAATATATTTTTCTTAGCTGAAATACTGAAGTTTAAATCAGGACAGACATTTACAGATCTGGGAAAAGTTTTCCCAATTATTTCGTAGTTTTTGAAATAATAAATTTTGAGAAAACAAATGTAGAAAGGCAAAAACAAACTTAAAATAAATGTATATGTTTAGTTTGTGTGCCTGCCTATTTATGTGCATGATTAGAAGATAAAATAATAACAATCAATGTGTCAAAGGAGGCAAGGCTTATTCCGATAACATTTTTCTTGCATCTTCACTAATTTGCTTCACGTACTTTTACTTTACATTGTCCCTCTAGTTTCCCATTCTATGTTTATGTAATGATTTAATTAATACATGGTTTCAGTGCTTCACTCCATTGCTTAGTATCGTTTGCACAATGCACCATTATGGCTGCGACCAACTATAAGGCCAGACTGTGGCTGTTGCTGAACTGATGGATGAATGAACAAACAAGTTCTTGTAGTCCGATTCCTGCTGGAATCCATCACTTATGGTTCTAAATACACATTGGCAGAGAGTCAGAGACTGTCCCTTTATCAAGAACAAGTGTGTTAGAAGCAGAGTGTCCTTGAGGAAGGAAGCCTCATGTCTCACTTGTAGCCTATACTGTGTGAGCCTAAGTTGTCACTTCTGAGTACACCAACCTGAGAGTCACAAAATTGCTGGGAGCTTTAAAGATGAATTGGTGTAACAGTACATTTATTAAATGTTAATTTAAATTTTATTTGTTCACATTTAGCTAAGCGGCCTGATTTTAAGTGCGATAAAATGGATAGATTGGTCTTTTAAAACATGTTTTGATCTGTTCCACCTCAAAGCTGACTAGGTGCAATTTGAACAAATAGAAACCAAACGCTGTCTTTCAATATCAGTTTCGTTTTCCTTTAGTTTTAATGTAAATCATTCATATATATATTCATATACATTCATATATATATATCAAAACAAAGCAACCAGGACAGTAGAACAACAGTATATAAAGAATTTAAATTCTCTTCCATAACCGAAGCAAAACAGTGTATAAGTTTTGAGAGCTAATTTCAGATGCATCATGGGATGACATCAGGATCATTTTGGGGGGGAGACTTAGCTAAAGGAAATGGTGCATTTCCTTTAAGAAAAAAACCAGCATAATAACAGTTGGAAAAATATTAAAGGTAATTTGCTTTGCGCTAGTTCGTCTGCCTGCGGCCCACAAGGGGAAATAATGGGGCTGATTGCAATCAAGGCTGTCTTGTGAGACCGAACAAAAACGAAGGAAGCCCTAGATCTGCCCTACATCTTTAAACGAACAGTTTGCTTTGTCTTTGTTTTACAGATTTACTTACGTTTCTTGGACTATGAAATGCAGAATTCAAATGAGTGCAAAAGAAACTTTGTGGCGGTCTATGATGGAAGCAGCTCGGTGGAGGATTTGAAGGCCAAGTTCTGCAGCACCGTAGCTAATGACGTCATGCTGCGCACAGGCCTTGGGGTGATCCGCATGTGGGCAGACGAGGGCAGCCGCAACAGCAGGTTTCAGATGCTCTTCACATCCTTTCAAGAACGTAAGATTACCTTACTTGACTGTTTGTCCTTCAGAAGTGTCCAGGGTTGCAAAACTCCTCAGCTGCTAATGGAGTTTTCTTCATGCAGCCTGCGCACAGCAGGGTGTTCCCTCATAAGCTCTTAACATAAGTGAGGTTCTTTCACCTTTGTTTTGATGCAGTGACAAGTGAGGTTACATATTGCAATATGAGTACTTATCGCCGTATATGCGATAGCTTAGCCTTTCCTAAGCTAGTGCAAGCCCTTCCACTGGGAAATGGTGGGGTTTGTTTGTCTTTGGGTTTAGCTCTTCCCAAGTATATGGAGGTGGTGCTACAGTTTCTGATGAAGCGTGCGTTTAAATATCGTTTTTCAAAACTGCATAAAGTATGTGACGTGTCAGCTTCCGTAAGTTTCTCCTTTCGGTCTGCTTTAAACTGTACAGGCTTGCTACTGCAGAGCCACAATTAAAGTAAGGGGAGAGAGAAATGCGTGAGGAGACAGAGAACTAGGAAAACGTCAGGAGATGTCTAAGTGATATAATGATATTTAAAGTTACTGTAAAGTACAGAAGTTTGGTTTGGTTTGTTTTATTCCCACTTTGGAAATTACATTTTAATGAATAACGAGGTGTATGAACAGATATATTAGGATACTCTTAGAGAACTTTGGCTATTTCATAGTTCTCAAAATTAATCAAATAAAATACATCCCAAGCAATCCAGCTTTAAAGGGTAAGAACCTTATACTTTCAAGCTCTGCATTTTTGCTTTAAATACAACAACAACACAAATTTGGAAACTACTAAGATATCTTACTGTAAACAGCACAGGGGGGAAAGATTTTTAATTTTAGGATTGCTAAAATGTTTAGATGGTTATTTTATAAAACACACAAATTCATTTGACTTTAAATTCCTCTCTGACTGCTCAGCTGGGGCAATCTGTGGCACCAGAATCCTTGAATGACACTTGATCTTTCTAAATAGTACCATGAACTTCAAGTGAGCTAGAGATCCTGATCAGCTGTGGGTTGTTTGTTCATGCTGAAATCTCTGTCTTCATCTAGGGCTTGATTAAATGGGAGAGGCCTTGTATCTTTAATTCGTTCAGGTATTAAAAAAACATTTTATAGTTCCTAAACTATAATATAAAGAAATTCTTATCAGACACTATAGTGGCTTATGCTGCATAGCTCAGTCATATTTAGTATCGTGTGCCTTGGATAAGAGGCTTCAAGAGACTCCGTCATTGAAGTATTAATTACAATTTACATGTATTGTGGAATACAGTTAATATGAGATTTATCATTGTGGTTGTTTTTTTCTCAACATTTTGTTTGATATATTTTATTTATATAACACATTATATTTGCCATATGTAACATAATTTTTTGAAGTACATATGTGTTACAGAACTGTTATACCCAGCCAGTCATGATGTGTATTTCTCTTGCAAAATGCCAAGAAATGAATAGCAAGTGTTTTCACTACAGAGAGAAAAATTTCAGGTGATTATATCGATGGTCCGGAAGAAAAGTAACCATGGCAGCGTGTGATAACGTTCTTTTTGTTTGTTTGTTTGTTTGTTTTTTTGTTTTGGTTTTTTTGAAACAGGGTTTCTCTGTGTAGTCCTGGCTGTCCTGGAACTCACTTTTTAGACCAGGCTGGCCTCGAACTCAGAAATCCGCCTGTCCCTGCCTCCCAAGTGCTGCGATTAAAGGCACGTGCCACCACTGCTTGGCTTGTGTGATAACATTCTACTTTCAGTTTTTGTTAAACGGTTCTGTGATATGTGTGCACGAACTGTGGGAAGGCAGAGGACAACACTGTGGACTTAGTTCTTTCCTTTGAAGAATCAAACTTAGAGATCACCAGCCTTATGTGGCATGTGCACTTTTAGATGCTCAGCCATCGAACCTGACCCCTGTTAGGATGACTTTTTTTTTTTTTTTTTTAATATTCTTTTCAATTTAGAATCACGACCTACTGAGGTCACCTATCTAATTTAACTGTCAAAATATGGAATGGCAAACTACTATCCTATCTCTTAAGTACCACGAAAAATCTGCAATTTTTATCTACTGCTCTGTAAAATTTAATACAGATGAATGAAAACTATACTGCTCAATTTAAACTATGATTTAAAAGTTGTATTTTGCTCAAGTGTAATAACTCCATTTTATGAGGGAAGCACACTCAGCCGTGTAATTAAAGGACATGTGGAAAGATATCAGGTTACATGCAATGCTGCATTGATCAAAATGAAAATCTCATAGTTTAACCCTTGGGGTTTCTGTATGGAAAATAATCCATTGGTAAGCTCAGTAGCATGTGAGATAGAAGGAAGCTACAGCAGACATGTAAGATCCCTTTCCCTCTGAATGGATTATTAAATCCTATGTGTATCTATAAATCTCCATGCATTTAAGAAATAGTGCATTACATCATGTGATGAAACTATTATACAAGTATAGTTGAAAGAAAAATGTAATATTTCCGTGTCTGTGAAAGTATAAGCTACAAAAGCCATTTAGTGAGTAGCTATATCAATTAGCAATTGGTAAGATACAGGATGCTCCTTCAACATGCAAGTGAAGTTCCACACAACACATTAGGTTCTTACACAGTCTTGGAATGAAGAGTTTTATAATAACAGTTTCTGTGATCATTACGTTCACTTGCAATAAGCTTTTGCTAAAGGCTTGTTGTGCGATCTGGGTTTTCTTGCATGTTATGCTGAATACTCTCTGTTGTTGGACAAAATATGTTCAGTTGGTCAATTGAAAGTTTCAGAATTCCTATAAATCCTTCAAATTCCATATGTTAAGGATCTAATAATCAATGTGAAGCTTTTAGGAAGTGGGATCCTTTGTAAAATGAATAGATTTCAAAGACAAGCACTCTTGGATGGGATTAGGCTCCACAGACAGTATCCTCAGAAGCTGAATCAATCCTTCCTCCTGTGAAGACACACTGGGGTAATTTTACGTATCACCTAATGGTACCCACACACTGAATGTGTGGTATGCACTCTTGGACTTTTCAGATTCTAGAACTACAAAGAGGCGAAACAAATTCCTCTTTCTTATAAGTAAACAAGCAGCTTGCATTTTACTATATTATCATAGGTAGATTAAATATTGCTAAAGAATTTTTTTACCATAGCGCTTTGCTTTCCTTCATTGACTGCTATTGTTCAGAATTCTGTTTGTGGTCTAAAGAGGGAAGGTGTTATGCAATGAACTAGGTGTGTGTACTGCTTTATTCATTGGAATCATGCTCTTCTAGGTAAGCCATGGAAAATATAAGATAATACAAAGTGGACTTTAGTTTAAAGTGGTAGCTTGGAACAATTTGATGCCTCTCTATAGGCATCAAGGTGACTCACTGAAGAAGCTGCTGGCTCCTTACCTAATGTGACTTTATGCAACGTTAGTTTTGGCAGATAATTTAGAATTGCATCATGAATGTGATGCACTGTGGGCAACACACACACACACACACACACACACACACACAAAGTGTTATCTTGGTTTCTGTTGCTAATAACACAATATGTGTACACAAAGTATGTCATAAAGAAGAGAGGCAAATATATGGTTTAGAGGGATTAACTTGCAGAGTATGCAAGGTTTATGCCTGGTTTTTTATGGATGATTTGCTGGTAGTGTCCAAAGTACACAAAGCACCACATACCACCAAATAACATCATATCTGTATCTGCGTGCATGTGTGTGTGTGTGTGTGTGTGTGTGTGTGTGTGTGTGTGTGCGCTGTCTCTTGCCTGCTTTATACGTAGACTCCAGAAGGCAATGGCAGGACTCCATAGAGATGAATTTTTTTCATCAGAGTCCTCTCCCAAAGACCCCTTTCCTACCATCCATCAAGAATAAATATATCTCCATCTTCTAGGTACATCACCATAGAAATTAAACACCAGCATGTGTAGACATATAATATTCAAACAAGAGCCATAGATATAGAGTGGTTTTTTTTTTTAATCATAAAGTACATAAGATAACTGTATGCCTAACAACACATACTTAGTATATGTTGTTGATGTGTGGTCTGTTCATCAAAGATTGATGAACATAGGTGACCACCACAGTCTTGTCAGCAGACTTCTACATGATTTTCACACCTGATTTGATCCTTTGGCCCCATCATGCTCAAATCTGGCTGCATAGCACAGTTACGTGTTAAAATCAGACTGTATAGCATGTGAGCATCTCATTACTATCAGACATCCATAACATTAAAATGAACACATTCTACAGGATCAACCAATATGATGGCTGAGAAATACCAGAACATACATTTTAAATCATCAAGTCTTATCTCTTCTCATCTGAGTTAGTGCGATAATGGGAAAAATATGTTTATCATGAGGGCATGGGTTTGTTGACGAATCAGCACGTGTTTAGCTTGTGCAAGTCAATTAGAAACTGATGTCTTGCATGAACATATCTGCCACAAAAATAATACTAGTTAATAATAGATGCAAGACCTCAGAAATGGAAAAAGATTTTCCCCAATGAAGGCTGGGAATTCACCCTCTGTAGCTGGCTTCCTGGGGCATAAAATAAAATAAAACCAAAACTAGTTTCCTGTCCAGCCTGTCTCACTCTCACCAGAGACATTACCAGAATTGTGGCATGTAATTCTGTTTAGAACAGATGAACACATTTTAAAGATGTGCACACACAGACAGAAAGCTATATAGTGGCCCAGAAGTCTAGTTATTTAACAGGAAGTAAAGGGACATCTATACTCCTAGGGAAAATAATTCTGCATCATTCTTAAATGGAATGATTAATGATAGATTGTAGTTTATGTTACAAAATTATGTCATAATTTTTCTAATAATACAGCTTAATACATTTGCATCTCTTTCCATAGTTACTGACTATCCTGAAGAGCTATCCCATTGAAAAGATTACACGTAGTAAAATTTATCTTTAAGTACATTTATTCATATCCATTTTTTTAGACATATCTATTTAACATTAACTGAATGTCAGTAAGGGAATCCTGAAGACTCTGGTAAATAACACCTCTTCAGGTCGAATCAATTGCTGCCTTTCTCTACTCTGGGATTTGTGCATGAATTCAGTAATGGGGATGGGTACACCCCATTAGTAGATACAGTTCTCACTTATGGGGAGGTGTTTACTGTTCTCTTCACATAAACATCTATTGCACAATAAATTATCAGGTCTTGATTGATGAGCAGAAAATTTGCATTATAAATAGATATGCAAGAAAGATATTTTTAAATACTGAACACATTAAGGTCATATGGAAATTATTTACAATAATTTGCTCAAATAACATAGTACACTGTAGTTTCATGTCAACTTATAAAGACAAGCCAAAGTAGTAGGAATATTTATGATTAAAATTGCAAAGGATATACTTTGTCTTTCAAGAGACATGAAGAATCATTCTTAGATGTGTTTAAAAAAACTTCTCAGATATGAAGACAACATATAATGCCCATGATACTGTACCTAGAATTAGTTCTGACATTTCTGACATGAATGGTGTTAAATTTGTATTCCATAGCAAAATTTTACCTCAGAGTGTGTATCCTTAATCAAATAGTTATAAGGGGGTAAAAAGAGAAGGCCATCGTGGTAGCCATGACCTAACCAGTTAATGCTATGAATGAAAATGAAACTTAATCCAGTTATATAGCTTACACCAGAGGAGCCATTTGAACTGGTGGCTTCTTAGGGCACCAGACACTGCAGACCAAAGAGTGTCTGGCCACCAACAAGAAGGAAATGAAGAATTGAGTCAGACAACTCCAAGAACCTGAATTCAACATATTCTAAAAACCCAGGAGGAGGACTCTTGTCATAAAGTTGATCATAGCTACAGTCAAAGTGTGCATTGCAACTTCTGTGGTGATTTAGTGACTGGCTTCTAAGACATAGAGATTATGTGAAAAATAACTGGATGATGTTTAGAGATTCTGATAATTTGTTAACTGGTATTGTCATCGTGCAGGCCTCTTTTAGACAACCATATTGTTAAGATCTAATGGGGACAGTCCTGTCACAGCAGATATTCTAGTCCTCTGGTCTGAGAAATTGTGATGTAGACTTACCAGCTGAGGCCAGGCACCTTTTGACCTGTTGTGCTCTGCATTTTGAATAATTGTGGTCTCCATCTGCTGCAAAAAGATGCTCCTTCGATGAGTGGTGATAACTACACTTATCTGTGGATATCAGGATCAACATTTGATTGTAGTTATAAACCATACTGTTATATAAATATCATTAAGATATTTAATCAATAATAACATTTTTTTTCTGGAAAGATAATGCCAGATACAATGATCAACTTTGGATGATTACTGAGACCCAAAGGGACTATATTCAATCTGTGTTTCACCAAATAACTTTTATATTGTAAGGAAAGAAATGGCATCGGTTATGATTATTCAAAAGTATAAATTGATATCTCAGTGTGATAGATTCCAGTATCTCACCATTTTAAGTTGCTGGGTTAAAAATAGATTAAGAACACTTTATTAATGTAAGAATTATTTACTTGTGTATGTCATACAGCAACATAAATACCAGATGGCATTGATTTAAATATCAACAGTACACAAAATATGCTCAGAAAATGGCTGGATATATGTCATATTTTGGCAAGTCTTCTTAAAGTAGCTGTAAAACACAATGTGGGTAATAAAATTCTCTATATTTATATGTGTGGTATTTAATATCTGTATTGATGAAAAAGCATTATAGCTAAAATGCAAGGAAAATATGAGTGAGTGAACAACTGTCAGGATAAATCCTGTTTTAACTCTGTAAGAAGTAGGAGTTAAAGAAGGCAGTAGAAAAAGGTGATGACTGTATTAGAAATGGAGAAAAAAGAAATAAGTAGTTAATCATAAAGTAGTGTATGTGCTTTTCCCAAAAGTTCCCTTCTCTATGTGAATGAGCCTATGCATAGTGGTAAGAGAACAGCGTGCATTCAGTACGCATTTGCTTTTCATCCATCAGAGTAGAAAACAAAGGACATGGTTTGAAGTTGGTAAATTGTGGTGAAAGCTTTTGTATTTCTCTTAGGAAACAAGGTGCTTGAGGGACAGTCTAACACCATACATTAAAACATGCACCATTACATTTTAAAATGCTTTTTAATGTTAAGTAGTTTATACAATAGCAAAGCATATGCTAAAATCAATGAAGACTGGAGCTGAAAGATGGCTCAGTGGTGAAGAGGCTTTAGTGTATGGCTAAGGATCCTAGCGCCTTTCCCAACATATGCTATGGTGGTCACAACTGCACAAGCAATGCTGGGTCACAACTTCACAACCAATCCTGGGTCACAACTGTACAACCAAGCTCCAATAAGTCCAATACCCATTATGAATTCCACAGGCCACAGGTGCCTGCATTCACATGTGCGCACACGCGCACACGCGCACACACACACACACAATTAAAAATAAATGTAAATATTTAAAAAGTAAACAGATAGTATACATGAGAGATGTTTTTAACTAAAAGGAGCCCTTACTGGCTTGAAACTGTCTATATACACCAAGCAGACCAAGTTGGCCTCAAACTCACAGGGATCTGCCTGTTTTTGCTTCTCAAGCCTGGGATTAAAAGCCTGTATGACCATTGCTAACTCAAATTGATGTCCTTAAGTGGAATGGTTAAATGTTTCTGGGAATGCACTTGTGTTTTTTTATTTATGATAACATAGTGGAGAATTTTATCAAACTATATTAAACATGGGATGCTAAAATAGTTAAGAGAAGGTGTCTACATTTTATACATATTCTTGTAATACAATAGATAAATATGTAACAGAAAATTCCCACTATATATCTTGTACATATCTGTAGAAGATAATAGGATTCAGTTTTTACTAATCATTTTAGGTTAGTTTAGTTTTTTCCTTTTCTATATGGAATATGTATTGTTCTTGTGAAACATTAAAAGCTAGAGATAAGATTTTTCCGAAGTGATAAATCATATCTAAGTAAATAAGATTACTCACATTATATTTTATGGTAGAATAATTTATAATGTCAGAAAACAGTTAATCAATATGGCTTATGCTACTGCTTAAGAAATCCCCTTGCTCCATTGTGTCTTGAGTGTTGGTATTAAGAATCCACCACAGTGGAATCCACCACTTACCTCCCAATGGATGCTCAGCTGATGACTGAATTGTGTGTGACTATCTTCAATGGGTACATCCTCGGTTTTACAGTGTTGTTGAGCTAGTTAGTGTTTTGCTGTTGTTGTTGATTTGTTTATTGTTGTTTTGCCAACTCCACAAAGTAGAGTCATCCGGGGGAAAAGAAACTTAATTGCCCAATTGCTTCCGTCAGCTAGGCAAGTCTAGCAAAATTTTCTTGATTAATGGTGGGTGTGGGCAGGCCTTGTCTACTGAGTTTAGTGCTATCCCTGGGCAAGAGGTCATGAGCAGAATAAGAAAGCAAGTTGAACAAACCCTGGGGAGCAAGCCAATGTGCACTGTCCATCCATGGTCTTTGCTTCAATTCCTGAGGCCAGGGTCCTGCCTTAAGTTCCTGCCCTGACTGCTCAGTGATCAACTGTGATAGGGACATGAAAGCCAAATAAATCTTTTCCTCCCTAAGTTGCTTTTGGTTCTGGTGTTTATCATAATAACAAGGAAATCAGCCCTCTGACGTAACAATGGCAATTTCCTGTTACATATAACTACACTCCTGAGTTCATTTTAATGTTTTCAAAGATGGGAAAATAATTTAAAGATGTTACTCTGGCACATTTCACAGCAAATGTTGACATATAATGATCAGATTAACCTACTACAAAATTGTCTTATTTATCAGGTGTATGAACTATCTGTTGATGCTGTAACAAAAATCCCATTCCTTCAAACTAAACAAATTTATTTTATTATATTTCTGATGTCAGAGTTTTAAGAGTGGTTTCATTAGACTAAGACTATAGTGACACTGTGGTCTTGTCTCATGGTCTCCTGAGACTCCTGATGAGAGTATCTCTCCTCATCAGTTTCACTTTAACAGCTGTGTTTCTCAGATCTCCTCCACCAGTATCAGGCTGCCCTTTGTTCTTTCTGCTTTGTTGTAACATCCTCTGTCTCAAGGTGAGCCCACCTAGATAATCCAGTTTCAGATCCTTTCCTTGAAATTATTAATCTCATGACTCTTGTGAATTCTCTTTTGACATGTAAAATAACATTCACAAGTTCTGGTAATCATCACATGAACAAATTTTGAAGCTAGTTTTATTTAATATAATATAGTTTTAAATTTTTAATTAAAATTCATTTTTCCTATTATCTACCCTCCAACCTATATCACCCCATCCTCAACTTTTCTCCAATTGATGGCCTCCTTTTCTTTTATTATTATTGGTGAGACAAGGTTGTAGCTTGACAGGAGATGTTGATACATGTGAATTATTTCTCTTTTGATTTTTATATAACTGAGGAGTTCTTTGCTGAAACGTGATAGTGGCAATGCTTATATGTATCAATGTCAACTAACTGTGATGTGTGTGTGTTTATGTGCCCATTTTTATAAATTATGAGCATGTATTCCTTTTCTGTATAAAGAAACTCTCTTTTAAATTAAGTAATTTTATTTTTACAAACCAGCAGTGAAGCATCATCATAAGGCTATAATTTTGGCAAGTGGGTATGTGTTTATAATATCAAAATAAATGTTAGATGATTTCAGGAAAATAAATCTCTTGTCAGCCATTTACAAAGAGTTTGTTGTTGAAACAAAAGCTGTAATGGGATCATGAATATTTAATACCATTCCCTAATATGAGCTAGTTAAATCTATGACTTTTTTAATAAGGAATGACTGGGCTTACCCACAGTGCACTTTCCAGGAAATGGGAGCAATGACGAAGAATAGGTAAAAGGCTCACATATGTTTCTTTCAAATGCAGGGAGGCAAGGAAAATGTCATAAAATTGTGTCATCTGAAAGTTTCCAACCCTCCCTCCCTCCCACCACCCTCCTTTACATCTTCCCTTCCACTTTGTCACTCCTTCTTTTCAAATCTTTGCTCCAATTCATTTGTACCATAAAGAAAGCAGGAGCCAAAAACTCTTTAATATTTAATAATTATTTTTAATGTACTCTTATGACTGACTTAGTCATTTAACTTGAGTCACCAGGAAGTTTCTATATCCATTCATACATAGAATAATATTATATACTAATCAGTTTCTTCAGTTTTTGAGGATAAAAGAATTGCTTTCATTGAAATCAACTTAGCTTCAGTTTGTAGTCTTTAAAGATCTTCCTTTGCACATTGTGGAGTAATTTAGACCAGTGAGATGGGGGGCTGCAAGAGTGTGGATGGGAATCAAAGCAATGAGGACACACGCTCTCTTAGCCTCTTCGGTGATCATATGTATTAATTGCTTTGGTTGTTATTTTACGACTATTGTAGTGTATATTTGTCAATAAAGATCCATGTTATTGGTTTCCATATGGAGATAGAAGATTGGTATCTTGAACTGTCCGCTTTTGAAGGGGTCCCATCATAAGCTCCAGGCAATGTGGCCTGTTAAGCTTGGCTCAAGTCCTCTGTTTACTCCAGGTTCTTCTGTTGGAACTTGAAATGTTCAGCTCCAAAGCCCAATATTGTACCTCTGTAAGAACAATGTGGCTAAACTCACCAGTGGCTGCAGGCACGCATAAATCGTCACAAAATAAACTCTGTACCAAATGTGCAGGGCCTAATAATAACTCCAGCGCAAAGCAATCCAGCATCCTCCTCATTATAATTGTGATGTCTAATTGCACACAATGAATAAATCATCATGCAGCTGAGTCAGAGCAGACATAATGATGGTAGAAAAGCTTACAATAGTTCCTTGGAGTGAAAACTGGAGTAGGTGTCTTGTGATGTTCACATCATGAAAGGAAAGAAATTATCTCTACCTATGGAATTAATCATACTCATGAAATTACATCTTTCATTCCTGAATACAAAATTCAAGGGTGGGATGCTATAATTTAATCACAGCTTTGCAGAGAAATCTAATAATTCTGTGAGACTGAATTGAATTTTGCAAGCAGAATTGAATTTTGCATATCACATAGGTTTAGAAATACGTATTTTTTCCAAGACTGGATGCTTTTGTGAAAACTTATGTCAGATCAGAGAGTTTTGGAAACATTGATTTTTTTCCCCAAAACAAATGGAAAGAAGATAAACTGCAGGAAGAGGAGATGCATACATCAATATCTGGGATCAGTTTGGGAAGCATTTTTCAGTAAAATGACATTTATTCTAACTTCAAAGTCTAAGGGCCAATTTTTGTTTACAATATGATAGCAGGAAAAATTACACTTGAGGGGGAAGTTGTGGTGTCATTGTTCCTGGATAGGTGTGGATATGATTTTACGAAGACTTTGGTGTGCACATGAGGGCACCCATCTCTGTATGAGCATGGAGGCCAGAACAGTGCGTAAGAGTCACAGGAACAGGGGTTAAAAGGCTTTAAAGGATGTGCAGCTTATTGCATAAACTCTGTGATCCTAACTCTGGTCCTCATTATTGCTTATTAATTAGCAATTAATTGCACTTAATTGCTAAGTCATTCCTCCAGACCCATATTTCATAATTTTTACCATTCTTACGCAATAATTACAATACCATCATTACAAATGCCTAGTAGT
This sequence comes from Rhynchomys soricoides, assembly GCA_019843965.1. NCBI lineage: Eukaryota > Metazoa > Chordata > Mammalia > Rodentia > Muridae > Rhynchomys > Rhynchomys soricoides. Next base: position 3,538,946 of record JADRCH010000131.1, on the reverse strand, counting down.
ATCACACAATATATTTTGCATGATTTTATGTCTAAAATAAGTATTATACTATGACTTATAATTGCTGGGTTTGAAGATTAACCTTTTGGGGAGGATTTGTAACTTTGTCAACTGAAGAAATGCTATATGGTTTCCAATGACAAGGTCCCTGTTTCATCCATGGATTCCATGTAGACCCATGGTTTTGAGGTGTCTGTGGCACATTGTGAGCAATGGAGATTGTAACAGGAGCTTGGCATTCAACAGAGAAATGAAGAGAAGTAAAAGAAGTTACTTAACATCCTCTTTTGGCTTCTGCATATGCAGGTATTGAAGTCAAGGACGAGACCTTACTGGAGCACACACACACACACACACACACACACACACACTCCACAGACAAAGCAAACACAAGTTAGGGTGGTTGCATAGATACTGGGGTGACCCAGAGAGTTTAGGCTGAATGGCTGAGGGACAAGAGCATCTCTCACCATCACCAGGAAGGTATAGATGGTTATTGTTTTTGAGGTTAGTTTGAAATGGGTTGTTGCCTTAGCTCTTTCTCAGCATGATCATTAATGTTGTAATATGAAAAGCTGCCAATTTTTGATGTTGATTATATCTTGCTTCTTCCCCTGAACTTAAAAACAAAACAACAACAACAACAACAACAAAAAAACATTTCTAAGAGTTTTCTGCCTTTATATCTTACTTGACTAGGAGGAACATAGATATGGGACAGGAAAAGATTAAAAGATGGGTATAGTATCTGTACAATATGTATTGTAGCAGTATGGTATGTCATTGTGAACTTAATCGCTTTGTGCTGCAAGTAAGTACCAATCAATTAGCTAGTGATAAAATGAAAGAAAAAAGAGAGAATGAAGGGGAGCTAGTGCTATTTAGGAACAGGGTGACCATCCATTTCCATGACTCTACTCAGCCATATTCAATTAGGATGCTAATTAGCATTCCAAGTAGAGAAGCTATATGGGAATTCAAATGCTCAGGGCAAGGCTGCTTCTCAGGCAATTTCCAGAGCCCAGGGTGAATCCTGAGTCAATGGTTTAAGCTCAGACTCACTACAAATTAATGGGGTCCTTGTAAACCATAAGCCTAGGTAAAAAAATGGCATAGAGGAAAAAGACCTGAGAATGTAGCCATAGATGCCTCTAGAAACTGCAGTAGGGGCCTGGAAGCACATAGGGAATGCTGTTAACAAAAGGGATCATGATAATTACTAAGTGAAATCAACTGAGTTTTCAATCAAACAAGCCTTTTGACTCTGTATTTGTCTATCAAATATAGACACAAATATAGATCAAATACAGATACATATCACATAGACATATGTATAACAGTGTGGAATATTTCCTTCCAAACAACTATCAAAGAGACTCTAAATAATCTTAAAGATCAGGAAGTTTTAATAAATCCTTATCTCTAAGAAACGTTTTAATAAACCGTTGTACTCAAGAGTAATAACCATTTAGTCAAAGAAATAAAGAAAAGTTTCAAATGTTCTCAGGACAATTTCCTTCTCCTCTTCCTCCTCCTCCCCCTCCTCCTCCTCCTCCCCCTCCTCCTCTTCCTCCTCCTTTCCCCCTCCTCCTCCTCCTCCTCCTCCTCCCCTCCCACTCCTCCTCCTCTTCCCCTGTCTCAAAGGTATGAAGGAATTTCCACTGAACTGAACTAATCAGAAGCGTGCGCTGTGCATATGAGTGTGTGATGTGTATCACCATGCGGTGTGAGCTCTGGAGTAAGCAGACGTTAAGTCATTTAAAAAATAATTGGAAGGAGATAAAAGGGAAGGGGAACATGGGGAGAGCCCAGTGCTGAAGTCCACAGTCAGACTGTAAAATCAATCTTAAAACCATGGTTGCAAACACGGACGCCTTTCCCTCAGTTTCTCACTGTCATATGATAATTGTGTGGCTGACTTTATCTACTCCTGGTAGATTTATTACCTCGGATACGCAGAGAGTTGAAATAGCAGCCTCTCAGAAAGCAATGTTGTATTTCATATTTGATTTAATAGTTACTCCTCTTTTTTTTTATTGTCTATTTGAAGAAAGTAAAGACTTTAGGAGCATGATGAAGCAGTTCCTGGATTCAGCATTAAAACAGTAGCTATAAATCCAAAATCTCTTGATTATGGAACTAAAACTCTGTTCATGGACTTAGGAGACAATCAATCTCTGATTAGATCTTTGATTTTATAAAATATGAATTTTAGGATGAGTAAACAGTATCATGCTTGGCCTGTACATCTCTTTCTTTCACTTCCTCTTTTCTAATACTGCATAACACTGCTGCTGAGGACCCTGTTCATGTATTGCTCTGAAGAGTCCTCAGGCGTAGAGATCCACAGCAACATTTAACAGCCCTGAAGAAGCCTCAGTGAAATGTGGAAGAGGTCTGCCACCTTGTGGCGATAGAGTGGGTACACATGCAAATGCACACAGGCTAGCAGCAGCAAAGCAATAATAGTCAGTAATAACATTTTATGTTCATTAACTTTTTTTCACTGTAGAGAAGTATGTATGTCCTATGAAAACTGCCATTTAGATCCTGCAAACTGAAATGAAAAAATTGACTTTTTAATTGATAACTTATACTTTTTAATGAAAATTCATGTGTTTTCACCAACAAACCCCCAAAACATTTACTTCCCAAGCTAACAAGTGAAACATCACTTTAGCCACTTTGCATTGTGTTATGTATCTCCTCAAGGTGCAAGATTGTTTTCCCTAGTATTGATTTTTTTTGATACAGATTACTTATCATGTAGCCAAGTAGGACCTTGGCCTCCTGACTCTACTCTTACTGCTTTCCCATTGCAGTGTTTAAAGATCTGGCCAACATCAGCTCTGCAAACTCTTAGCTTCATTCTCTTATTACCTAAACGCAATAAAATAGCTGACATATATTTGTCATTTGCCTGCATGTGATACACAGTGTCAGTTTCACAGCCTTTAAAGGTTTAAAGATTTAATTGTTGATCCTATCTGGTAACATCCATGACTTTGCTTAGATAGGTGTACATTGAAAGTGGCAATCTCAGAACCCATCCATTTAAGCTCACACAGGTAAGAAGTGGTGGACCAGGTTTCAAAATCAGGTATTTGACTATCAGTTGGGCTTCAGTGCTCTCCTGAAACAGGTCCCAGGTCCCCCTCCTGACCTTTTGTTCTGGGACAGAAACCAGCGTTTGGCACATGTTTGGCAAGCCCTCTCCCACTGAACTACATCCAGGTCCCAGGAATGCTTATAATATCTGCATCCTTACTAAACACCATTTGCATAAAGAAATCTCTATATTCACCCAATTTTACAGATGGTAAAAAAGTAACTGACATGTTGGCTAACTCAACTGTTGAAAGTTTGGAAGAGGTGTGCTGAGAATTTGAGAATGGCCTACCAGGATTCCATGCCAACTCTCTGTGTGTCCTACTATTCATAGTAAACCTGATTGTGCCCAGGGAAACCATGACTTCCCCCAGTCCAAAGCTAAGCTCCTCTACTGGACACACTCAGTCCTACCCTAGTGTGTCCTCAGAGAATAATGTATGTTTTTTTCTGTTAACAAACTGTAGTTTTAGTTCAAGTACTAGCATGTTATAGAATTTGCTTTATGGCCATGGCACTGGTTTTGTATTTTTTCCTGTTTGTTGAGGATGTATACAACGTGTGTGTGTGTGTGTGTAATACATATGGCATTCATTACCTAGATTATTACTCAAGGTAAGTGATGGCAATTATCATTGCTTAAAGACAAAATATTGGGATAAAATTTATTGACATTTCTGTATTTATTGTGTTCTCAGTAAAACCACAACATATAATAACTGATAAAAACATGTTGATTAGTAGTTTGGCAATCAAGAAGTATCCGAAAAACAAAATCAAACCAATGCTATTTGACGTATCCATCTCAGCATTCTTCACAGCACTTTCTAACATTCCCTCGTAGACAAGGTAAAATGCTCATCTGATTCAGAAATCTAAATTTTTTAAACAACTCAAAATATAGCAATTATAATATCCATAATGCATTAGGGAAAGCCAAGAAATAACCAAGTATCCTAAAGGCATTCTTTAATTGGTAGATAACTATAAACTAGAACATTTTATCAATAACTTTTTCTTTGTTTGTTTTTTGGTTTTTCGAGACAGGGTTTCTCTGTGTAGCCCTGGCTATTCTGAAACTCACTCTGTAGACCAGGCTGGCCTTGACTCAGAAATCCACCTGCCTCTGCCTCCCAAGTGCTGGGAGTAAAGGCATGTGCCACCACTGCCTGGACTATCAATAACATTTTACACACACACACACACACACACACACACACACACACATTTTGAAATCACTCTAATCTATGTGCAGAAAATGCCTTTATATTTGTGCACACATTGTGTAATGGACCATCACCATTCTGCAAAGTCATTACAGTTAGCTACAGAAACTCAAATATAGTTCCATATTAGAAAGCAAATTTTTGCAACAATATAACAGATCATTAAATTTTACATTATGACATATTTATACACCTCTTAATAACTCACTAATCTTTTAGTGTTAGCATAATAATGTCAAAATGACTGCCACAGGATCTCTGCTTTTTATAGCTTTTCCAGATGATATTGCATGTATTTTAAACATTATACAAGAAACCTGGAGAAGACCCCAACTGTGGGAAATAAACATTGTTTATTGGGAAGACTGGAGCAGGGAGCAGGTGGAGCCACTTTCTCTGAATTGGCTGTGTTGGCTGTTGCTCAGCCTCTGTCTCTGTCTATTTCTCTTCCTCTCTGTCTCTCTCTGTCTCTCTGTCTCTTCCCTGTGTGTGTCTGTGTGTCTGTCTGTGTGTGTATGTGTTAGAGGATGATCAGAATATACATTTTTATATTTTTTGAGGTTGTTGAAAATTAATCTACATTTGTGTCTGGATTTCTATAGATTTTACTTTACACATTCAAATGTGTGGGGTTTTGTTTAATAGATATTTTCTTTCAATAGTATTTGTCAGACATAGTTTTAAAAATATAACCACTTTGATTAGTGCTTTTGAATAGTAAATCTACATTTATGTATGTAGAATTTCAGTGTAGTGCATGGCATATGCCCAGGAAAATTACATAAACTTTGCTGAATTGTTTGTACTGGTGAAATTGAAGACAGGTGTCCTTCTGATAATCTGAGCCTCTAGTGGAGTGTCAGTCACCAGGGTTAATGATCATTGTGGCAACATTTTTGAGAAATAAGTAACATGTCTCCTTGAATGCACATCCCGTTGAATTGCATTGAAGAGCGTTGAATATGACTTTCTTTCTTTGTCATGTTCTTTCTCCCCTCTTCCTCTGTTTTTTTTTTTTTCTTCTTTAGCTCCCTGTGAAGGCAACACATTCTTCTGCCACAGTAACATGTGTATTAACAACACGCTAGTCTGCAATGGGCTTCAGAACTGTGTATATCCCTGGGATGAAAATCACTGTAAAGGTAATGAACTCAGAGCTATAGAGTGGGAAGGAACTATATCTGCATCACTCTTAAAAATAATCAGAGGATGTAGATTTGTCTGTCTTTTCATGTGTCTTAGTCAGTTTGTAAATAGTCTCAGTGTCTGGAGACTGCCTCATTTATATGGATAGTGGGCTTTGCGTACATTCTAGAGCGCAGTTACCTCATGAGAACTTGCAGAGCCAAGGGGAGTAAACAGTGGTAAACATGGAGAGCCTCACTTCTCTGATTCCATTTTACCTTGTTCCATTTCTTCTGGTCTGTTTCATTTATTCAAGATTTGTCCAATTCATCTTTTGCACATGCTCTAGAGATAAAATATTTGGAAATATCATTTCTGTTTTCAATTAAAGCCACTTCTATTTTGTTTACAAAAAACCTCTTCCCTCTCCTGTGAAATATTTCTCAGTGTCCTTGTCCTCTGTGCACCATGTGACAACCAGCGTACTGGTTATTTAATTATATCTTGTTGACTTGGTTATGGTTCATTTTAGTTAACATAAAAACATCAATTATTAATACTGAATGTTCAACCATGTTCAAAGGAAGATAAACAAGGGGCCATTTTCCAGTTAAATTTTAGATTAGTGTATCAAAATAGTTCCTGCAAAGAGAAGCAGAGAAACCCTGTCCAGTACCTACTGAGTCAGTAAGAAAAGTTTGTCTATCTAATGAAAACTATTTTGATAATGAGTGTTAGTCATGATTTCTGACTAAAGAAATTCCTGGGAATAAATAGGAAGTTAAATGCTTTCTGACTTATCTTCATACCTTAGTGAAAGCCAACAGCCATCACCATAGGTTTGTTGGATGTGAGAGTAAGCAACAGACATAAAAAAGCAATCAAGAAAATATGACAAAAATTCATTATAATAACACACCACCTTTACTCCAGAGTTAAACCATCTTTGAAGTCTTAATTTTCTAGTGCCAGCAGAACTTACTATTATGATCACTAGTAATTTACTGGGAAGGTTGTGAGTGCATGCCTTCTGATAATGGGCAGAGTACTTTATACATCTGGTAGGTCCATAGAGCATTGTGTAAGTCTTCTGATTCCATGGGCTCCTCTGTGTCTTCTACACGACTCAAAGACACTATTTTCCTCATCTTATTTCTAAATTCTCTTATTTCATTTCTAAAGCTTCCACTTCATGTGCTTTTGAACCCATGAGTGTTTGAATTGTTAAATCTTGCCCCAGATTACCTTCCTTACCATCATTCAATGATATAAATGTTTAGTAACATACTTTTGTCTTATCCTAAAGCGTATATACATTTGCATTTAACTTTCTTTGAATACCATTTCACTCGTTTTCAAATTCATTATACTTTTAATATAGGAAATGTTTCCTACAGTCAATGAATATTTTAATATTATTTTTCATTCACTCTAATAGTCTCTGTATTCATTAGGTTATTAATGTATCCATATATAAAGATATTCACACATGTTTTCAGTTTTTGTTTTCTATGTATCATACATTTTTTTCATTGTTTTCTCCTTTTCTAAGGTATATTTCACTTGCATTTGTTGTGCTGTAATATGTAAGTTTTTAGTGTTTTTCAGTATTTTCTCTATTTACTTTTACTGTGTTGTCTTAAGGGTTTATCCTACACACCTTATCTTTCATGTTTTATGCTGAAAATTCTAATGAAATGTAGAACTTTTCCTGTACATATCACGGTTCTATACTCTCTTTACTTACTATTTTCTACATTATTTTTTATTTCTTACCACCTCAACAACTTGTCCTAATAATTGGTACTTTATATCATTCTCCTTTCAGGGTGATAACAAAATAAGAGCAGTCTATAGTAGTATAATTTGCTTTAAACACATTTTGGCTAATTTTTTCTCTATCAATTAATTATATTTAGGGATATTTTTCTTAACATTGTACTCTTCTTTTCTTATAAACAATGGTTTATGTCCCAGCAAACTTAAGTCTACTACTGGTACCCATAAAGCACACCACTATGAGATGTAGGCTCTATAGTGCAATGATAAAGGTCTCACTATGTTTATTATGAAACAGATTACTGAATATGAAGAAGACAAATATGTCTATCTCTCTACCTGTTTCCTTTTAAATATTTGGATTTGCCACGGCTGTAGTTTTCTTGTGCGTAATTTAAAGACCTTTTTGAGGAAGATCCTAAAATTATTAATCTTTTTTTGTTTTATTAAATCAGACAATGATTTTGTTTTCATTTTTAAAGCAGATTTACTGGACAGTAGATTTTAGTATATAGTTATTTCCGTGATTTTTAATTTGATTTTGCTTGCAGTAACTCGAATCTGTGAGCATGTATTGTTCTGGTCTCTAATGCTTATAAACCACATGATAAACTGTGCAGGATCTTTTCTCTTGATGTATCTTTTTCCCCTGGTAGATTTTTAAAATTTTTTTCCTCTATAATTTTAAAACCTCTAAGTCTTCTATATTTATTCTGCTTAGAAGTTTTGAACTTGGATTTGTATTTTTATCATTACCATGGAAAGTTTTGAACTTTAGATTAAAACCATTTGTTCTAATTTCTCTAATTGCTCACATGCCATGGATGTCCACTGTTCACACATTTTATTTTACTTGATTGTATTTTATGAAATGGATTAATTCCTTTAGTCTTTCTCTGAGAAGGACTATTTATAATCTATTCTCTCAACCTTCTGTCTATGCAGATACTATCTCCTAAGCACATTCTCTCATCCATATCTCTATGGTATTTTATCATATGTGTCCATTTGCTATTCACTAATAGAAATTTTTCCATACCGTCATTATACCAGAATTTTAGTGCTCAATTTTTATGATAATTTTTATTTGGGAAAATAAGTACAAAATTTTTGCTACCATTCCAAAATGTCTGCTGTGATTTTGTCTTGAATTATTTTTGGTATCAGAATGCTGTGCATCCTATAACTCCAGTTTTACCCGTCGAGCAAAAATAGAGAGAAAAACAGGTCTATCTATTCATGACTAGTTCAGAATTCTAGAGGTCCTCTTATGACTAAGAAAAGAAAACAAATCATAGTTCAGGAAATTACTACAATGTTCATAAACATTATATTATGAACCTTATACAAATTTTTGCATGAATATGTTATATGAACATACATATAAAAATATATACACATGTTCATTTTCAAAGTAAGGATGTGAACAATGGGGTGGTTACTTTTAAGGAAGGAAAATAGAGCCATTGTGAAAATAGAACCTTAATCTTGAAGAATTGTCATATGATAATTTAAGGCTGTGAAAACTGTACGCTCAGCCTATTTTGCTTTAAAGTTTTGAATTTGCATTTTGAAGGTGATATTAACACATGGTGGGTTGTTTCTCCTCTTGTCTGTCTGTTGTTTTCACTCTCTCCTACCTACAGAAAAGAGGAAAACCAGCCTGCTGGATCAGCTGACCAACACCAGTGGGACGGTCATTGGCGTGACTTCCTGCATTGTGATCATCCTTATTATCGTTTCTGTCATTGTACAGATCAAACAGCCTCGTAAAAAATACGTCCAAAGGAAGTCAGACTTTGACCAGACCGTTTTCCAGGAGGTGTTTGAGCCTCCTCACTATGAGTTATGCACGCTCAGAGGAACCGGAGCAACAGCTGACTTTGCAGACGTGGCAGAAGACTTTGAAAATTACCATAAACTGCGGAGATCATCTTCCAAATGCATCCATGACCATCACTGTGGATCCCAACTGTCCAGTGCGAAAGGCAGTCGCAGTAACCTCAGCACAAGGGACGCTTCCATCTTAGCAGAGATACCCACTCAGCCAGTCAAGCCCCTCATCCCACCCGTGAACAGAAGGAACATCCTGGTCATGAAACACAACTACTCACAAGATGCCGCAGATGCCTGTGACATCGACGAGATTGAGGAGGTGCCCACCACGAGCCACAGGCTATCCAGACACGAAAAATCCGTCCAGCGGTCAGTATCCATAGATATTTGATGGCAACTGTAACTGAAAATGGAAATGCTGCCACAGTATTGTGTTCTAGTCTGTCTTCATGCTTACTTGCCCTGTGAATGATAGTTTAAATCACAGAATGTCATCTCTCCATCTCCTTCCTTCTCATCCTAGTGTTAGTCTGTTCTTTTTACATCCTATACATGAGCATGAAATGGACATGTGTGTGATGACACATGTGCACACAGACCAAAGATTCTTATTTCTGTCTATACAAAAACTATTTCTACACAAACTAATCTGCCTTCCCAATCATAGTGTTGCTCTTTCAATATTTACATGTTTTAGGACATAAAATGATTTTCTAAAACTGTTGTGTTACCAAGATAGTTATACTATCTTATGGAACATTTTTAACTCAAAGTATTTTAATAGAATTTTGCTTTGCTAAAAATATAAAAATATATTTTTCTATATAACATAATATTTATATTACAAATTATATTTTAAAACATTGAATGCTAAAATATTGAAAATTTATATTTAAATATAGAAATCAAGAGAAACATTTTTATTCATTTTTCATTTATACATATATAAGAAATCATGTGTTGTATGTTAATATTTCTAAAATGAGTAAAAATATTTGGGCAGAAAAATTTGAATTTAATAATGTATTTTTAAATTCCAAAACAAATCTAGTTGAATTATGCTGTGTTTGCATGCTCACTATACTTTACCTAATTATACAGATATATGTAGATTTTATTTTCAATTTCTAAAATATCTGATTTGATTTAACCTATTTTGCATGCTGCTGTAATACCATTGTTCTCATTGCTTTATTAACTTTAGGAATATTCATTAAGAAAATATGTGTATTTATATTTTGTGCAAATATTACTTTGTTGAATGAAATAGCCATAACATTCCAGGTTCTGCCTCATTGGGTCTCTAAGCAAACATGAATCTGAATACAACACAACTAGGGTCTAAAACGAAAGCTCAAGGTAAGCAAATGCCCTCAGCCCCTTCTCCCCTTGTCATATGCTATCTTGTTCTCTTTCACTGTAATCGTCTCATAGTATTTCAGGGCATGTGGATTGTGTTCATTATTTCTTAAGCTACCTATCTCATGGCGTTTCATATTTAGACGTATAGTGGGTGCAATGGTAACGGAGTGACTAATCTTAGGATAGATAGCATAATAATACATTTTAATATTCTTTCAAGTGTTGTTTGACAACAGAATAAGCTAATATTTGTATTGTAAGACACAGACGATAAAAGCAATGTTTCCTCAAGAACTAGTACAAGATATACAGGTTTTTGAAAAGTCAAATATAAGAATTCTCACTCTTAAAGTAACTAAAGTAAATGCATTAACATAACAATTATTGATATAATATGACTATATTCTATTCGAATGCAACACCAAGTTTTGGTAATATTCATACAACTTATGTGGTCTTTATTTTTTGCATGAACAATTAGCTTATCTCATTAAACTTAAATGTGGCATGTTGATCAAATTTTATGACATAAAATTTGAAAGTTTTATTCTTTAAAAGCCTCATAACCTTTAGCTGCCTATGTATGCATCTATTTGTCATGAAATATCACACTGGTTTTACATCTTCTCTTGGTAGTCTGTGTTTATTTTACTCTAATTCATCTCCAATTAAATTTGCTTCACAGCTAATCTCCTCAAAACTCCTCAAGCCTACCAACTGTTCTTGAATTAGGAGAACGCATTCCATGCTCAGTATGACCTTAATAAGTTGGTGTGATTGTCACATTTTTTTTTTCCATTGGGAGAAAATGTTTTAACTGTGCTTTATTTTCAGAGAAGAACTGTTTATACAAACATGGGGACTGTGAAAAGGAAATTCCATAGTGAATTGTGAAAAGTGGACATATTTCTAAATTCATTCCACTGCCTTTATCCAAACTTAAGAGTTACAGACATGAGTTATTCCTTCGGCAAGACTCCCTGCTGCTGCACAATGATGTGTCCATTTCCTAATTTGGTTGCTGATCACCAAGTGCTCCTTAGGTTTTAAATACATTCTGAGATTTACGGAAACTTGAAGAAGAAATTAGTTCCTGATTGAGATTACCCCAGCTTTATGTTTACTGTCGGTTTTACATTTGTTTATATGTTGTTTGGGTGTCTTTGTTACATGATTGTACCTATGTGATCTGTGGGAAAAGGAAAAAAACCCACAACTTTGGGTGAACTTTGTGTTACATGTCCATTGTTTTTATTGTATAGACTGCTTGATAATAGGGCGTCCATGCGTGATTTTGAGCAAGCTGCAGTGAAAAAATGCAAATGTGGATCACGAAAACACCATCTAGAGGTTCAATGGACTGTACACACCTGTTGCTTTAGTATTATTAAATTCAGTAAAATGTAATGAGTAAAATCTAGATTGCAATAAGACAAATCTCTCTCCCCCTCTCTCTGTCTTTCTCCTTGTCTCCCCCTTAATGTTTCTATGTACCCCTGCGTTCCTTTTTGTTTGTATCAAGGAAAGATACCGAGTTTCACAAATGGCTTTTTGAAATCAGGTAATTTACCATTCAAACTCTACAGCAGAATTGTGTTCGATTAAGCAATTAGCAATATGACTGAACTGACTGTTTGAGAAAATACCCTGCATGTCAGTACTGGATATTTAGGTTGGAAAAATGCCCTCTTTATTAGACACATTGTAAAAAGCATGCATTCTCAAATATTGCTGTTACTGTTCCATTTCTTTGTGTCATATGCTTGCTACTTGTAACTTTTATATAAATATATATAAAATGTATAATAATTTCCTAATTTGAGTTAAAAGAAATGTTTCTTCTCCTGTGATAAAAAGCAGAGCTACATAAGTACATGATTTATTACTCTCAACACTCTCCACTCTCTAGATTACAGGATGCCATTTGATATTGAGGCTTACTTCCCTACATATTTGGTTTTTAACATCTTATGAATATCTTCTTTTTTATTAAAAGTCTTTCTAAGTCAATCTTTAAAAATCATAGACCTCTTTATGATTGAACTATACCATTCTGAGTTACTTCTTACCCATACACACATATACCTGAATGCTTAATGGTTGTGATAAGTTTAATACAGAAAAATTAAAACCCTTGTAGCACACAGAAGTTGTGTTGAATTATATGCATCCCCATAAACACTAAATGATTACCTTTTTAATAAAAAAAATGCACTCTTAGAAAATTAAATTTAAAATTACAATTACAGTATATCTGCTTATCCTTTTCAAAGTAGCCAAATTCTCAATAATAAAAAAGGAACTTCAAATAGCAAAGAAATCTGGTATAAGACAATGTTTGCCAGCAGCTGGAGCAGCAATTACAATCTAAATGGATTCCTTGTCATGTGTCCCTAATAGGAGGCCAACCCAGTATGTATTACAACATTAGTAAAAGAAAACATCAACAATAAGTAAAAGGAGATAGAGTAAATTGTAATAGAAAAAAAACTAACTAAAGAAATATAGCAATTCTTGAATAATGGGAACATAATCAACTTGCCTTGTGGAGTACTTGCAGCACACAGACATGAGTACCTGCCGCTGACCTGTAATCTCAGCTATCTGAAGACAGATAAGTGTAAACCATCTAACTAAACTAACTGAAAGAGAAAAGCCTATATTCAACAAGAGCTCCTTCTTAGCAAACTGTGAAAACTGAGTGAAGAAGATACTCAGTGTCGACTTCAGGAACTCACACACACACACACACACACACACACACACACACGCATGCACCCACGCACGCACATACACATGCACAGAAATATAATGCTCATAAAGAGAAAATAGCATAGAAAGGAACATTCTTTGAACTAAATCGACAAATTGTCCAGGAAGAAAATGAACTGTCATAATGAATATTATCTTTCTTTAGCACAACACATACTTTAGACATATATCTTATGATAAAATTCACCTTTACCCATTTTGCTAGCCAAATTGTTTGTTAACACATCTAATGTTATGCTCATTAATTCAAAGTTGGAATGCCAAGATTATCATTTAAATTGGTTCCACTATTGTGTGTTATGTTATCTATTTAGGAGTTCTCATTGGACATTATTAACCTTGAATGAAGAATCTCAAAGATTTGGTATATATGTCCCTGTGTTTTTCATTTAACAACAATGAAGACAATTAAATTAAGTGGATAAATCATCATGCACCTGCCATGTAGATTTATAGGTTTTTCCAATTCTTTACAAATCTATAAAATGCTACTGATCTGATTACTCCCTGCTTAAATGTATTTATGCCTCAAACCCACTAAACAGATACCTTCTTTTTGCTATCATATGGAATTAAGTATAAATTTAAGGATGGATGACTCACATGTATTTGATATATGATTATACCAATGGGAAAAAAATCTCTCTTAGAAGATCAGCTTCCTTATGGTTGATGATCAGTTAACTTACAGGTATTGTCTTGTCAAGAAAGGAGATGCTAGGATCACTGCCCAGAGTCCTTGAGGCCTGTGGTTGTCCCCGTTAGAGATGCTATCTTGTAATAGATATGTGAGAGTAGAGAAAAGCTTTCAAGTATACTTTGGCGCTCCATTCAGGTGCCTTCATAAAATCCAATATTGAGAATTTTGAACATTAAAAATACCTATTAAATAACTCCATCAAACTTTTGCTTTAATATCAACATTTGGACAATCTTTAAAAATGGGTAGCGCTTGTAATGGAAAGAAGTGTTCAAAACCATCAAACATGTTTAACAGTTAATATTTTATGCACAAAGTGAATTAAAATTAACAAGCATAGATCTATATTGATTCAATGAGGTCTTTTAAAATACATCACTATGTAAATTTGTTTATCTAGTCTTTAGAACCTTGGTGGCCTCCCATGTTACATGAAATACCCATGTCAGCCTGAGTTAAGCTTTGTAATTCTGACCAAGGGCAGTGCAGTTGCTCAACGCAAGGTTGATGTTCTGATGTCTAATTATGATTTTTTTCCATACCTGTTTTTATACACATGCATAGTTTATGCATCATTTCACAAAATAGACATGATATTTGATTTGTCACAACTTAATTTAGTCAGATAATTAAAATGCGCTGTAAGCATAACTGGTGATCAATGTCACAAAGTCTTTAAAGGAGAATCAACCCTGTCCTAGAGATGCTGATTCTTTTTCCTACTTTTGGTACTATTACAAATATTTCAGAGCATTGAATAGATTAACAATCTGCCTCCCAACATTTAAAGTTTGGTCTTCAACATCATGTGTATATTCTCTTAAGCTTGTATTAGCTTCTGTATTTCCCCTAAGGAAGTCAAGATTTCCTCATATTAGAGATTTTGCTTTTTTTTAAATTTTTAGATCAAGAATTGATTTCCCTAAACTAAAAATATTGAATTATGTTGGATAAGATTGTTCGGAGTCTTATCACCTTTGAGCAGCAGCAACAAACAATGCATCATTATTCGATAGTCAAATAAATACTATCTAGTTTGAATGATAGTAATTCTCAATTGTGTAAGGAAGTGAAATAAATAAGTTATTTAAAATTCATTTGAATCCTAAATGGATATGATACAGATAGTGAGGATTTTTACCTAAAGAGCACAAGGGTTAGTTGCTATGCATACATTCCTCCATTTAACAATTTTTATTTCTCACTGCTTGATGAGAAAGATACAGACAAGATATCATTAATTAGGTAAAAGAATATGATAAATGGAACTTGAGTTCATTAGTTGTTCCTTATTTCATTAGTTAACATTCCTTATATCCCATTTAAAAAGATTGGAGAAAGAAAACTACATAGCAAAACTTTATCTAAAAAAAAAAAAAAAGATGTATTTTAATCACTAATACAACTCAATAATTTCAAAGCATCTTTTAATTTAGAACTGTAACTATTCATTTTTAATGAATTTAGATTGTTCTAAAATTTATTCAACTAAATGATATCATTTGCATAAACCCAGTAGAGAAACAAAGGGAAGAAATATAAGTAATGTCAAGAACACAATTCAGGACTTGCCCTGGGGCTCCAGGTTATGTGATTTCTGTTGTTTTCCTAAAGAGGGACATGCTCTTCTCTAACATCCCTTCATTTCCTTATGTCAGGAAACAAATTCAAAAGCAAGCTTCATCAAGCATCTGTCATTTGCTTGGAGTATTTAGAGAAATTCCTCATTCATGTGAGCCAGCACGATCACACCATCGGTCACTTTTCTCTTTGGGAATTCTAACAGTTGTGCAGCCAGCACATTCCGTGTCCCTATCATCTTTTTCTCTTCAATGGCTGAGCCATGCTATTTTCCAGGCATTCATTGAAAAATTGTTTGGGGGTGTCTCTTACTATTCATCAATACTCAAATGAAAATTACAGCTGACCAGGACAGATGATGTGTAAGTTATTTGAAATAAAATTATTCCTTTTATATCATATTATTAAATTTGTATTCTTTATTCACTTTCCCTAGAGATAAAGTTACATAAATATTGCTAGATTTTTGGGGTGAGGGTGTGTGTGTGTAATTTGTATGCCGAAACCTTTCCTTCAGCACATTGGGGGAAAAGATAATGCTGGTGATTGGTGAAGGAATGGTGCTTAGAACTATAGAAGGAAGACAATTCCACTCATAATAATTTTTACCATGTAACTCATCTTGAAACACTAATTAAATTTCCATGAGACCCTCTCATCTGTAAAGCAAAAAACATAATTGACCATTGAGCAAATAAAATATAGATGATATGGTATAATCAAGATATGAGAGGTCAAAATATGAGATTAGCATTTTCTTAGGACCACCAGAATAGTCCTCTAAAGTGTAGGCTTCCTAAGAAGTGGGTGAAAGAGACCATTGCCAACATGTGCAGGGAAACATTTGTGTTTAGAGTGATTAGGTCATACACAGGCTTGAGGACCATTTACTTGATTTGGATGGTAAGTGATGAAGGGTTACAGAAGATATAGTTCAAAGAGTAGACAGAGTTGCTACTGTGTCTCTGAGCCACTAGGCAGTAGGTGCTTACCCCAGAGTTTGCCCTTTGTTCAAAGATGAACTTAGTATATTTTGGGATGGTGTGAATGGAGACTTCTTGGAAGACAAAGTGCTTACTAAACAGGGTAAAGAATGACACATACTAAATTCAATTAATACAATAGGTAAGACATTAATGGTAACAGACAGTTGGAGAGGCAGAAGTATGTCTCACCATCCTATTTATTCTCTACAATATGTTAATTCCATGGTTATGGTTAATAAAGAAACATACTGAGGGTCACATGACAAAGTCCATTCTCAGAGATTTACATTAAATCTTTTCTTGTTCACAAAAAGTGTGATTCTGTGAATGAAACTATTGAAACAGTGTATGTAATTAGCTTTTGTGCAGTCAAGGAAAGTGAAGTGGTTTATAACTTTTATAAGACGCTGTAAGTGGTGAGTTCATTTCTTATACTGAGCTGAATAACTACTGCAGTGTTTTCCACCAACGTGCAAACATAACTCTGTTAATTAGTGTACTCCATCAAGAGAAGTTGAAATATATCCATATTGCCCCATAATTTTGTGTTTACTCATATGTAAAATGTATATTATGAAATCTTCTTTTCACCCGAAAGTGTCAAGACCAAATGACCATGTACTGGAAGATATTTTTTATATTCTATGATGCATTGTAAAAATAAATCATTGTTTTCCTAAGTTGTGTGTAAACTTCATTTTTTTAATTGACATGGTGCCTACACATCTATAAAAGACAAGAAAGAACATTTGCTTTTCATGTCTGGATAAAGCATGTGACTTCCAGAAGCCACTGAATCTGACACCCTATGGATGCCATTCCCTCCAGGGCACCTTTCTTGACACTTTCATATAAAGTGTTGTTTATTACTAGTGAGTGTGAGCAGCAGTGGAACCCAGTGCTCTTAAATGACCCAAATGACATAGTTATCAATTCATTCACAAACCTTAAACGCAGAAAGGAGAGTTCTATCTCCAACCATAGGCAATTGCTCCATGTATGTCCAGACGTAACTACAGTTAGGGAGGTAAGGATAGTCTCGTGGCCACATTTATGACATGATAATGTCATACACTGCCACTGACATTTTCCCAACAGTTCAGATTTTAGTTGCACTTTGTACTGCACGTGTGTTACCCTTGAAAGCTTCTCAATTTCACCTTGTGACACAGAAAAGGATAAATCTTTTGAAGAAAGTCTCCATGAGAGCAACCAATGGCATGGGTAATAATGTAAAAAATCATGAGATCCCAGGAAGCAGTGAAAAGGCTTTATTTTCCTCTACTTTTCCAGTTTGCACTCTACAGTGGCCAAAGGATCTATTCACATGAAACTTTTGTGTCTGTGTGAATGAGTCATTGCTGACCAAAACAAGAATATTGACTCTGTGATCACAATCACTTACGCATTTCATATACAACAGATCAGAGGCTTATTCTCTATCCTCTTGTCTATGTAGCCTTTTCAAAGGATGAGGCTACATGGCCACATTCACAGCTCACCTTCAAAGACCCCTACTTTGAATTGCTTGGATTCTGCCAGGTGTTTTCCATCCCAGATGACCAGGTTAGGATCAGCTGATAAATGGAAACCTCACCTATTTCCTAAACCTCACCTGCAGTCAGAGGTCAGGAAATGAATATTAACGATACTCAGAACATCAAAGTCTCTTTGCTTGCTTGCTCAACTCTGCTTTTATGGACAATTCTGCAGATGAGTGTCAGGTTGACTTGGAGCACTCTGCAAGGCCCCTTCCAGGTGTGTAGGTTCTGAAGGAGCTATTTTCCCCTCTTTGTTCCCTCAGATCTAGAACATGTGGGAGGAAACTGACAGTTATCTCTATGTGTCAATCAAATCTCCCAGGTTGGCTTTTTTTTTTTTTTTACATTCAACCTGTGTGATCGGCTCCACTAACCTTTGGCATATTTAATGTCTTTTTTATACTATAAAGACTGGAACTAACAGTGAATTTTAATTGATTTCCTTTTCCCTTCCTGCAAGCATTGTGGATTTCTTTCTCAAGATAATTTTAATTCATGACAATTTGCCTAGCTGAACTTCTTACAAGAATGAAGTATTTGACAAGGTTATTTATGGAACATTAACTATATACCACAAAATATTAATTTTTATTGCTGCTTTATATATGTCCATAACTAGTCCACATCTTCATCCTATGTTTAATTGACTTTCACATCCATTTTTAGGCACAAGTTTTTTATACCAAAATGGCATTCCTGTGGGAGAGGATCATCTATATTGGTATCCATTACAGTCTGTTTTAAGACTCTTTCTAGTCCAACTTCATACACCACAGTAGCTTTTTAATACTTTTTTAATTGTTTGAAAATTGTATACATTTACAAATGTTTTGAACAAATTTACCTCCTTTTCCTCCTCTCCAATTTCTTCTATAACAGTCATTTTCCTTTTTAGTTTCTTTAATCTATTTGTAAACTCATTTAGTTTACTTAGGGCTACCCGTATATGCATGACTATGTACTGGAGTATGAATAGCCTCTGAGGGGTTACATGCCTTAAGAAAGCTTAATGTTTCTTGCCCAGAACTCATCAATTGACACAATGATCAGCTAAGGGGAACCCCTCCTCCACCCATTGAATATTGATTTGCTTGATTTTGCAGGACTTGTGAAATCACAATTACTGTAAACAATGCAAATGATGTCTGGTAATGTCCTGCAAACACTGTTCTGCAAACACCATCACTTCTATCTCTTACAATTTTTCTGCTTCTTCTTACATGATGATCCCTTAGTTTTTGTAGGATTAAGTGTGATATAAATCTTCCATTTAATGCTGAGCACCCCATATTCTATTGGTCTCTGTGTTTTTATGAATTGCAGTTCTTTGTATGAACCATCTATCACAGAAGAAAGTTTCTCTGATGAGGACTTAAAGATGTACTAATCTATGTGTATAAAGATGAGAACATAGGGATCAGTTTATAATGACCACTTAGCAGATTAATGATGTTAAGTAATGTCCAAACCTCAGAGCCTACAACTTAGCAAGCCACTGTGCAGGTACTGTAAACTGGGTCTTAAAAACAGTCAGAAACTAGTTGCTTACACATATAACATTCATGCTGTTATCACATTGGTGTATATGTCTTTCCAGGTCACTCATGATTGTATCTTTCAAGCTTCACACCTGGGTATGATTACTGACTTATTGACTTACACCCTGGTAGCATACACAGAAGTTTCCCGAACTGCTGATGCAAGCCACTGGGAATGAAGCTACCAGATTAGTAGCAGCTTGATTTCTCCATGTTCTGAGACTCAACTATGTTCTGTCTTCAGTAATACAGATATAATCATCAAATTTTGAAGAGTAGTCAAGAGCAATGGCATTACTTTATAATGTTTATTTGCAGGGGGGTTTTGGGAGCCTACTGACTATGACTTGTAAAGAGGTAACTCATATCTGGCACTAGATATTTAAGTGGTAGCCTATGGTGCCTAGAGACCCCTTGGTAGTGTAACACTAGTTACACTACTTTCTCATATAAATATATACACATTTAGGAAGACTTTATGGCACTAAATTTACATACAGATTTTAAAAAGGTCTTTAGTTT
Source organism: Rhynchomys soricoides (assembly GCA_019843965.1). Lineage (NCBI taxonomy): Eukaryota > Metazoa > Chordata > Mammalia > Rodentia > Muridae > Rhynchomys > Rhynchomys soricoides. The sequence goes on along the minus strand of JADRCH010000131.1, from coordinate 3,518,870 downwards.
AGTGTTAGTTGGCTCTACTTATACTCTATTTCCTGTACAGCCTGGATTAAAGCCATTGCCAATCCAATTTAACCCATTCTGCTTCATGATTTTCCTTTCCGTTCCTAACACCTACATTCCATTCCTCTGACCTTACTAACACCCATGACCCCATACTAATTTCTTGTCTTCTATGGGCATTTCCATTTAAATATACATATCTCAAGGTTCAAAGCTAGCATTCACATTTCCATTATTTCTTTTATTCTAGAGATTATAATATAATTAAATTAGTTCCCATTTCTTTTTCTTCTTTCTTCTATATACTCCTCCTTGTTATCTTTCTATTTCATTGGATTATTTGTTGTTGCATGCATATATGTATTTACATATATGCATTTAGGAATATGCATATATATTGCCTAAATATAAGGTGATCAGTCTATATGACGTTATATGTGTATATACATATACATATTTTTTTCCGTGATAAGCACTTGCTATTGCATAATAAGTATGTTCTTCCCAGCATTCATATTTAAGAAAGAAATATATGTCATTTATCTTTTGGGGTCTAGGTTATCACAGAATGATTATTTCCAGCTCCATCCATTTACCTGAGATCTCAATTTTTTTTACAGTTGAATACTACTCCATTATATATATGTAAGCACATTTTCATTATCCATTATTAGTTGATGGGAATTTAGAGTATTTCCATGCCTTGGCTACTATAAATTGAGCAAAACTCAACAGATGAGGAAGTATATCTTATTAAAATATAAAGTTTTTGTAGGCATAGGCACAGACATGGTATATACCAAGATTACAGGTCACATCTATTTCTAGCATTTTGATGAAACTCCCCATTGATTTCTACAATGTTTATAAGAGTTTGTTCTCTTACCAAGGGTGAATAGGTATTACCAGGCCAGCACTTGTACAACGTTTGTATTTTTATTTTTACTCATTCTGAATGGGGTAAAATAAAATTGAAGCTTTAATTTATGCTTCCATGATGTCTGAGGATGTTGAAAACTTTTTAAATAGTCCTTGGATATTTTTCTTCTGTGAATTTTTTGTCTAGTTCTATGTCCCAATTTATACTTGAGTTGTTTCTATTACTGGTGTTTACTTTTTTGAGTTCTTTGTTGTTCTATATACTAACCCTCTCTCAGATGTATGGCTGGTAAATTTTTTCCCATTCAGCAGGTTGTCTCTTCACTCAAATGATGGTATTCTTTGCTTTACAGAGGTCTTTCAGTTCAATTTACTCTTCTCTACAAATAAAGTTTACTTCCAATTGTTTGCCCAGTAGGAGCCTGAAGTTGCCTTCATGTGCAGCCTAGGGAGGCTTCTCTGGTCTGTTAGAAGATACAAAGCTGTTTCTGACAGGATTAATAGCTTTGACTTTAACTAATCAACCATGGGGCTTGAAAAGCTTGAAAATATATAACCTCAAATTTTCACACAAGAACCAACCTTAAATCAAATCACTTGGTGATAAGCGTTTTAATCTATTTAGAGTCAAATACCATCTTATTTTTATCTGCAGCAAACAGGCAACTGGAGGAGGCTGATAGAACTGAGTGAGTTTTCACTCTGTGGTCTGTTTAAAGCTGTGTTTTCCCACAGCCTAAGAATATATGGGGGGGGTGGATTTTATTTTAGCCTAATCAGATGAAACCATAACATCTTTCCATCAAATTCATTTTGTACAAAAATATTCTTAACATTTTTAAAATTTAGATTCTTAAAGACACTAGCACATATATAATTCCCATAGTAAATTCTCATAGTAAATTTAGCTAATTTTGAAGGCACAAGAAGAAAACAAATAATCATTGCATTTGAATTCTAGACAATAAACAAATAGTCCTGCATTTGGTAAATAAAAACATATTATTAAATGTTGTGTCTATGTTATTCACAGTGCCAATTAGTTTATAGGTATCTGGTTACTTCTCATGAAAGCACTGTGAAATAATGATTTTCAGCTTTATTTTACAACTGATAAACTGAAGCACCAAACTGTTTAATAATTCTCCCAGAATCATAGACCTCATAAATTTTAGGCTATATTTGAACTTACAAAATAACATGGATAAAGTATAGACTTAACAATGACTAGATTACTTCTCTTTCCGTTTCCTTTCATTCCTCAGAATTTGAGAGAAGCCAAAATTTATTCCTGACTACCACATGGGCACGTGCAGAGACACTGATGTGATAAGACACCAAAGAAAGACTGAAATATCTTGTTCTTTCTGTTGAACACACTAATACCAATTTGCTATAGTATCCTAAAAGAATATTTTAGTATAATATTCTTGATATCCTTATCATTTATGCTGAAATGAAATGCCATGGTCATCTGGTGAGTCTCTGGACAATTTAATATTTTCAGTATAACTGAAATATTTCCTCCTCTCTAAGTGGTACTGTGCCTGCATTAGGCCAACTGCAATAGTATTTTTTGGTCAGATATAAGATACATGATCTGTGTAAATATGATGGAGAAGTATCACTTTTATTGTTTAATCAATGATTTCCAATGTGGAAAATCTCGTGGAATTAAAATCTTGGTGCTTAAAGAAACAGCATAAAGAAACCAGTTCTTCTGGTTACTCTTGGTGCTTATATCAACATGGCAAACTCATCTCTAAAACCAGCATCTCATTCAATAAATACTTATTGCATATGCACAGATTATTTGCACCAAGTAATTTTAATCATAGAAACGTGTTTTAGTTAATATTTTCTAAAGAAAAACCAACCAGAGAGAACCAAACCAAACCAAATAGAGAACAATCCAACAGCCAAAATAGCAAAAAATAAGTCATGTTGTTACTGTGTCTTGGTTTATAAAAATAAGCATATTAGGGAATTCAGTATGGAAGTAGAGAGTTGAAAGAGTCACAATGTGTCTGAAGCAGCAAAGTTTTAACAACACTATCAATAAAGTAGCACGGTGAGGCATCAACATCTAAGATATTTTGGAAGAAGCAGGTTTCATGAATTTCAAAGGAACCCACATGTTAGGTACAGGATAAGAGATGATTATGAGATGGGGAACAGGAACATGTGGATGCAAGTGAAATCACGTGAAGTGATTAAGGGTGGGGACATCCTCATGCCGACAAGGTGGGCGGGGAGGAGGTATGGGATATGGAACAGTCGGAGGGTGAACCAGGACAGGAATAAAATCTGGAGTGTAAATAAAAAGAGAAAAAGAAAAGAAAAAGAAAAAGAAAGACATGAAGAAAAAGAAAAAAGAAAAAGAAAAGAAAAAGAAAAAGAAAAAAGATATTTTTCTTCTGGTTCAATTGGGAAGCAACTGGAGGGCTTAGACAGAGCAGTTATGTCTGTCTGCCTGGTTGAGAATAGCCCATAATATCTGAAAAGTGTCCTCAAATACAATTATAAGGCTAACAAGGGGCCCTAAGAGAGTGATCACCGGCTGTGGTCTATTGTCACGGTTACGATGTGATCCTGTGAGAACTGCAGTCCCTGTGGCATTTCTTTTCTGCGTCCTTAGAACAGCACTATCACTAGAATATACTGAACATACCATGCATACTTTTGGTTGAGTGAGAAGCTGTTAGAGGGCTCACTACTGGGAGAACTGCGAAGATATGGTGAGGAAACAAAGAGGGGTATATGAAATGTCCACGCGACGAACCATTGTTCATATTCAACGGTAAACAGAATCTGAGGCAGATGCAAAAAACAACATATACACGGGAACTAAAAAGAACTGTGTACGTGACATGGCATGCTTGAAACACCTGTGGAACATTCTCTATTCTTTAATGTTTCAATTAAGTTCTTTTGTCTTAAAGCACAATTATAATTCTGCCCCTCACAGCACTTTTAGTGAATCTCTGGCAGATTCCTGGCATGCACCGCATCACAATCCCTTCCCAGACCTTATGTGTCTGCCACTCCACCTTGTGGCCTTCCCTCAAAGATGTAAAAAACAAAATTAACAAAGAAAAAAAGTCCGCTTTGTGTCATCTACTTACTTACTGAAACAAGGTCAAACTCCAAGTGGCCTGCCCCTTAAATAGAACTGACTCCTTCCTTTCTCTTCCACACACTGCTGCCTGAAGCCACCAGTTATGGAGAGATACACTTCAGCATCTCTGTTCCACTTTTAAGATCTGCCGGGCAGTGGTGGCGCACGCCTTTAATCCCAGCACTCTGGAGGCAGAGGCAGGTGCATTTCTGAGTTCGAGGCTAGCCTGGACTACAGAGTTGAGTTCCAGGACAGCCAGGACTACACAGAAAAACCCTGTCTTGAAAAACCAACCAACCAAACAAACAAAAAAACAGTTCTTTTCGATGGCTTCCTGTTTAGATTGTTGCTTTTTGTCACAGGTGAGGTGTTGGGGCAGAGTTGTCACAGAAGTTTCAATATCCCTTCCTTTCCACTATAGTTCAGTCATCTATATCACAGCAAAAGTAGCCTCTTTGCTCTTCACAGTCAGTGGGGACATGGATCATGTACCTCCATGCAGCTTCCAGAGATAGAACAAACAAATAACATGGCCCCACGCTGTAGTAAAACCACCAGCAACTAAGAAAAGGTCCTCAGAGGCTGCGCAGACCACAGACACCATCGTGGTCTCAGGTGGTTGCACAGACCACTCATATCAGTATGGCCATTTGAGTCAGCATGGCCTAGGGACATCGACGTGGGTTCAGGCTGCAGCAGAGATCCACATGGCCTTTGGTGGAATTCAGACCACGCACATTATCACAGACTCTGATTGCAATAGGGCCTTGGACGCAGACATGGCCTTCAGCAGCGGGATATCACTGTGGCCTTAGATAGCAGCACAGGCCACTCTGATCAGTATGGCCTCTGGCAGCAGTGTGGCCTAGAGACATCGAAGTTGCTTCATACTCCAGCACTGGTAATATGTGTCATAGACAGTATCCAAGTCCCCAACAGGGTGTGGCCAGGCAGGATGTCTACAGTAACAGGCCTGGCTACCTGGTGCTTCCTCCCCACTTATTTTTAGATCAAGCAATTCTTTAATCTTTCTTCTATTTGTAATTAAAGGACTTAATGAGGAAAAGGTTAGATATTTACATTCTCTTAGAGGCTTAAGACAGAAAACTGCATCAATAAGCCTGTGAATTTTTTCAGATGTTATTATATTTTCTTGGTTCAATTCTGTCCAAATGGCAAACGGACAGCTGAATCTTTATGTCACCTGCTGAAAGATGTTTTGAATGACTTCAAGAATACATTTTAGAAGTTTATTTCAAAGCAGTGACAGAGTCCAGGAAAAGCCATTAGAACAAAGTTCCACTGCTATTTCTTTCTGCATACATTTATTTCTGTGGACTCATAATTCCTTCAGAGGCAAGCAATGGAAAATCTAAGCTATTCCAAAACACATACCTGAGATATGTGTTTCTCATATCTCATGTTTCTGATTTCTATCATATATAGACTACATATTCATGATGAAGATGACAGTTTACTGTAATTTAAGACTTATTTTAAAAAGGATTCTTTGGTGCACATTGTCTGAATTTTATCCTGCTTATACTTCTAAAGACAATATTTCTCTCATCTCCATTTTACAGGTGAGTGAATTAGTTTCTAAAGGTGCCAGCTTAAAGACTGACTTCCTATAGTTAATAAACGGAGGATCAAAGCCACGCTCTGAATTGTATAAACATACTCTCATTTTCTTGAAATTTGAAATAGAATTTTTCCATATAAAGTATTCTGCTTCCAGTTTCCCCTCTACTGACACTTCCCAGTTCCTCCCCACTTTCCCTTCCCATCTTGATCCACAACTGTTCCATCACTCCATAGAAAACAAACAGGCAACTAAGGAATAATAACAAAAAATGAGATAAAAATGCCAAAATATTCTGAGTAAGACAAAACAAACAGAAGAAAAGGTGCCAAAGAAAAATCGCAAGAGACAAATGTAGATGCAGAGGTGCATTGGTTCAAGCACACAGGAATTCCACAAAAACAAAACCCAAGCCCATAATATACAAGTGAAGGATCTATAGACTGTAAAAAGTAAAAGAATGTCCCAGTTCCACATTATGAGACAAAAAGAACACCCCAAAAATGCCGTCAAGTTGTTTTTGTTTGGGTTTTGTTTTTTTTTGTTTGTTTGTTTGTTTGGTTGGTTTTTGTTTGCTTGTTTGTTTTTTGTTTTTGTTTTTTGTTTTTTGTTTTTTGTTTTTTTTTTTGCTGTTGTTAGCCATCTACGGCTGCACATTGGACTGGCCATCAAGAGTGGTTTCTTTCTTAGGAAGAATCCCTTGGAGGAAACTAAACATTCATTTTAAAGTGGTTAGCTATTGGAGACAGTTTCTGAGTTAGAGATGGGGCATGTGTCCACTTCTCCATTTAGCTGTAGGACCTCATCTGGTGCAGACCTATACAGACCCTATGCAGTTGCCTCAGTTTCTGTGAGGTCATATGTGTACCAAACTTGTTACCTTGTTATGTCTAGAAGATTTTGATTCTTTGGTGTCCTCTGTCCACTTTTGCTCTTATACTATTTCTGCTTTCCCTTCTACAGAGCTCTGTGATCCCCCAGGGGTGGTATTAGATGGAAATATCCCTTTTAGGAGTGAGTTTTATGAGGTCTCTCACTTTCTGCATATTGTCTGGCTGAGGATCCTCACATATTTGTTCCCATATGTTACAGGAGGAATCTTGTCAGACAGTGACTGAACAAAGCACTGATTTATGAGTATAGTAAAATGTCATTTAGGAATCATGTTATTACTACCCTACATTCTTCCACCCCATAACAGTAGTATTTGGTTTTTCCCTATGTCTATGGCTTATCTAGTCTCAGATTTTTGGTCACCCATGCAGACTTGGATATGGGTACTATCTCATGGAATGAGCTTTTATTCAAATCAGGTATTTCTTGGTTATGTCCAGAAGCTTCGTGTCACTATTATACCAGTGTATCTTGTAGAGGTCACCGCTGTAGATCAATGGATTTTTTAGCAGGTTTAGAATTTATTTTTCTCCTTTGGACATGTGCAGAGAAACTTTTAGCACCATGAACACTGGTCTACAGGGATGAAGGTCCTAGATAGGCACCAGTTCAACTGCTCTATTTCCAATGAGTTATATAATTGTGGTCTTCTGCAATAGTACCTTACTCTCATTTTGTGGAGAGCAAACAACAGTCTTTTCTAATGTCTGGGTTGTTTGGAAGTTCCCATGAGACCATTTTGGCCAATGACTATATTAGATGTGACTCATTCCTGGCACTTGAAGCTTAATTTGGTAAGGGAAGATATGAAGTTGGGATTCTGCCTGTTCTTCAAGTTGGCAATTTTATTTACATCAACTTCATATACGTATATATATTTTAAGATGCTTCTACTGTATTAGGATTCTGTAAGAGCCCCTCAAATGGCTCTTATTTTAGCTGTCCCTCCTGTATTCCCTAGCTCATCCCCCTCTATCTTACTACTTCCAGTTTGATGCTCCAATTCCACTGGGCCCTTTCATTCATCCATAGTCATCTTTCTATTCCATTTTCCCAGGGAGATTCATCCCTCCCACTAGTCCCTTACTCTATGTCTAACTTCTGTGGTTTAAACAGATTGTTGCTTGATTTTCAGTGACTTAATATGCATCTTAAGATTTCCATTGCTGAGAAGAAACACCATGACCAAGACAGCTCTTATAAAGTCTAACATTTAATTGAGACTGGGTTATAATTTCAGAAGTTTAGTCTCTTATCACTATGGCAGGAGGAATAACAGACATAGTGCTGAAGGAGCCAAGAGGTCTATCCTTTGCTCCAATTGTAGCCAGGAGGATCCTGAAATTCAACAATGTGTGGAGCTTGAGTATAGGAGAACTCAAAACCCATCCCGCACAGTGACACATTTCCTCCAAGAAGGCCAAAGATGTATCAGGCCACACCTACTTCAACAGGCCACACCCCTTAATGGTGCCACTCCCTCAGGCAAAGCATTCAAACACATGAGTCTATGGGGGCCATAAATATTCAAACCACCACAAGATATAAGATCCAGATATAAGCAGATACATACTATCTTTGTTGTTCTGGGTGTGGGTCACCTCATTCAGAATGATTTTTTTCTAGTTCTATTCATTTACTTGTGAATTTTAAAATTTAATTTGTTTAATGGCTAAGTAATATTCTAATGAAGAATATTCTACAAATTGTATCCATTTATCTATGGATGGACATCTAGGCTGTTTCTACTTTCTGGGTATCATGAATAAAGCATCTGTGAACATGGTTGAATATGGGTCTCTGCACTAGGATGAAACTTCCTTTGAGAATATAGACCCAAGAGTTGTATAGCTGTGTCTTGTGGTAGATCAATTTCCACCTGAGGAACTATCACACTGGTTTCCATGGTTACTGTTCAAGTTTGCACACCCTTCAGCAACGATGAGTGTTCCTCTTACTCCACATCTTCACCAGCATGAGTTGTCAATTTATTTTATTGATCTTGACCATTCTGACTGGTGTAAGAAGAAATCTAAAAGTGGTGTTAGTTTGCATTTCTCTGCTTATTTAAGATGGTGAACAGTCTTTAAGTGCTTTTCATTCATTTAAGTTTCCCCTTTTGAGAATTCTATGTTTATATCTGTACACCATTGTTTTAGTTAAGGTTTTACTGCTGTGAACAGATACCATGACTAAGGCAACTCTTATAAAGAACAACATTTAATTGGGCTTGCTTACAGTCCATTATCATCAAGGTGGGAACAGGGCAGCATCTAGGCAGGCATGATACAGGCAGAGCTGAGAGTTCTACATCTTTATCTGAAGGCTGCTAGTGGAAGACTGACTTCCAGGCAGCTAGAGTGAGGGTCTTAAGCCCCTCCCCCCACAATGACACACCTACTCCAACAAGGCCATATTTCCAAATAGTACCATTCCCTGGGGCAAACATATACAAAGCATTACAACAGCCTTCTTTTTATGATTTTTCATTTTTTAAAATTCACATTACATCCTTATCACAGCTCCCTCGCTCCTCTCTTCCCAGTCCTACCCTTACAAATTCCTCCCCCAGTGCCTGAACATCTTCTACTCAGATGAGGGAATCCCCACTGCGGTTCCACCCCACCTTAGGGCATCTAGTCACAGCAGGACTAGGCATATCCTTTCCACTGAGGCCCAGCCAGGTAGTATAAGTAGTTGGAAAGGGGATCCAGTGGTAGGGAATAGAGTCCCTGTTCCACTTGTTATGGGAACCTTAACAACACTGAGGTACACATTAGCTACAAATGTGTAGGGGATCTAGGTCCACTTCCTGCATGCTGCCTGTGACCCCTGTCCTGTGAGCCCTCATGGACCCAAGTTAGTTGACATTGTGGATCTTCTTGTGATGTCCTTGACCCCTTTAACTTACTCATTCTATCCCCTTTTCTTCACTAGACTCCCTGGGCTCTGTCTGATGTTTGGCTATGTGTACCCCATTTTAAAAATTGTTTTTATTTTTATTTTTTTGCTTTGTTTTGTTTTCTTGATGCCTCCCTTTTTAAATTCTTTACAATTCTGGATATTATCTCTATATTGAATGTATAGTTGGAAAATAATCTTCCTGTTGTGTTGGCTGCCACTTTGTCCTTTCCTGTACCTATTCTTTTCCATTTCATAAGGCCACATTTATTAACTGATTGGTTTTTGTGCCTGTGACAGCTGGGTTGTGTTTAGAAGGTCTTTTCCTTTGACAATGAAATCAAGGCTATTTTTCACTTTCCCTTATATTAGGTTCAGTGAATCTGATCTTATGTTAAGGTCTTTGGTTTATTTGGAGTAGAGTTTTATGCAGGGTAAGAAGTATGGATCTATTAGGATTCTTCTACATGTAACCATCCAATTTGACCAACTCAATGTGTTGAAGATGTTTTTTTATCCACTGTGTATTTCTAGGTTCTCTATTAAAAATCAGGTGTCATCTATGTGTGTACCTTTCTATTCCCTTGATCAATGTGTCTGGTTTTATGTCAATACATGGTATTTTTACTACTATGGCTCAGTAGTAAAACTTGAGATCAGTATTGGTGATACCTAGAGGAATTGTTTTATTATTAAGAATTGGATTAGCTTCCTGGTTTTTTTTGTTGTTGTTTGTTTGGTTTTTGTGTGTGTGTGTGTGTGTGTGTGTGTGCATGTGCTTTCATATGAAGTTGAAAATATCCTTTTAAGTTCTGTCAAGTATTGTTGGAATTTTGATGGGAATTGCTTTGAATTTATAGATTGCTTTTGGTAAGGTGTCCATTTTTACTCTATTAATTCTACTGATCCATGTACTTGGTAGATTTCTCCATCTCTTGACCTCTTCTTCCATTTATTTCTCCAATGTCTCATTGTTTTTATTATGCTAGTCTCCCTTGCTTAGTTAAAGATATCCCAAGATATTTTATATTTTGAGGGCTATTGAGAAGTATATTTGCTTGATTTCTCTCTCAGTCTATTTATCAATTTTATGTAAGAGAAGTGTTGAATTTTCTATGCTAATTTTGTATTCTTTTATTTTGTTGTAATTGTTTAGCTGGTATAGGAATTTTATGATATATATATATATATATGTATATATATATCCATATCATGTACAAATAAAAGTACTTAGACTTCTTTTCTTACTATTCATATTCCCTTCATCTCCTTCAGTTGTCTTATTGCAGTAGCTTAAAGTTTTAGTATTACACTGAATAGGTATGGAAAGAGTGGACAAGCTTGTCTTTTTCTGGATATTAGTGGAAAGGCTTTGATTTTCCGGTCATTAAGGTTAACATTGGCTATCTTCTTACAGTAAATTGCTTTCATCATGTTAAGTCATGCCCCTTGTATCTCTAATCTCTCCAGGACTTGAATAGTGAAGGGGTATTCAATTTTGTCAAAGGTCTTCACTGCATCCTACAAAATGATCATATGTTTTTTGTCTTTCAGTCAGTCTATATGATTATTATATTACATTTATTGATTTATTTCATATTATCCTTTAAAAATTATTTTATTTTTTATTTTTATTTTTTCTTTTCATTACAGATTTTATTCCCTTTCTTTTTTCTTTTCATCCAGATTTTATTCCCTCCTGGTCAATTCGCTCATTGTTCCACATCCTATACCTTCTTCCTGGCCCCCTGTCTCCACTAAGATTTACCACCACTACCCTACCCGACCTCTAAACTCCTTGGGGCCTTCAGTCTCTTGAGGGTTAGGTACATCTTCTATGACTGAACTCAGACCCGGCAGTGCTCTATTATATACAGGTTGAGGGCCTCATATCATGCTGCCTGGTTGATCCAGTGTCTGAGAGATCTCTGGGGTCCAGGTTAATTGAGACTTCTGGTCCTTCTACAGGATTGCCCTCCTCCTCAGCTTCTTCCAGCTTTTCCTTAATTCAACCGCATGGGTCAGTAGCTTCTATTTATTGGCTGGGTGCAAATATCTGCATCTGACTCTTTCAGCTGCTTGTTGGGTCTTTCAGAAGGCAGCAATGATAGGTCTGTTTTTGTGAGCACTCCATAGCCCCAGTAATAGTGTCAGGCCTTGGGGCTTCCCCTTGAACTGAATCCCATTTTGGGCCTGTTGCTGGACCTTCTTTTTTTCCGGCTCTTCTCCATTTCCATCCTTGCAGGAATAATTATGAGTCAGAGTTTTGACTGTGGGATAACAACCAATCCTTCACTTGATGTCCTGACTTTCTGCTTGAGGTGAGCTCTACAAGTTCCCTCTTCCCACTGTAGGGCATTTCATTTAGGGTCCCTCACTTTGAGTCCTAAGAGTCTCTCACCTCCCAGGTCTCTGATACATTCTGGAGGGTCCCCTCAACTTCCTACCTCTCAAGGTTTCCAGTTTCCATTCTTTCTTCTGGCCCTCAGGGCTTAAGTTCTTTTCCCACAACCAATAGCAGATCATGTTCTCCTCTCCGCACCCCACCCCCCACCCCACCCCAGTCCCACCTTTCCCTCCCCGATCCTTTCCAGGTCCCTCCCTCCCCTCTTGTGATTGCTTTCTTCTCCCTCTTCAGTTAGGCCCTTCAACTTGTTGACCTTTTGAGTTCTGTAGACTCTATCTTGGGTATTCTGTATTTGTGTGTGTGTGTGTGTGTGTGTGTGTGTGTGTGTGTGTGTTAATACCCACTTATTAGTGAGTATGTATCATGCATGCCCTTTTGGGCCTGAGTTACCTCACTCGGGATGATATTTTCTAGTTCCATCCATTTGCCTGCAAAATTTGCTGGGAAGTATTACATTGTGAAAATGAACCACAGTGTCTGTATCCATTCTTGTCCATTCTTCTGCTGTGGGACATTTGAGTTTTTTCCAGCTTCTGGCTATCACGAATAAAGTCACTATGAACATAGTGGAACACATGTCCCTGTGGCATGGTGAGACATCTTTTGGGTATTTTCCCAAGACTAGTATTGCTAAGTCTTCAGGTAGATCTATTTCCAATTTTCCGAGGAACTTCCGGATTGATTTCCAGAGTGGTTGTGCCAGTTTGCAATCCCACCAGCAATGGAGTAGTTCTCTTTCTCCACATCCTCTCAACATGTTTTGTCACCTGAGGTTTTGATCTTAGCCATTCTGATTGGTATAAGGTGGAATCTCAGGGTTGTTTTGATTTGCATTTCTCTGATCACTAAGGACTTTGACCTTTTCTTTAGGTGCTTCTCGGCCATCTGAAATTCCTCTGTTGTGAATTCTTGGTTTAGTTCTATATCCCACTTTTTGATTGGGTTGTTTGGATTTTTTGGCGGTTAGATTCTTGAGTTCTTTATATATTTTAGATATTATCCCTCTATCAGATGTGGGGTTAGTGAAGATTTTTTCCCAATCTGTAGGTTGCTGATTTGTCTTATTGACTATGTCCTTTGCCTTATATAAGATTTCCAGTTTCATGAGGTCATATTTATCAATTCTTGGTCATAGAGTGTGAGCCATTGGAGTTCTGTTTAGGAAAGCTCTCCTTGTGGCAATGAGTTCAAATATCTTTCCCAATTTCTATTCTCTTAGATTGAGTGTGTCTGGTTTTATGTTGCCGTCCTTGATCCACTTGGACTTGAGCTTTGTGCAAGGTGACAAATATGGGTTTATTTTAATTTTTCCACATACAGCCATCTAGTTAGACTATCACCATTTATTGAAGATGCTTTCTTTTTTCCATTGTGTATTTTTGGCTTCTTTAAAATCAAAGTCAATGACATTAGTTTTTGAGCACCTGAGAAGGCAATGCCAAGAGATACTACCTAATTTTCTTCAAATAACTACATCATAAAAATAATGAAAGTAGCCTCATATTTATAATGGTTAGAAAAGGATTTTTTGAGTCATGATTTGTCAAAGAAACACAACCAATAGAGTGGATGGATATAAAGATTCATGGCAGAGAAGGAAATAATTAGGGCCTTGGTTCATATTATTGTAAAGACTATGACATATCATGATGAAGTGTGTGCAAACTGGATAAATCAGGTGGTGAGAAGCTTGGGTCAGAAACAATTCTGAAAGTCTGAGAGTATGGAAAGCTGGCTCACGATCCTGAGCCCAAACCTGGAGCTCTAACAGGTAGCTGGGGGGAAATATACTATTCTAGCACCAAAATCAAAAGTCATGTGTTCTTTCCATAATCTTAACCAACTCTACAGTTCCTCACTTGATAAAGTCAGATCTTGCTTTCTTAATTCTCATACAGATGCATGCACATTCATGTGTCCCCCCACAAACAAACACACACACACACACACCAATGTCAAGTTTATATCAATACACTCAGAGCATAAAACACATCTTTAAGAAAATTCTTTTGTTATTGCTTTCTCAGGAGTTTTATGTAAGTTACTCAATGTTTTAAAATATCAGTCTGTCCTTTTCTCTCCCGTTACTTTCTCTTAATATTAGACGAAATAACATGTACTGTTTAATGGTTTTCATTAAACTCTTAATCATGCAGATTAACAGTATCCCCACCCATGACACTATTCCAACATAGTAATAGTTATTATAAAAACAATTATTCACTAAACTGTAAGGTTCCTATAGATAAGGTACCATGTGCTCTATGTTTTAATCATCAGTCTATTAGCAGGTCTAATGTTATGTAGATTTGTGACAGATTATGAATGTAAATCTATTGATCAACATGTACATGACGTGGGTAAAATATAAAGTGTGTATATTTCAGAAGAATAACTATTTTTAAGGCTGGATTTCCAGGATCAGAATTTATAATTGATTAAAACCACAGAAACCAGTTTTCTTTTTTGGCCTTTACTGTATTGAATTTGAAATGTACAGTTAAAATGCTTATAATTTTAGTGAAAATTATAATTGCCTTCTTTGCATCTTAATATCATCATAGAAAAATATACAGTGTTGGAAATGCTTACCTTTTATGTTTTAAAGGCAACCATATAAAAATATATACACTAAAATTTCCAAATACAGGCCTTAGTTTACAGTTCCTTCTCTCTCTCTTTCTCTCTCTCTCTCTCAATCTCCCCATGAGTCTCCTTCTGTGTCTCTCTGTGTCTCTCAGTCTCTCTCTATTTCTACTCCATCTCTCCCTCTCCTTACATTCCTCCCTATCTTTCTTTTATCCAGAAATAATCACTTAACATTGCTTCTACTCATTGCTTTTGTCCTTAAATCTATATTCTTGGTTATGTTGATGAGAAAACAACTGATCTGCAACTTTCTTTACTATGGACAGCTGGGGATAGTTCTCTGCTTGCAGGTGTCCTGGCTTGTAGGGATTTCTTTCTCCCCCAAGGCTGTCTATTTCCAACTATATGAAATCACATGCATTTGTCTCTTCATTCTCATAGCAGATCTGTTCAGTCTTGAGGGTTTTTTTGTTTTTGTATTTGTTTTTGTAGCAACAATATAGATTGACATTTCTGTGCAGTTAGCTACAACCAGAGGGCCAAGTGCTGCACGGCCATGGAAGGAACAACGTGACACAGTTTCCTGCAGCACCTAGAACAGAGACGGCAGAATGTGAATCTCCATGAGTGTTAACAGTTTCTGTGGGCATGGGTCTTGTTTGTACAATAATGTATAAATTTTCAAGTTCCTCCTACATGGAATGCTCTCTCTGTTAATGTCATGATAATTAAAAACATCATGAGTCTAGGAAGGTGGGAATGTGTTCCTTAGCAAAATGTTAAATGCTGTGACCTTCAGGATAGACCTTAAGGCTGTAGGAAAGAACTCTGAAAACGTGACTTTAAGAATATATAATTTCTCATCTATGCAAAATATAAGAATGCAATATGAATTATATGATGGGCTTCGTGGACCTAAAATAACAAATGAGCATAATGTACTAACAAATGTACTAGTGAACCAGCTTGTCAGAAAGATACAAAGGCAGGCAGATTTCTGAGTTCAGTCTGGAACAGAGCAAACTTAGGTCCAGGATTGGTGGGAATAGCAATCTCTGGATAGGATCTCACCCAGCTAACCTTATAGTTTGTGCTTATAAAGGCAGAAGATTGCTTTATGTTAAAAAAAAAAAAGTACTGGCTTTCTCTTTCTAAGAATCAAGGGGATAAGATCATAAATGCTGATTTGTGATATATCAAAAGGGAACCTGCAGTAATGATTGAATTGATATGTAAATAAAAGACTGGACTTTCCTCTGCAAGAGCTGAGCTATCTACACAACAGTCTGGAGAGCCAGCTGAAGCACAACACAGCTGTCAGTTTGTACCCACAATTGGCTTTGAGTCAGTCTTCCTCAAACACCCCTTCATAAGGAACACCCCTCCAAACTGATGCTAGACCCTGGCACCAGAGCCTCCTTCTTCAACTGAGTCTTTTGAGGACTTGTTCTTTCTCACCCACATCCTCTCAAAGCATCTTACCATAGTTGTTATTCTCATACCCCACCCTGAGATTTCTGGCAGATTGCTCTTGAAAACAAATCTTACTGTAAGTCAAAACACAAAAGTTTAAAATTAACAGATACAAGTATTCTGTGAAATTCTACTTGGCTTACCTGTAATTTGGCACATTATTGTGCTGATACTTAGGTTCTTGCTGAAAGTAAAATGTTTATTAGTTTAAATTTGACTGGCAACAAGCAAATAAATGTATGTACTCATATATGTACATACCATCATATACAAAATACACATCTACAATCCAATAACTTGATTTAATTCATACAAAATCTTTCTTGTTTGTATTAAATACTTACAGTATGTTCACTAACATTTCAGTCATGCTATTTTCTTAAATTCTAATTATGATAAAAATTTATGCTGTGATTCAAGAATGCCAATACTCACAACCATAGTAATAGAAAATGAGAGTAAATTCAATCATGAAGAAAGATAAATATATTTATATTCATTGCATACTGCACATAAATGAACACTGTAGCAACTTCTCCATTGAAAAATTAAGGTGATACTTTTATACATGTTTGGAGTTGATTAACCTGGCTCTGTAGACAATGTCTGCTATCAACATCACAAACTCAGCCTTAAATTTGGGCACTCAATGTCATATATCTGATTTCATGGCCTAAGTTTTAGAAGTAAATTTTAAGCTGGGATCAAAGGGAAAAACATTTATTTTTCATGTGAAGACATCTTCTCTGGAGGAGGAGGGCAGCTGTTGTTGTTTGTTAATAAGAACAATGAATTTCTGGTGCTTTGGCTAGAAACAAAATAGGAACAAGCCAGGCTATCTCTGGATCAAGGGTCCTTCACAGTTGACTTTATATAAGTTAAAGGAACACTTAGCAGTGCTTCTTCACTTCTCTAATTCAAACACTGCTAAGTACATTCTAGAATTGGAGCGAGAGTGGAGAACCAAAAGGAAACATCCTCTCACTTTGACACTTCCATTCTTCTTATGCAAGCAGTAATGAAAGATTCACATAAACAAGTGCAAAGACTGATTCCTTGCTCTGTGATAGGCCAGCATATGAATATGTCCCCCAAAACCGATCAGGTCTAGCCTGAGATCTATGGTGGTATTAAGAGGTATGGCCCTTTCGGAGGTCAGTAGATTTACTCTCACAAAAATAAATAAATGAATAAACAAATAAACCAACAAACCAAACCGAAAGAAAAAAAAACAGTGAGAATAAGAATTTTGTGCCTGATTTTTGTTTTTACATTTGTGTGTGTGTGTGCAGGTGTGTGTGTGTGTGTGTGTGTGTGTATGTGTGTGTGCACTTATGTGTGTGTGTGTGTGTTCAAGTGTGTGTTTGTGCGTGGGTGTGTATATATGTGTGTGTTCAACTATGTGTTTGTGAATATGTTTGTATTCATGTGTATATGTACATGTGTGTGTTTGTGTATTCATTTGTGTGAGCACATGCATATAAAAGCTAGAAGTCAATTTAGAGCTCTGTTCACCAGAAGTTATCGATTTGGATATCTTCTCATCTTCATGTAAAGAACTAAAGATGAGCAGTCTAGAGTAGTAGATTAGAGTGGCTTGCCAGTCAACCCCAGGTTTTTGTCCCCTTGAGTTCTGGAATTACAAATTCATGTCAGAACATCTGGGTTTTTGTTTGTTCATTTGTTTTTTGTGTTTTTTGCTTGTTTTTTTATTGCTTGTTTTTTTTGTTTGCTTTCATTTTTAATGTGGTTCTAGAAATTGAACTTGAGTTTCAAAGCTTGCACATCAAACACTTTGGGTACTCAATCTCCATATCCTTTGCATTTTGAATCTCCATGTGAAGAAGGTGTCACATAAAGACCCTGCAAATACACTAAATTTAGGACAATGATCTTAAATTTCTCAGTCACCAGAACCAAGAGAAGTAAATATCTTATTCTGTATGGCTTGCCCCTATATGATGTTTCCCTTAGTTGTAAACATTGACTAAGAGTGGACGTATCTCAGATTTGATTTGCCTTTCACTTATTACCAAAACATATAAATAAAGACTAAAATAGATAGGTACACAGATTATTTCAAGCCAAAAGAAAGTTAAATTGGATATATAAAACTTTAATGTTTAGGCAAATTGTGCAATCAAAAAATCCATACACAATTGTAATTGATTTTGGGCAGAGAATATAGAAGGCTGCTATAATAGGATTCTTATATAAGCAATTTATTGAACACTGTCATATTAATACTGGGCATCCAATCTGGGATGCCTAACTTAAGAGGAATATGTCTTTCTGATGTACCTTTTGTCTGTCCATTTGTTAGTCCATAGAGAAGGTGCCAAAAAAAGCTAGGAGGGTGAACAAGTTTGAGCAATACTCTCTGGAGTGGAAAAATGAACTGGAGTGGTCTCAAACAAAAGAGCTAGTCTTGCAATTTGAATCAGGACTGACTGTGTACACAGTCATTCAGAACAAGATGATATTTTTGAGGCTCAAAGATTATGTCCCAATAGACAGGCAAACGCTAGTTCTTCCTTCAGAACTCAGGGTTCTGAAGCATCTGAAACAAATGTATACTGAATTCATAGATAAAGGTAAACAATCTTTATGGAGAAAATAAACAAATGAGCAAAAGCACTACACTTAAATCTTGTACACATGATTTATAAGAGGAGAATAGTTCAGACTTAAAGTGTTTAAGAGAAATATTTAATAATTGGACTCATTTGTAAACCATTTAAGAAGAAATGTCAGAGTCCACAAAACAGAAAAAGTAAATAGATAAAGTTTAATATATGTCTATGTTAACTACTGAGAGAGTAGAATCTATCTTCATGTGGTTTATCAGTTCTGCTTTGATGTTGTACATTGATTCCTTGAGCATAACTACTCACAGACTATGTAGTCTATTACACTGAATTTAGTTGTATTTAATAATGTCCAAATATTTAGCATGATTAATACTGCTGTATAATATTTTGTCTATTACTTTTTCTTACTTTATACTTTATATCTTTATAGCCTAGATGGTTTGTCATAGAAAAAGCATTGCTATGTTTTCCTCAGGGGGTGACCTTATAGCTATTACAGAGAAACCCTGGTTATTTATAATGAGACTGTAAATGCTGTGTTTACAGAAGTATATAATAAGATTCTTGGCTTTCAAATCTCGTTTATTAATTGATATTATTGGCAATTTATTTTAAGTTGGTTTTATAAAAATAAGGTTTAAAGACATTAGAATGCACAGATTGTAAATAAATAGTTTTGAGTTTGATAAAAGTATGTCTATATCAGCAATGCTTTATATAGTATCTCAAAAATTACTATCAGCAGAAGTCTATCCCACTCAGACAATGGACTGAGCATTTGCCTGTTTTAAAAAGTCATTGAGATGGATTCACAAACAGTATGTGTACACCTCACCTTTTAAAGGGACTAGATGCTTTTATGGTTCTCTGTGCTTCTTCCTTATCAGATCACAAGCTTATTTTAATACTGGTATGACAGTGTTTCTTTGTATGAGTATACAACAATTCATGTTTAACTTTCCTGACAATAAGGATGCACATGTTTTATTTCTTTTATTAAAAAAATTTTTCATGTAACTCATGAAAACATATTTTGGTGGATAAATGGTTTTGTTTCTCTTGGGTCAAAGCTTGAATGAAATTACTAGATCTTAAGTTGGCACATGCTTAATATTTCATAAAACTTCTGGACTATTTCTTGCATTTGTGTACTTCTGAATTTTCTTTTTGATTGAAAGTAAAAAAGAAACTTCCATTCCTTGTTGTTTATGCATCTGCTCAATTATCTTGGCTTTTATTTGTCTGAAAACATCTTCTTGTGTATAAGTTTTGTAATGTATGTATTTGGGTGTAGAGACACATGGATAGTGGCCAGAGATTGGTATAAAGTGTTATTCGACACCACTGTACACCATTTATGTTTGGGACAAGGTGTTTCCCATACTAAACCTTTCCATGTTAATGGTAGCTATTCCCTCTTACTGTGGTCTCATCTTTCTTACCTATATTTGCCACTTCTCTTTGAGCTTGTCCTCTATTCTGTTCAATCTTGATTTTTCTTTCTTATTTTATATAAGGATTCACTAATTCCCTCTTTGGTAGAGATTAATAGTTACTTAGATCTATGCATTAATGTATGGAATTTTTAGAATTTAAATTTTTGAAGGCAATGGTTACTTTTTAATAATATTTTGCATTATAAGTTTGCAATTCATATTTGCAATTATTTCCTTTTGCAAAAGTTTTCATTTCAACCACATCAGTGCTTCTGGTCCCTTCTTCTACTCAAAACAAGAATTCTATGTTCCAAACATCAACCCCTTACCTTCGAAGTTGCTGCATTTGTTGTTAGAAATAACTTGTATAATATTTATTTATATTTAATTCATTTTAATACAGTATATTTTCTATCATTTAATATAAGTAGATACATACACAAATATAATTTATAAATAACAAAGATGATCTAATTATGAAAACTGAATCATGAACTATGTACTCACCTTGAATGACAATTTAATTGATCACATCAGGTTCAGGCTCATAGTCACATCCCAGTTCTGTTTGACCTTATGCCCTAGCTGATGTCTGATCACTTCCAGTCTTTCTAGGAGTGTTTAGTAGTGAAGAACAACTGTTTGCTTTCTAATAAGAAGAGACCATGTCAAGTGATCAGTAGAGCATATAAGCATTTTAAAACTTCACGGTTAAGGTCAAAATCACAGAGAGGAGCCCTGAACTGAGGTCTGATCACAGGCCTCTGATGTTACACCAGGAATATTTTCATAGTTTTGTCACATCTGTGCTTTCTAAGGAAGGCTTTACACATTCTACAAAGAGAACTATGTCAACAAATTAGTACATATTCCAGTACAATTACAAAGATGACTTCAATTCTAAGACTACACCTTACTCCTCATTAACAATATCTAACTAAACATATTGACTTCTTAAAAATAGGACTCCTTACAGTCTTACAGATGTTAATGATTTCTGCAGATACACAATATGTAAAATACTTGGGGAGCCTAGAGGAAATTTGTGCTCAGCTGCCTTGCCATCCTCATTATCAAATCCACTAGCATGGAGCCTCAGGTGTTGCTATTGTCATAACAGATGAAACATATCCTTCCCAGTGTGGAGACCTTTCATGAAGCCAGATGGGCTCTAATTAATGCAGCACTGTCTTTAAACAGTCTGCTATTTTATATTCCTTGCTGAAAGCCTGAGGTATATTTGGAAAGTCGCATGCACATGAACTTTGTGAACTGGCCTGCTGGATCATTAAAGAGATTGTTAATACTCAGAATGGGTTGATAAACTCATTTCTGTACAGTACTATGTTTATCAAGCTAAAAATTAATAAAGACAAATGCCAATTCAAATGCCATGGAGTCTCCTGACTTTAGCAGAGCTCCCATTTTTTCTTTCCAAAGAAAATCCAAATTATGTTTACATTATCAGAATACCTGGCAAGGCATTAACTTTTTCACCTGAGCATGACCAATAGAAGGCAAGGCATTCACTTTTCCGCCTGAGCATGACAAATAGAACAGTTCTATTGAGTGGTGGGTATAATGCTGGCTCAAGGAGGAGCTAGAACTTAGAGGAACTGCAGTTCAGCTTTTCTGTGCTTCCTACTTGAACTTACATGGTCATTTTGAGTTCATAAGGGTAAAATTCTCATGATGAGGGTCACAGAACCAAAAAATTGGCATCTGAGACAAAATGCTGTGTCCAAAACCTAGGAACAAATAACTCAAAGCCTGTTTTGAGTATACTTCTCCTCATTGATTGCCCAGATTCATGAGTTTCCAAGAAAGGTTGTGTCTGCATTATTGTTTTGTCAAAACATCATGTTCTCTTGTTCTTCTTTACTTGTGTTAATTAACAAATTTGCCAGGTACCATAAAAATACTGGTGGAGAAAATTCAGCCTCTTAAGTTCCCTCACCATGTCCAAAATTCTCCCAGTATAACCTTGATAAGAAGTGGATGACTTAAGGACCAGACAAGTATCACATTACTGAGAATTGTTTTCTCTTCTTACAGATCACAATGTCAATCATTTCTTAATTTCCATAAAATGAAACTGTCCTATTCTCTTTGTGGATCCTTCATGTGTCCATCTGTCCCTCAGCCTTTCCCCTTGTTTTCTTAAAAACATACCCTTTCAAGATTAAATGCGTTGCCCTCCTTATTTCATAAGATTTTTCTTAACAATGAAGCCATCAAGGGGTTAAAGCCAGACTTCTACATCTGCTGTCTACTAAATTTTAACTGATTATTCATCAGTATTCTTATTTCTAGGGAGAAGGTAAATACAAAATATTGAAAATTAAGAGTTTTCTCTTTAACTTAACAAAAGAAAATTTGTGTGTAAATATTAGTGTGATTTATAATACAGTAAAACATCCTATAGTATGTAAAGTTTTACTTCAAATATCTGATGCATTTCTTAGAAATAGTTGCTAAAGTACCAATAAATCATCAAAAAACTTTGAAGCCAGTGAAATGTTGCACTGTGGGATAGCCTGACCAGAGTTTGTAATACTCCAGTCATTATCTGACTTAAACATCAATGTAGCTATCAATACAATCTTCTTAAAGAGAAAAAGAACTGGCATGATGTTGTAGAGTCCTTCGATGGTGTCATTGATGATTTTCTATCAAAAATGTCGCCAAATCATAATTTGTAGAATTGTAGGCTACTTTTTAAACTAAAACTGGATTTTTAATTGTGATTCTATATTTATAGTCCTGTGTTGCTTAGTTTATCTATACTGTATGATGCATGTGCCCAAGAAATGAGTTTGTTATTCCAGGTTGTGGCAAAGGCTACCATTAAATAGCATGCTAGTCCACAAAGTAAGGGTTAAATGTCACAGTAAAGCAAAGGGAATGCTAAACCTGACAACTTCCTGAGAAGCCTTCACTCTTGTGGACCCATGTTCTGTTTCTAGAAAATGGAATATTCTACAGAATCTTTCTTACATCCTAAGGAGCTCTGGTCAACTCTATTGATTTCCTGTTGTTATTGAAACAGCAAAGCTCTCTCATTTTCCTGCTCTGGTTTTCTGCAAGATACCCACGAATGTTTACTCACTACCTTCAGGGATGTGTTCACCTCTCATTTGAATGGAGATTTCCATGTTTTTTCTTTCTGAAAGAGCATCCTCCTTCTATTTCTGCCACGACTGTAACTACTCAATCCCGACTGTGCTTGCTTTTGTAAGTATGCCTGCACGTGTATCTTGTGAAATGTACGTGTTTATCAGGCATTAACATAGTCAATAAAGAAGTTTTATGACAAGTTTATTTATTGTCTCCAATTCTGATTGGAATTATATTTTAAAACTTATGAAGATGAGTAAATCTAGTGAAAAAAATGAAGTAGTCATAAATAGGAAAGAAAAAATGTCCAATCACACATGTTTGTAGATAAAATACCATACAAAACCTAGAAACCCCACCAAAAACCTATTAGCAAATGTAGATCAGAGAGAGAGAGAGAGAGAGGTGAAATAAATTTCAGTTGTAAAGAAGAGTGAAAAAGAATGAATTCATGTCTTTCCTGAAAGTGTTTGGAACTGGATCATAATAATAAGTTAAAAAATAAAGCCAGACTAAGAGATATAAATTTGTGTTTTTCTCATAACTGTAAGAGCATTGTTTGTGAATGTGTATGTGTGTGATATAATGTAATACACACACAAACACACACACACACACACACACACACACACACACACACACACACGGCACCATACTGCAATCACCACTATAATGCTGAGGTGAGAGAGTACTGTGAGCTCCAAGCCAGCTTGGGCTGTTTTATAAAAGTGTTGTGGAGATTTTATCCCTCTGAACTGAAATGGAGGCAGGAAGGTCCTCGTAAGATAAGTAACGGTTTACAGTTATAACAAGCAGAAAGCTTGTGAAAATTATTCACAGAGATGGTAAGAAGTTTGCAAGTCAGAAGAGTTACAACCACAGACCTGCACTCCTGGGAAGTTGTGATGAACCAGACAGAAAGCTCAGCTTTGTCACAGCTTTAACTACAGAAAAATCTCCACGAGCATGCTTCTGAGAAAACTGTCGGCAATAGACTCTATTTAGGATTATATTTGGATCCTTCTTTTTGCATAAATTGTTCACAGGGTCCTTTCTCGGGGTTATAAAAGCTGTAAACAAATGGTGTGAGAGGAGCCTTTTTTCTCAAACCGGCTGCTTGCTGTGCCAGTGGGGCAGAGGAGGTAGATTTCCTCAGCCATCACTAACATTGAGATGGGTTTCATTTTTTTTATAAGCATCTTTCATTATGAAATTCTTAATTTAATTTTTATTTTTAAACTACATGTTTGTCAATGTCCAGGTTACCAGCACAGAAGTACATACACCTACTTGTATCGATGATGTGATCAGGGGTTAGAAAATACTCTCAGTTGAGAGTAACAGTGTTGGGGATATGGGAGAAGCTGGGGGAGATGGAGTGGGTTGGGCTGTATTTGATAATATATTTATACAAACTCAAACATTTTAAGGAAAAAGTCTCTTAAGATAATA
Organism: Rhynchomys soricoides; assembly: GCA_019843965.1. NCBI lineage: Eukaryota > Metazoa > Chordata > Mammalia > Rodentia > Muridae > Rhynchomys > Rhynchomys soricoides. Next base: position 3,494,431 of record JADRCH010000131.1, on the reverse strand, counting down.
TGGCAGACTCTTCTTATACTGGTCAAAATCAGCAAGCAAATGTTTTAAAGATAGCAGTGCAGAGTGAGCTTTCTGATAATGTACTAGCTGTATTTCTGCCACCTAAGCTCTGGAAATAACCCTAACAAACTCATTAGTTCACCAGTCTGGACTTGGGAAGAATTGATCTTTCTTTGTATAGTCCGGGCTGTATTTTACGTGATGTATTTGTTCGCATTTAAACAGATTAAGCCACAACCCCTGTCTCAAAATCAAAAGCTCAATAAATGAACACAACAAAAAGCAAAGTCCACAATACACAGCAAATTATCACACACACACACACACACACACACAGAGACACACACACACACACACACAAACACCAATTAAAATAAAATATTTTAACAAGAAACCAGGACAGAGAGATGGTTCATTTAATTGAGGAGGTCTTGCTTCTTCTCCAGAGGACTAGAGTTCATTCTCTATATCCACACTAGGCAGCTCACAATCATCTGTAATCCTGGCTGTAGCATATCCTGCACCCTCTTCTGACCTCTGTGGACATCAGACACATACAATAGATATTCATACACAAAACTCACAAGTATGCACACTAACATAAATAAATTAAAAATATACATCTTTAAAATAGCAAAAGTCTTCTTCTGTAAGGAGTTATTTCAGCATAATAACTGTATTGAAATGTGAATTCAATTCACTGAAATTTAGTATTGTTGTAAAATCTTATGCATATTCATAGTTTACTCATTTTTGGAAGCTGTTATGGATACATTAAACTATAACATTAATGATGGTATTAAATCAAACCACTATAAAATGGACATATATAATTTATAGTATGTGCATGAGTATAGCAATTTATGTATGTAATCAGTAATAAAAAGTAAGAGTCAAGCCACAAAAAGTTTAGGGTTCTTCTCCTGGGTGAACATCTTTATAGTACTTCAGGGCTTCCTTGTTAGAACACATGTTTTTTACATGTAGATAATTTTTCTTACCTTCTATTCTTCACAGAAGAGAAAATAAAAACAAAAATAGTATTATAAAATAATCATTAACAATCATAATTAGAAAAATATAAGTTGTCACTAACCTATACCAAATATTAATCCATTATTATATTATTTGTCCTTTTAAAATGTTTATTATCAGTCAGTTACTTTAATGGAATAATAATATTTGCCTTCTGATTTAATTACTTCTCTTTAATTTTTCATGTCTTGAGTCATCTTATAGATATATTGTGATGGTTTGAATGAAAATGGGCCCATTGACTCACAGGGAGTGGCATTATTGAAGGTGTAGCCTTCGTGGAGTAGGTATGTCTTTGTTGGAAGAAATGTATCACTGGGGTTCAGCTTGGATGTTTTAGAAGCTCAAGCCAAGCCCGTGTCACTCTCTTCCTGATCCCTGCTGATTCAGATGTAGAACTCTCAGCAACTTCTCCAATACCATGTCTGCCTGTGTGCCACCATGCTTCCTAGCATGAAGATAATGGACTAAACCTCCTAACCTGTAAGCCAGCCATAACTGAATGTTTTCCATTGTAAGAGTGGATGCGATCATGGTGTCTATTCACAGCAATAGAAACCATAAGACAGTTATGAACTTCTAATTCCAAACTTGGAATTGAACTAACAAAAGTTTCTGTGCTGCTGAAATAATGTAACTTAGTACTGAAACATTGTAATGTGTCTGGAGACACCCTAAGCCTGTAGGTTTTGGCATCAGCACACATACAGAGTATACACACAAACACACATTGATGTGCCAACCAGACTTCTGGCTCTAGAACATCAAGTGGTAATGAACATCCATCATCAGTAGTCAACTTAAAATTCACCAATCGTCATAAAATGTACATCTACTTTTAGAGCACACACCCTCAAGTGGAGTGGTCTTTCTTGATTCCTGTAACTACAATTGTCTAGTCATCTCTCCACACATAGACTTATTTTATTCTTTATTTCTGTTTCTCAGGTGACACAACTGTTTCTGTTTATGTGTATCTGCTTTTCTAATTACAGGATGTTTGGAGTTTCTAATGATCTGATCACTAAGCACTCTGGGCTGTAGCTTGTTAAGTCAATGAAGCATGCTATTATCATTGATGTTAGATGCTCTTATACTTAATCTTAATTACATACCATTATCCAATATGGATGGGAAAAACTCCACTTGACCATAAGAAACACCACATTATAAATGATAGTAGTGTATTTATATATAGAATATAACTCTCTTGTCCTTCATGACAAGATGATTTTAGATGTCACTAAAATCTTACTGTAATATTAGTATATTAGGGTGTATCATTAGCTACTTATCACCTATCTTTCTGTCTGTATGTTTATAGAGAACATATAGGGATAGAGATTAGGTTATAATTATTTCCATATGCATTTGCTAATTATCTATAATTTTATGAAGTGTAAGTATTATATGAATATTTATGAAAATTACCTGGTTACCTTGATAATTTAATTGAATCACTTACTAATCAAAGTATAATTTCTAATTTCTAAATAAAAATTGTAGCAAGCTTTTGAAACAATACAGCTTTGTCCTGAAATATCAATTTATTGTTGTTGATTTAGTCTTTAAGTGTTTGTGTCTCAGTGACATCTCCAAAAACTGAGTTTTTCTTCCATTGAATTAAATAATTCATTTTTACCTTATTTTATGTAGTATAATGACCCTGAATCACTCAATGTACATCACTACCTATTTGAAACACACAGAGGGCAATCACTGTTTGCAAGAAGCTAGTAATATATTTTCTTTTAATGTGGCTGACTCCTTTTTGAGATATGACCTCACTTGAATTTAGATTTTGTCAACTCCCTAGTTTCTTATTACATTAACTTGAAGTAGGTTATGAAATTATTCTAGAGTGATTTCCCACCCTTTAAAATTTATTCAAGATAGTATAAAACTATGGGGAAAAATCAAGGTATCAAATTTATCTTCATGACCAAATCATGCCCAAATATCATAACCAAATATAGAGCTACATGCTGCTTCTGATCACCCAGGAAGGAAATACAGACTTCTGTAATCAGACAGGGCTATGTGTCTTAGCATATGAAGTTAACAAAGGAAGCTGTTCAGGCTGCTGCTGACAATCATGATTACAGCCAGGATCAGACTACAAAAAGGTCTTCTTAGCTATGCTGAGCAATTTATAGCGCATTTTCAAGCAATGCACTGGTATGATAAGGAAGGTTGGTTCAAGAGAAGACACATGAGAAAGACTTCAGAGCCCCTGTCTAAGGTCTAAGAGGTTAGTCTGCAGAGTATTTCTGATGAACTTTGGAGCTGGAAGAGTTTAGATCTGTGGGAAACAATCGGAATATAATGAGAATAACCATTCCTCTGTGTCTTCCTGATGCCTTGTCTTGTATCCACAGCTGAATATTAAAGGATAAGTTCATGTGGATTGTCTCTTGAGAAAAAAACCTGTGAACACAGGGTCAATAGTAACTGTACTGGAGTTGACTCTTCTGAGATGGGAAAGCTAATTTCACATAATACTTGACTGTCTTAGTTTTGAGTTTTTCTTAACACTTCAGTTTTCTTGATGTTCTGCTTTCTAATAGATTATAGCACATTTCACTTGATTTCAGAACAGAATGGGAATGTGGAAGCAAAGCTGGAGGAACATGTGGCTAATGAGATTTAACTTTAAACTAGCCAGTAATGGACTTTTGAGGAAGTATCAACTCCATTAAACACAACCAGTTAGATCTTCAAATGCATGTATGAATGAGTATGTATAAACAAGTGCCAGTGGCAGGTGCAGAGCCGAGCATAGGAGTTCACAGCTGTTCTGCCTTCCCATAACCATAGCAGGGACAACGGAGCATTCAGTGATGAGAAGTATCATCCGGGAAGTAATACTGCTCTTTGCATGTCTATAACACTCACTCATATCCCTTCTCCAGTGTTTCAGTTTCCAATCCAAATGTTTTGTTACCAGTGCAATTCACTAAGGATGGCAGAGTAAACAGATGTTCAGAGATCACTCTTCCTGGGTGCTATGTGCACAGGATTAGATATTTAACTATATTTAAAATAAAATAAGAACAAAATCCAAAACCACCTCTAATCCTTTTTGTTTGTTTGTTTTGTCTATGGATTTACAACTGTCAACTCCTAGCCGGCAGGTCCAGGCATGAGGAGAGAACCTGGTCCAGCTGAGTCTATCCGGGGGCTGAGCGGGATGGAGAGTGTCAGCGGCTAAAAAGAAACACACCCGGCAGTCAGGGAGTCTTGTCGAAGCAGGAACTCAACTCTAATGTAGCAATTTCTCTTGCTTATATAGAGAAGGCAAAGGGGGTGGGCACTCAGGTATGGGGAGAGATGACGTAGGAGGCGGGGAAGGGGAAGGCGTGACTGGCAGGGCCAATGGCATAGCTCCCTGTCAGCAATGCCAGGGTAGAGGGAGGGCCAAAAAGGTCTTGCTGAGTCACTCCTATGCGGAAGTGACTAAGACAGGTCTCAGAACTCGAGCCAGGCTCAGGTTTGTCCCCAAAGGCCCAAACCAGGGTCAGAATGTGGCCCAAGACTATGATTTCCTGGGACCCCACCCTCTCGCCCTCGGGACAGTAGGAGGAGGAGAACACCCCCAGTGCCGTGCCATCCGGGTCCAGTTCCGAGCCCTGGCCCAGAGCTGCCACAGTCACTTCTGCGAACCTGGGGTCCCTGCACCCCACTCCTATGGCTGGGGTAGCCCTAGGCTGCATGCTATGCTCCCCTTTGTGGGCCAAGGAGGTACGCCCTACAGCCCTCAGTGGCCCCTGCTCCTCTAAAGAGGAAGCCAGGGCAGTCTCCTCCCTGTGCCATTGGGAGCTTGAAACATTGGGCCCGTGGACAGACTGCCTTGGGCCCTGCCGCACCCCCCTCCCATCACCACTCCCCCACATGAGGTGCGGAGGGCCGTCACCATGGAGATGGCCATGACCTAGGTCCAGACTGGGCAGTGGAAGGGGAATGGCTCCAAGGGCCGTTACCGTGTGGCTGCTTGCGATGTGGCAGCGCTGCCAGAGGTCCAACAACAATAAACGGTGGTGTGACTTTCCTACCAAAAAAAATGCCTGTAATAAATCTATAACTCAGTTCTCAAGAGCTTCAGGGTATGTTCAGGACAGAGAATAAATAAGGCTTTTCTCATCATATGTCAATAAGACTTTCTCACTTGGATAGCTCTGGCCTTCTTGCCATACAGCTCATGGGAAAACAAAGACCTGTGACTAATCTGTTTCCAACACAGCTATGTGCTTACTCCAGAGACTTAAGAGGTCATTATATTTATAACATAATTGGCCTAGAGCTGTCCCCTTACTGCTGGCTATTTCTACCCAGAATGTCCCAAGCTTGTCCACAACTCAGGATTGTCTGTCAGCTCAAGGAAGTAGGAAGTGTGAGCTTACACATTCAAACCTTCAACAAAATATCTTGGGTTCTTTTTTAGATACTAGCAATTAAGAGAGATGGATAAACAGTCTGTTCAGAAAGAGGCAGGATCTGCTACCAGCTCTGCTGCTGATTCACTGTGGCTTTGAGAAATCCATTAATTCCATTGTTTCCCGGCGTATAAAAACAAGAAGTGGAGGGATCTGGGACCCCTCTAATCCAAAGATGAAGTTCATACTTCACACTGAAAAGGTTTGCCTAAATCGTTGTATGTTTTCTAGTCAGCTACTTTTTTAGTACATAAACTCAGGCAACTTATGTCCTAACGCATCCCTCTCTCTTTAACCTCTAGTCTGTTTCCTCATTCCCTTCAAGCTGAGTTTCATTGCTGGTCTTGGACATAGCAGAGGAATGGAGCCACTGGGTTGTAATGACAGGGCTGAGTTTTATCCGTAGGATTCCTGTGTTCCATATGCATTTGTCTTATCTCTGTGAAACAGCTGGCTGACAACAGTTGCACACTCTGTTGATGAGTCTTCCAAAAGATTTGAAGTATGTATCTATGTCAGGAGCATTTGCCTCACACTCCTCACATTTTACATCAATGGTATTAACTTTTGTTCTTATGGTTCATTTGTCACCAGAAAGAGTATCTGAAGTTTTGATTTTACTTTTTTATTAAACAGCAAGTTTGAGATAAATGTTAAGTTACTTATCATCAAATAAATGTAGATGAATTGGGCAAGAATATCGAGCACACTTCACATGAATTCACCAGAGTTTTGTTTTTCAACAGTGATAAATTTGTTTTAATACCCTCTGATATGACAGGTAAAAATATAATTTCTGTAAATATCTTCTGGTAGGCAAACTCAGTGTTTTATGATGTTTTGATAGCTGTATTTAAAATATACCAGTAGCTCTTTTGTTATGTGAAGTTAAAATATTCTTATTGTAATCATGAATTTTGAATTTAATACTTGTTCCCTTGAAGAATAAAGTCCTATACACAAACCGGTTGTGGCAAAACATAACCTGTTCTGTCTGGTGAATGGTTTATGCTAACTATATTTTCAGATGCAAATGAGTAAGTGCATTATGCATGTAGCAAGCAGATGTAAAAGACTAAGTACTAAGGATCAGAGTTTGATGTCATTAGTCAGATATTTACAGCATCTTGTAGAAATAACTACTGAAAAGTTCCAACTGACAGAATAAACAAATGTAACTTAATCAAATTGGGTGTTTCCATGATCCAGTAGAAATGCCATTGAGGAAACAATGAGTGAAACTGTGGTCTGAATCAGCACTGTGTGTGTGTGTGTGTGTGTGTGTGTGTGTATAATCAGTTACAAAGCATCAGATTGGGTGCTTGTGTCCTGAAGAAATAAATGGGAAAAACTACCTGAAACAATCCTGGTAAGGCTCCTAACTAGGAGATTTTCAGAAGATCTAAGGTATCACTTCAGATAAGCTTCTGGATCCAGGTTCTCAGCCACCACAAATATTTTTAAGTCATGTGATATATAAATAATGACATGTAAATAATAGTGACCTCAGATGGAAATTGTTTACCTTCTAATTGTTCTTAAGGGCAAATATTCTGTTACTATAACTATTTACTATCCATTTCTCCTAATCACTCATTATATGACTGCACAAATATAAGAATTCTTAGAATATACATATCCTCAACTGAGACATGGAAGATTGTTTTCTTCTCAGAATCAACTTTTAACAAATACAAACAGCAAATGACAGTTTTCAAACCTAGCAACTATTACATAACATTTGCTTGAGAATTAGTCACCCCATGTGCCCATAGGTACATAATAGTTGGATTAATTTGTGATACAGAATTTGGTAGATTTTTTAAAATAAAAATCTTGTAAATTACAATGAAACTACAAAGTTCCTCAAATATTGGCTATTAGTGGCAATTATTACTTTCTACAAAATAATGATGATGATAAAGTTATAAAGCTATATAATAATCTATACATTCATATTCTGTTGTAAAGATGTTGATTTATACCTAGTTTGCTTTTTGTGATTTTCAGTATTCTAATATTCACTCCAAATCCTGTGATTTGGAGTAACTTTTCCTTTTTCTTCCCCATCTCCTCTTCTCACACACTAGCTAAACACCATTGTTTCTCTGTCATATTATGTTTTCTCAGTCTGTGTCTGAAGGCACTTTCCTCATTCTTATCTGTAGCTGCTTCTTGCCATGTTTCTGCTTGCTGACCTTAATTCTTGAATATATCTATTTAATTCAAAAGTAATGGATTGATCTCTTTCTCTTTTTCGTATCCTACATCCATCAAATGCTGAGATTTATAGCTTTCTTATCTCGCTGTTTCTTTTAAACTCTAATAAAATTTTAAGAGAGGTTTCTGATATTAGAGCTATTATGGTAAGAGCTACAGTGTTATCTCATTCTTCTTTTTTTCTTAATATCCATTTTGTGTTTATAAACTTGACAATGATTTTTCTTGGCATAATGTTAATTCCATTTATCTACTTTTCAATATTTATTGAATTCTTAGAATTATTTATGCATTTGGTAAATTTGGTTGGTAATTAGACATTAATTTTCTTATGCTTGTTCAATTCTTTTCAATTAACTTCACTACATCTCCGAGAAGCATGGAATGAATTGTTAAATCTTCAGTAAGAATCAGCTACTTGTCTGATTAGTCCAAAAATGATATGCTATAGTCTTATGTATTTTTGGTTTTGAATGAGTGAGTTTATTAATTATAAAGCAAGCTAAATTAAATAATGAATGATGAGTAGATAGATAATTTACCTATGTAGATGAATAGAATATTGATAGACAGATAGATGGATAGATACATGAGAGATTTAGATAGATAAATATACACAGATGATAGATATATCAATATACAGATGGTAGATTAGATAAATACTAGATAAATGATAGATATAGACCTATATAAAGATGATAGACATAAATAGATGATAGATTAGGTAGATAGATAGATAATGATAGATAGATAAGTAGGTAGATGATAGATAGATAGATCGATATGATAGATTATAAATAGGTACCAAAACATCATCACACCAGGCATCTAAAACATTCAGCAGAAGTTAACCATGGAAGCCATTTTAAGGCATTCAGCTGTATTTCACAACATAGAGATTTCCAGGAAGAACCAGAATGACCCCTCAGAAGTGGCTTGTGATTAAAAGAGCAAATAAAAGCAGAAAAGTAATATAAAATCGGGACTTACATACAGCAGAAACTACAAAAGCATCATCATAGCAGCCAACTACTTCCCATCAAGAATTTTTGGGTAGAATGGTGTTACCTTTGTTGCTGATGATGTTCAGAACAAACTGCCGGGGAAAGTTGAGGCAGAAAAAGGAATGTCCTAGTCAGATTTCTCTTCATGCTTAAACTTCTCATGGCTGAGATTGCATCTTCTCTTCCTTGGACCCTTTGATATCAAAGAGCATGGCTTACTGTCTTTCTGTTCACACTGATACATTGTGTTTACCCTTGTAATGTCTTGCTGTTTTTTTCCACTTCTCCGAGTTTGAAGTAAGAAGCTGGTCTCCAGACAAGGCTTGCCCAAAGGACACCTTGAGATAAATAAATGTGGTTAATTCTGAAATGGTAGCATTAGGGGGTGAGAGGAAGTGGTTCAGACTATTTCCAAAGGCAGCCCATGAGTGAGTTCAAACAATACTTTAGAACTTATCAATATTAAGAACTTTAAAACTCTCCTGCTCCTGAGTTACTTTTGCATTTTTAAGTTGATTTATCTCTTCTTCTCTTGGGATTGGATTGTATGCTCATGATGTTTTTCTTTTTCGCCATTCTTTATTTTGCCTCCTCAATATGACATTTTTGAAAGAATTTTATTATGCAGTTCTAATAAATCCACTGTTATAGTTTATAGCTTCAGTATCTTTCCTGAGACCTTCTATCTTCAAAGGTACATACTGAAAGGGACTGGTATTGGTTCAGGATGAACCATGAGCTAGCAAAAAGGAGAATTATTTTACCCGGAGAAACAAATATCAGGTAATGAGTGACAAAGACAGGAGATAGAGGACTAGAGAGAATGGGAAAGGAACAAGGGAGAGGAAGAAGAGGCATTTGTCTGGAGCAGGCAGGAGGGGGCAGGAGGGAGGGGACAAAGAGGATAGAGAGAAGATGTGGCACATTGGCAAATGGCAACTTATGAAGGTAAATAGGAAAACTCAGTGTTAGAATGAGGTGTTTAATATTAATAGGTATGTTAATTAGGTGAGCCAAAGGGGCTTTTGATTTCTGGACTTCCACCTTGGCAATCAGCCTCAGCAGGAGGAAGTGGCCAAATAAAGGAAGCGACCTTGATGACTAGCTTTAGGAATGTAATCTAATGAGTTTTATCAAGGGAATGGGGAAGACCGGCAAGGCCTGCCAGAGTCACATTTGCCATGCTTGGACTGACTATAGTCCCTTCACTTACAATGCTAAAATATCTACTTGTGGCTGCTCAAAATTCCCCATCACACAATTATCATACCTGTGTCATCCTACCTGGAACTGTCCAGTAATTAGATGCTGTTAGTTTAATCGAGTACTTTTTTCTAAATTCCTGGGGTTTTCAAGTGATGAACACAGGTAGGACCTTACTGTACCTTCTGTTGTAGTTGGTTTCCTCCTCAGTTATCTGAGAGCTAATGAGTAGAATCTCATTCTGCAGCTGCCAACTTTATCTCCACTGGAAGTGAGAGGAATGAGGGTTGTTTTTACTACTGCGGAGTTGGTTAGTAGGGCTCCTTATTAGAACCCATGGGCTAAGAACCAGCCAGTGGCCAGGCCTGGGTCCCAACGCTCATAATCATGAGATGATGCATAACTGAAAGAAAAACAGAGAAGCCTATCAGAGGACAATAATTTTTAGAGTAAGATTTTGTCATTATTATTATTATTAATTATTATTACAGTTATTATTATAATTACTATGCAGTTTCTACCAAGATATCTTTGAGAAACTTCCTGTAACTCTAGCCCTAATAAAAATTTGTCCTATCCCATTTTCATAACAGATCTGTTACTTTCTCTGTTATTTTTCCTGTGATATCAATTTACTATGTGTTGTTTAATATTTCACAGTGGAACCATGTAATTATACTAAGCATTAAAAAAATAACTCTCTGAAGAAAGGTGAGTATAATTTGACAATGTGGACAATGAAACAGATCCAAGAAATGTTATATTATATTAGTGACATATTGGTTTCAGAGAGAATAATTTCATATCTGGTTTTATACATTAAAATTCATCCTTCATTATCAAGAGACATTCACCTCCCTTTGGTTCCCTGTTGTCCCTTTTATCACTGTTTATGGAAGCATTTCAGGGCTGGTTTGGCAGCTGAAAGAGCCTTTCAAAGAAATGCTGCTCTATTTATCTAACTTGAAAGACATGAAAAGTGAAGCTACTAGTTCAATACTTTTAGAGTTCAAGGTGTCTTACGGGATTCAGCCCCTTCCTGTGAGATGGAGGAGATTGCCATTTTCTCTTCTAACATCTATATCCTAGAGAGATCACTTCAAATACTTAACAGTGGAAATGGCTTGATAGAACCTAGGTAAACTATTTAAATATTGCTCATACAAATGATTTGATTTTTGAGCCCACCCGTAAATGACAAATACCCTCATGTTACTTTATTATAAAAACTTCGGTATGGTAGACAGTCAGTAGGTTTATGGGCAAAATTACTTTTTATACTTAAAAATGTTTGACTGTGGAGCAATGCTGAAACTTGTATTAACTTTCTATAAATAAAATGTTGGAGTTTTAAATTAAATTTTGCTTTTGTTCTGTTTGTTTTCTTAACACAGGGACTCATGTCTTCTAGGCAGTCTCTAACTCTGTAAGTAGGTGAAAACAGCCTTCTAGATAGGTAAAGATGACTGCAAATGTGTGTTCCTCCTGTGGAGCCCTCCTGAATGTTGGAATTATGGGCATTTTGCATGGATTCTGTGGTGCCAGGAATCTAATTTCAATGCTTTGTGTTTTCAAGACTGGAAGCTTAAAAATGGAGGTACATCTTCAGGCCAGATATAGACGTCTGACTTTAGTTTACTCACTAAACTTCAATCAGGTTTGTTTCCTATGATGTTAGATAAGAGCATATCATAGTTTACAGTTTGCATAATTAGGAATAGCCTGCCCTAGGGGAAGAATGACCTGAAGCAGTATTGATTCTTGAGATCAACACTTAGTGAGAACAAAAGGAACAAGTGTTTCAAGAAAATGATGTAAAGCACTTCTGAGACACATTCAGAACAACTGGGAAAGACTGCACTGTGCCTTCCTCATAGTACCCTGTGGTTCTGAGTTCCATCTTGCTGCTGGGATGTGTGAACTCCACTGGGCAGACAAAACAAGGTGCTAGGCTATAAATGTAGCCTAAGATGGGGACCCCAGCCTGGAAAAGAAATGAAGAAGGGTGAGGCCAAGGTGACAGGGGTTTCCAAATTCCTAGATATGCAGTCACTACTGGAAACTACATGGAGTCAGAACAAAGGAGACCTGCAGGTTGTCAATGAAGAGCTTGGGGCTGGGGGAGGGTGAATCTCTGGCTTAGCTCAGAGGTGAGTGTAGGTGTCTGGGAGTGCAGAGAGGCCTTCTGCAGGAGACTTAGGCAGCTCAGTTCTGTATGACAAAAGCTTCCCCCATGGTGACTCTTAATGAGAGATAAGGTCCTTGTTTGTCCATACTGTTAATCATAGTTCATCGTGGAAAATGGTGCATACAACTTACTCAGGGTGGACCAGAACTTAAATGTCTTTTGCAGGAAAGAATGTCCAGAAAGGGAAGCATATTGGCTAATTCTTGGAACTGCCCATCTGGATACCTCATTGGCATAGAGAACTCTATGCTATGTGACAAGTGGTCATGATTTTCATGAGAAGTGCTGTAGTTACGTGCTTCAGGACAAGAATCAGGTTAAAAGCAGATGAAATGCCTACTGGTCTCAGAAATGAGAATACTGGGATTTCTGAATCTGCTCAAAACTGAGGCTCCCAGTTTTTGACTGGTGACACAGTTCTGCTTGTCCCAAGGTACTCCACCTCAAATCAGGCTAAGAGTCAAGAATATGAGATTTGAAGTGTGAACAAGCAATACACTCTGTGCTCATTTGCAGCAACTTAATGATTTACTCTGAAATGGAATCTTTGGAAAGTCAGTTATGTCAAATAATGTTTTTGCTGGGGCATACAGGTTAAAGGAATTTTTGCTATAGCAGGCACATGAAAGGATGTGTGATGAAGGAATATAAATATGACCTCACAGACAGTGGGAGATTGACCATTGGTTTGCTTTGCTCTACCTTGCTATTCTTTGCTAATGACACACATGTATTGGTGTGTCTTACATTGCATTGCTCAGCTAGGAGTATGGTGATGTCATAGAGGGAAATTCACCAAAAATACTTCTCATGAGGTTCCTGAGGCTCCTTGTCATGCTCAGGGTGGTTGGTGAGCCTTGTGGTTTCTTCAGGATTGAACTGCAGCTCCTGGTTCATTTGTGGTGCCTGCTGCCTTCAGGACTGGACTGCAGCCACTGATTCATATTTGGTGTTTGCTATAGGACTAAACTGCTGATATCCTGACAACGAAGATTGGACTCACCCCAAAGAAATATTTCCAAACAGGTCTAATTCCCCCGTGTCCTAATAACTTTATTTTTCCACTACCTCTGATGTGTGGGAGCTAGAGAGGAGGTTGAAACTTTATTAAAGTAGGTTGGAAAAATACATGTCTACATTACCCCCTTCCTTTTAATTGCCCAGAAAATAAAGACTACCCTCCTCTGGACATTTAATTGTGGTGATCAGTAATAAAGACCAAATATCCTGAAGTGTTTAGAATTATCAGATTCATTCTTAAACATTGTTTCAATTCAAATGCAGGCAATAGAAAAATACTGATAAGACTTGTCAGTGATTTCTCCAAATAATACACTGGGCTCAGGACACAGAATCCATCACTAACAATCTACATACCCCTTTGCTTTTAAAAACATCATTACTTGGTGTCCTTTCTAGATTCTTGGAGAAGTATAAGAGAGACATCTACTGGGGAGAATGAAGCATGTTTGATTATCAGATGGGCTTGTAGTTATAGTAAAATATACATTGTATTTACTGTGGTCTTTGAGGTTATATCATAGACTTTAGGGCAGCATGTGACCATAGTTTCAAAGGTCTATTTGTGAAATTGTGTGGCAGCACAAAGGCAGTTGTAAGAAGCCTAAATTTGTTTTAAAAGCTAAATGCAAAAGCACCTCCTAAGAGAAATGAGGATTGGTTATCGAATTGGTGGAAAAGAAAGAGAAGTCAGTAGGTAAGGCCAACAGTGGAGCCATCTTAAAAGCAGACCAGAAAAGATGGGACCTTCTCCATCGCTCGGAGCATCTGTGGTTGAATAATCTAAAAGATTTGAGAATTATCATAAGCTTTTTAGACCTGTCTCAACCATGCTGAATTCGGTATTTAACATGAAAACACTTGGAATAACCCTGGATGCAGTCTGAGCATGTAGTATTCATCTTGTAAATATGAGCAAGAAAATGTCATTACAGCACACATGGGGTTGCAGGTTTTTTCCTTTTTACATATTCTCAGTCAACTTGTCAAAAATACAGATTGAAATATTCTCTAACACACATAAAAGTACAAAAAAGTTCTGTTATAAAACAGTGCCTGAGATGACACAAGTAGTCCCTGCATTCTGAATTTTCAAAATAAAAGTTAGGCAAACACAAAATATCAGTGAGGATAAGGTATATGAGTTCTTAAAATATATAGTATTTTGTATTTGATATTGATATAGTATAATCTCTATGCAATGTGAGGTACCTCTGAAAGTACAACATATTTATGCCATGTGACATATCTGCCTTAGTTGCTTTCTCCTTTTTGGAATAAATAACTTGAAAAAACTTTAAGGGCCAGGGGGATTATTTCGGTTTCAGTTAAAGGAGAATACAGTCCATCCAGGTGAGACAGACAAGGCAGCAAAGACCTGGAGGCAGAAGCAAGAGACTGGATGGTCACATTTGCCTCTGCTCTCAGGAAAACATGAGTGGATAGAAAGTAGGGTTGGGCTAACAAACCTCAGGGTCTGTTTACAGTGACCCATTTCGGCAGTGAGTCTTCACCTCCTAAGTTCTATACAACCTACCAAACAGGAGGAGCAGGTATTCAAATATGTAGGGCTGTGTGGGACATTTATCCTTCACATACTTATTAATGACTTGAGAATTACACTCGAAACTGTTATATCTGTTGTTAAACATCAATGAGAACCACTGGCATCCAGAATTGGTAATGCTAGACCAGTTATCTCACATGCAGCTTTGATTTACATGAGGAATGGGTATTAGACTTGAACAGAACATGTGGGACTTAAGAGAAGAAGCAAGAAGACCATAAGGAAATAGAATGGTTGTATTGAAAATACCTTCTACATAAGACAACAGCACAGTAGAGCTCTGGGGATATCTAACAAAGACTGAACAAATAAAACAGATTCTACATTGAGAATAATTATGTCCCTGATATTGTTTATTTGTTTCTGCAATAACTATAGATGACAATCCCTCAATGCAAAGGAGAGAGTTAAGCTTGGGTATATCTAAAAAATGGTGATAGAAGAGCTAAGCCATGTGTCATCAAAAAAGATAGTTGAACACATATTTATTCTAGAAGACAGAGAGCTTAGATAAAGATTAGCTATACATGGATGCTTTACACTCATTTTTATGTGAAAGATAATAGAAATTATACAAGGTACAGAGGGAATAGTTCATGTCTGAAATATAGCAATTTCTGAATTAGCACTCCAAATATATTGTTTAAATAAATCTTTCCTAATATCTACCATTGCTGAAAATTCCCATAAGTTACAGCATCATACCACCTGTCTAAATAAGTCCAATTTAGACTACTATTCACCATAAGTTTGTGAGAATTTTCAGAGTGCAAATGACTAACAGGTAACAATCATTGAACTTGAGGGCTCACTCTCTGCATGTTTTTTTCTTAATGTTCTCCGTGTACCCGCCCAGTCCATCTACACAGCTCTAATATCAGTGTTCCTTCCCCGTGTACCCGCCCAGTCCATCTACACAGCTCTAATATCAGTGTTCCCATCTACCCTGCTAGTTTTCTTTTCCCAACACCTGAATCAATCTCTCTTTACCCATTTTAGAAATAATGATGTTGCCCTTAGGAATCCTGAATCTAGTTTTATGCAGTGCTCCAGGATATAAATGCTCCTGCCCCTTAAAAAGTGCATTTTCACGATATATTTGTAGGTACTGAAATACAAACTAGTTTAATGACTAGGAAATAAATTATCATATAGATCACATGAGTTGTAGTTATGTTTTTTAACAAAAGAATAATATTAAGGAGTGTGCAAAATTATGGATCACTCTCTTCTGGCCTCTGTAGGCACAAACATGTGCACACACACATGCACACACACACACACACACACACACTCAAAAACAGAATAAATCATTATTCTATTAAAACAATGAATACCTGCTAAAGGTATTTGCAAGTAAATGCTTTAAACTTCTTCAAAAGACAATAGATCCTTAGACATACCAATAGACAGTAAGAGTGGCTGAAATTAATAGCTGACTAATGCAAAATATTCCATAATCCAAGGTCATGTACTTTAGTATTAGGAATCATATTTTCCAAATAGTGAAAATCAATTGAACCTCCACTGGATATCATTTGTTTTCATCTATGTAGATGGGAAGAGTCTGGTCCACCATCAGCTTTCTGTACTTTTGGAAATCATTACCTCACTCAAAATCATTGAAAAGCATAGTTGAATCTAAGTGTTTTCTGAGTAACAGTTCAATCTTCAAAGAAACTACAAGCAGGACCATTTTGGTTCATCTTAATTTTATATATTTTTGTCTGTCAGTGTTCTACTTCTATCTGATTATCACACTGTCAAGAAATTATACTCTGATTCACACATATATACTATGTTTCTTTTAGATTGTTTTCTACTGGCTTTGATGTACACTCTCAGTGACTTCAGTTCCTCTGTCCTCTAGCTGTAAGATGAGCCCTACTTTTACACCATATTTTTTTAGGAGCTGCTATAAAGATTTTGATTCTGAGGTCACAGCTGAAGGTTATGACTGTGGAGAACCTGGCTTTTTATTCAGGCTATTATACTTACCATTCCATCTCTGAAGGATTTCTGAATTGGTAGCTTCCATTTTTAGTTGTCTTTTGGATAGAGCTTACCCACATTTCCTTGCTTTGTGTGATACCTCAACATACACCTTCTTCCCTGACTTCACAAGGCAAGCAAGCAAAGGAATCTCCTTGCTCCCATGGATATGATCACTACTTATGATACATCTCTAGAGGCAATACTGTACTGCCTTTCATGCCTTCTGTGGGACATGGGTCAGCTAAGATAAGCATTTACATTACCAGAGAGAGTGAAGTGGGCTTGACTCTTCTTCATACAGGTACAGCAAGAGATCTAGTTAAACTGTGCTAAGCTTTGATTTGCAAATGCAAGCCAGGTAACACTAACCAATTAACATCTTAGAATTTAGTGAAGTATGGTGGACTTCCTAAGAGATATTACTGGGTTTTACAATACATCTCAGTTGCCATCTTGCAGTTACTAACAAGGCCACAGGACTGTCAGTAGCAGTCCTTTTGCAGTACTGATTTCCTCTTTGCTCAGGAACCTTGCTTGCACAAATTGACTTTCCTTACTGTTCCTAAGGCTGGGCTTTAGTACAGGAGATATTTATTAGGGTTTAAGAGGGTGCACATCTCTTATAGAAGATCTGCATTTATTTTTTAAAACATGACTCACTTTGGATGATGACTTACAATAACCACCTATAACTCCTGCTTCAGGTGAACTGACACCCTGCTCTGGACTCTATAGGTACACACACACACACACACACACACACACACACACCAAACACACTTAGAATACAATAAATGTTAAAAAGGAGAATGAGGTCATGAGAACCAAGAGTGTGCTCCTGTACTTACATGTGAAATGTTAGGTCATAATATTTAGCATTTATAGTCTCAAATATAAAACTCCAAAGAAGGTCTTTGTTGAACAAATAATATGTTGTACTCAAGTCTCAGTGAAAAGAACAACTACCATTAAAGCTATATAAGTTGTGATAATCCCATAAGACATTTGGGGAAACAGTAATCTTCTTCTAGTCCTTAGGTTCTGTTGAATATAGACAGCATCCAAATATTAAATTTCTGTTCATAAGACCAGGATCTAATAAATAGGTTTAGTATTATAGATCTTGAATTGAATGGGAATGCTAGAAATAAATTGCAAGTTTATTGTTTCCATAAATAGTATCATAAAATGCTACACATAACTTCACTATATCTAGAAATCCCCTTCTATGTACCTCGTGTTCATTCATCGACCCTGTCCGACATCTGTGTAGAGTACCTGTTGTTTGACTAAGGAAAGTCTCTGAGTCTTGACAGCCACTGGCTTGGCCCCACAGCCACTGGCATGGCCCCACACAGGTTCAACCACTAAACACAGGGCCTCTTGTTGTCTTGAATGCCCATCTTAAAACACCTACTATGTTGTCCCAAGGTTCTGTGTCTATCTTTTCCTGTTGTCTGGTACTTCTAAGATGCGTCAGAATAAAACAAGAAGACTTCATATGGAAGCCTTTTATTCCTGTATCTAATTTGCTGAGACAAGAGGTATTAAGATGGGAGAGAATGCACTGGCGGGTCACCGCACTCAATCATTCACAGGAGATACTAGTATTAGAGGGCACTTTGCTGATAAGATCATTTAAGAAAAAAACCAATATCATATCTCTGAGGGCCTATAACTTCCCTTGTCAGGGGTATTGGCCTTGTTTTCCAGTGAAGCATACAATCCTTTCTGTAGAGCAGGCATCAAATTCAATCAAAAGTATCATTGGTTACTACTATTGCACCAGTGGTCACATCTCCCCTAGTAGGTACTGTTCTTTCCTGCACAGTCCAGCTCTAAATGAGACCATAAATGTCTTCTCTCCTCTATCAGCCTGAATAGCATCTTCTAATGCTATGAAAGTTCACCAACACTTGGAGTTTCCTGGTTGGTTCAGGCTTAATCTGTCTACATCTTTCAAGCAAAGTGTGTGCTATTTTAAACAGTTGTGCCTTATCATGTAGTTCTGGCAGTCGATCAAGAGCAATGGCAATACGCTGTGATGTTTTGAAAGCCTCTAAAGTAAAGCTTTTAACTGTAGAGAGAATCTCTTGTGCAATATATGAAAGGATCATCTGTCAATAAAAAGCTATTGGCCTATTAACTTAAGCAGGAAATATGAGGCACGAGTTCTGCTGAGAGAGAGATAGAGATACAGAGAGGGAGAGAGAGAGAGGGAGAGAGAGAGAGAGAGAAGAGAGAGAGAGAGAATGGAGGAGAAGGAGGAGGAGGAGGAGGAGGAGGAGGAGGAGGAGGAGGAGAAAGGAGGGAGGGGGAGAATTTTCTAGGATGGAGTCATGCACAGGAAGAAGATTCACCCAGAACTATGACGAAACAGACATATGAAACTGAGAAGTAACCAACCATATGCCAGAACTAATAATAAAATAAATAGGAGAATCAAGTTACAAACCATTCTGGAAACGAGAAAAAGCTTATGGCTTAAGGATTTATTCTTAATTAACTACATCTCAAGATTTAATACAGTTTGGAAACTGGGGCACAGCTGGTAAAGCCACGGATACAAATAGTGCCCAACAGGGGGCAGAAATCGAGGCAATATGACCTGAGAAAGTTCAGAAAGCCAGGAACAGGAAGTCCTAGGTGGATGGCGGTTGGGGACAGAAAACGACAGATAGAGAGGACTAATGTTACTCCTTTAGAGCCCTTTATGTACACCCAAGCCTGCAGCCAGCTGCCAAGTATTGGAACTGGGGCCTGTGAAGGACTGTCTGTGCAGATGAGTACGAGAGTTGTTCAGCAGTCCCTGGCGCAACTCCAGGCACTTGTGGCAGGCAGAAATCTCAGTTTTCTGGGCCAGCCACTATGGTGGAGGCTGGCAGATACTACTGAGAATCCAGCAAATAGCTCATAGAGTGCCCCTTCCTGTCTGGTCAGTCGTGGCGGGAAGTTTGGTCCTTCAAGGCTTCAGGCAACAGAAGCTAAGACCAAACTGAAAAACCCTCTAAACAGGTAAATTATGCTTGAGAATCTACTAAGGTACTAAAGAAAGAATAGACAATTACAGAAAAAAATAGTGTGACAAAAAGAAGTCCATAAGGGAAGAGTTAGAGATTAAAACGAAAAATATTTTCTATGTTAAAATGGAAAATGTAGGGACACAATGCACCTAGATCCATATGATTTTGTTTCACTTATCAGCATACTGATAGTTATATGTTCAGTAGCAATTACTGTTTTATTTATTCCTTTTAAGTATGATCAGATTAAAACAGACTTAGGAAAGGAGAGAATTGAAAGATGGAACGATAGGTGACAGGTCACAGAACAGAGATTAAAGTATCTGCAACCCATAATGACAGCAAAAAAGTAGTTCCAATCGAGAAAAACCACAAAGGCTTGAAAAATGCCGGCTGATAGAGACGCAATATTCTGAGTTAAGAATCCAGTTTCCACTTAGTGATGCTACCATAGAACAGTGTTATATTATGGCTTATATGTTTCATTTTATATATTTTAAGCATTTAAAATATGTACATGTGTTGATACATTGTACTATTGATACATATTCAGAATCCCAGTGAGATTCTGCTTTGTCTTATAAAAAGTCTGATTCTGAGATTGTACATTTATTAGATATGACCGCTATTTTGGAAATACTTTCACTGTTTGACGCTGATGATGCTCCAACTTATGTGTGCATTAGAACACAACATTTTTTCAGTCACTATGGCTTACAAATATTAAAGATATATCTTACAATCCCACATGTTAAGCAATTATTGTGAGATCTAAGAGGACTTTACAGGACATGTTCATAGAACAGAAGAGGGATATAGAATCTCCAAAGGTAGATTAAATAATGCTTTATTGACTTTGAGTTTGTGAGTGCTAATTCACAAAAACCAACAGGTGATAAGAAATATTGGATTATGGAGAAAAAGCTGCTGATCTAATCATCCTGTTTATAATAAGATGCCCTAACTTCAGAATAGAGGGAAGGGAATATGTTACACTGGGGGAGAGGCTTTGTATTTGTTTCCTCAGGCCAAGAAACGCTATAGATTCCTTCCAAATTGATAAAAATCAGGTTTGATGATGTGAGAACTTCTGAAGATCCTTAGTGCAGGCATGGAATAAACCAAGAAGAACAAAACAGGTAACATAAATTGAGGATTTTCCTTCATGGGAAGAGCTTTAAAAGTGGCTGAGACATGAAAATGTCTTCAGGCAGAACCTCAACTATGTATAGCCCATGATACATTTTCTTGGCTACAGAGTCCTCAAGACTTATCCTGCCATCCTTTTAAATGCCATAGGTAGAAATTTATATTAGTTTGGTTATATAATCCAAACTACCTCATAAAGAAACATAGATGCCTTACTTGCTTGAACAGAGAATAGGGAATCATCCTTACTAAATGATGTGCATTGCAATTCTATACATTTGTTAAGGCAGAAATATATAATATCTTTGAAATTTCATGTGTTTTCAGAGTAAAAGGACCAGGCATCAATAAAGTCAGTGCACCCTCAGGGATGCTGAGATGCTAAAACATAGTTATTCCAGCATCCTGCTTGTTCCTGCATCCAGGACAATTTCTAAATTGGCTATTTAGATTGTCTAACTTCACAGACTATTCCAGCCAGCACTTCAGGTATGCAGCATGCAGAGACTTGAAAACACATGCTACAGCAATCTTTCTTAAGGATGGCCAATATCTCAATTTTCTTAGGGCCCTCCAAAAAAGAAAATGATAGCACTAAACGGCAGAAAGCAATTTTAGGTGGATGATGACCCCAGTCTCAAAAGTTGGGGTGGATGCTTTTTGGTCATTCAATGAATGATGAATGGTTGCCCTCATTTAAGAGGGCTTTGTTATAAGTTATTATGGTCTTGGACAGGGAAGAAACAAAATAAGGATGGTTAGATTCAGGGATTTCTTTTTCTCTTTCTTTTCTATATCCTTCTTTTTCTCCTATCTAGTAATAGGGGTAAATGTGGTAGGTAAGAGATAAAATAAAACAAAACAAAACAAAAAAAACCAACAGGTGCAATAGAAGAATAATACAGAAATAAGAGGAATAGAAGGTAGATTATCAAATCTATGCAAACTATAGAGATACCTCAGCTAAAAAGAGATCTTTGCATATTAATTAAAAATTAACATTATATTTGATGACAACATAATATGTATCTACTCTTTTTAAGGTATTTTACCTACCTAATTTTTAAATATACAATGTCAGTTCCAGTTCTTATGAAAGATGCTATTACTAACTGTTTAGGATAATTAAGAAATGCAACAAACTTATGTTTGTATTAGATAATAGTCTAGTCTAGTTTATGACAGAAATATGTTTCCAAAGTTAAGCAGATAGTTAATAGCTAAAAACAAACAACTCAGATAAATTATAAATAGATGGTATTTCTCAGAGATCTACAAAATATGGAATGTAAAGGTATTTTGTTCTCATTTTTAGCAAAGAAACAGGTCTGCTTCTGGCAACACCCTACTCTACTTCAAAGAAGATGATGAGCATTGACGAACAACCTTATGGAGTTTGCTTTACAAATGGCAAGCCAGATACTGTATAAGAAACTGCCCTTGCCTTAACTGCAGACATATGCTGTCCATGCTGGATAAATTGGAAGCAGGAAAGCCAATGTGTAATCTTTGTCCAGAAACATCTGTCAGATATTCTGGGTCAGAAGGCTGAAAGATGATATGCCAATGACACAAGGAACTTTTGGGGAACTGTCCAGACAGTCATATTTCTTTCAGTTGTATAGTTTTGAAAATGGTTTGATTACATTTCCTGCATATGCCAGTAATATTTATTCCTTCTCAGAACTCTGATGGATTGAAGACTGGATAGTTATATTCTTCCATATAAGTTTAAGTTGTTTAGGATTTAGGACATGATTTTAGGTCTAAGAACATGTTCTAGGTTGGTAATATAAATTATGATAGAAATTAATTTAGGTACAGAACTCTGAACTCACCAATATAGGATAGAAAATAGAATACTTTTACCAAGTTTGCCAAAGTCATATGAATTAACATTATGAATGAAATTTTACCTGATCGTTTTCATGATTGTTGCTATTGAATAAAGTTTATTGATGTAAGAGGAAAAGCTTTTTATTGAACTAAAAGGATGAGATGCAGATCGAATGTCTTTTGTAGTGTATTGAAGTACTACCTATCAATAGATAGATATTGCACTATTAGCTTAGGCAGGAAATATGAGGTGAGATTTCTGTCAGGAGAAAGAGATTTTGGAACAGAGTCACCCACAAGAGGAAAATTTTCCCTGAACTCTGAGGATTCATAGGTCTGAAATTTAGAAGAAGTAACCAACCACATGGCAGGACATAGAGTAAATTAAAGAGAATTGAGTTATGAGCTAGTCAGGGAATGAGAAAAAGCTTATGGCCTAAGCATTTATTCATAATTAATTAAGTCTCAGAATCAAAGCTGTTATTTTGGGAACTGGTAGACAAATGGTAAAGCTTGTGGTTACATTTAAGACCAATACGTTAAGGATGCAACCCATGTCTAACACTGTGTGTGACCCATGTCACACACACACACACACACACACACACACACACACACACACACAATGTCTTCTGAGATATGCACTGTCCACAAACGTAGGATATTTTTGTTTAAATATCATTTTAAAATAAAATTATAGTTTGATTAAGTTGCAAATCTGTTATTTCATACTTTTTTTCATAGACCCTAAATTTGTGTTAACCTGTTTGCAGCTATCCCCAACCCCTTTCTATCAAACCTAATTGAGATTGAGATTTCATCTCTCATAGTTCCTCCTGTTTTGTTTTTATAGCACATATGGTCTATTATGCTCTTCATTGTATTTTTATAGTGCCTGTATCTTTATATGAGATGTGCTGTAATTTGATACATTTCCAGAGTGTGTGATTAACAAATCAGGAAAATAAGCACTTCTGTCTCTTCACCTGTTAATATTTTGTCTGTGTTGGAACTTTTCATTCCTGTGTACTAAACCTGAAATCTATTATATATGTTTTAATGTACCACCTCTCATGATCTTCCCGTGTTCTGTTGTCCCTTGTCTGACTCTTCTATCTCTGTTCCACATTACACTCTGTTTTCCTTTGAGATAAACATTTAGCTTTCAAACATGGGTGAGAAACAAATTTTCTGTTTCTAGCTTATATCACTTGCATTATAGCCTCTAATTCTATTCATGTAACAGATGAGAGAGTTTGTTCCTTTCAGGACTGAACAATATTCTAATGGATATAGTCTACTATTTTTGTATCCTTTACTTATGAATGCCATTCTGGATTTCCTTCTTCTCATGCCATCTCTACTTCCAGTTTAACATTTTCACTTCCGATTTCACACTAAGTGATATCAGCTCAAGTAGTGACTCATTCATTCATCAGACTAGACATGGTAATATACTTCCCCACCACTAAATACTGGTCTTCGAAGCATTTGCCAATGTTTTTCAGCGTAAATGTGTGTGTGTGATGAATATTCTCTCACTGGATCATAAATCTCCATTTAGCAAGGACCACAGACTTCCTCCCAGTATTTTACATGATAATGTACTTGGTAGAAGAGAATACAAAAATTTCTCAACTAAACTAATACTGTACCAGACACAAACCATAGAAAACTGGGGAAAGGTAAGAGTTTGGAAATGTTTCAAGAACAGAACAGAATTCATTTCTGTCTGTGGAAAATGTGAAGGAAAGCAGCAGCCCCACCAGGATAGGAGCAGAGGACAACACTGACCAAGTGAGCAGTGCTGGCTAGAATGGTAGGTAGCTACTTTGTCCATTCTTGTTTTCCACTTATGGAAAGCTCCAACTAGAGAAGCTTTTTATAATTTTTGCAAACTCTATCTCAATTAAATAGAGTATGGTTTGAATAGACTTTGCAATAGTTAAGCAAGGAGTGTATCCACTTGTGTGACATGAACTTTCTAATACATGAATCCAATAATTAAACTTTTATGCCTGCGTACATATGTTTATATGAAAAGTGTATGTATAGATGATGAAAGGAGACCTTGAGAGGATTAGGAAGAGGCCTTAAGGGGAGATTGGAAAGAGAAAAGAATGGATAACTGTAATCTGCCATTGAAGAGTCAAGGGGTTTCCAGGGACAATGACAGGACGAAGGCAATGTGTTGGGGGAGAGGGCTGCGGAAAGATCAACAAAGTCAAGCAAGCATGTATGAAGACCTCATGGTGAATTCATTATTATATACACTAATTTTTTCAATACTAATGAAATGAAATGTATTCAGACTAGTGTGTGTCAAGGAGAGGTATGACAGTTGCCTGTAAAGTTTATCATTTTGTTTTGTTTTGCTTTTAAATTCTAGCAGGGTATTAGAGATTTTAGGTAGTATTATATGAACTAGTTTATAAGGCTTCCTGTCTAAGACATTTGAATAAATGTAAACAAACATAAACCTGACAGCTCTGTGATAGAATTCTGTTTCTTTGATTCTGATCATTCGTAAGTTTCCTTTTTCCCTCTGGGCTGAAGTTCTGTGTCTCTCTTGCCAGTATTAGAAGCCTGGAGCGAGGCATGCTGCCTTGGGGCTTGAGGAGTCTTGATGTTTGTACTATCACCCGAGGTTCCTACCTCACTGCAGCATAAATATTGTTACAGTTATACAGTTAGCAGGTATACAATAATGAGCCCTGAAATGATGTTTACAATTAATTCCTGGCTATCGTCCCGAATACGATTATGAAGCGAACTGCTGATCAGTCCTGACATTCATCCCTGAGGGACCACCTCCCCTTTCTTCTAATGCCCCCCCTCCCTCCTGAAAAGGAAGTAGCTATTTCAAAGATGAAGAACTTTTTTAGGGAGAAACAATCTTCTTGGAATCCAGAGTTACTTAAAATATGATTGCAGAAACTGGGGCATTGCTGTCATCTTTACTGAATGTCAGAGAACGGGTAATAACTGAAATGTTTGACATTACTTTGTCCTGATTGAAGGGTGAGGGTCTTTTCTCCCTAAACGCCTCAAGAGACTGTAAAACTGTTAATCAAAAATAATTTCTATGTAAATTTTGTAAACTAGTGTGAGTGCGTATGCGTGTGTGTGTGTGTGTGTGTGTGTGTCTGTGTGTGTGTTTGGCAAATATGTTATGAGAGACTCCAGGCATTGACTCCATTAAGCAACATCCTTCCCATTTGTCAGTTATGTACTAAAAGTCATTGCTATCACTGAAGCAGTCATCCAGCCTCATAAATTTCATGTTCTCTTTGGGGTATCTTGCCATGGAAACTACTTTCACTTTCAAAAAGCCTTTCCTTTGGAAGTATAAAAGGGAGTGAGGATGAAGGAGACTGACAGCAAAAGAATATAACAGCAAGGGGCTGGGCCTGCTTGGAGATTCCTTTATGTCATCAGTTTCCTGGAACAGAAAGCAGAGGAGACAAAATGAGGAGGAAGAAAGAGGAGGAGGAGGGGGAGGGGGAGGGGAGGAGGAGGAGGAAGAAGAGGAAGAGGAAGAAGAAGAAAGGCAGAAGTCAGAGCATCATGGAGAGAACAGAGATGCTTAAAACCAAATGGAAGAGAGGAAGAGAGAGAGAGAGAGAGAGAGAGAGAGAGAGAGAGAGAGAGAGAGAGAGAGAGACAGAGAGAGAGACAGAGAGAGATTGGAAGCATTAACTAAGGCTACCACAATCTCTTCTTCCCTGATCTCTCTTTTGAGCTTGGTGGTTCTGAAAGTTTATCTTATTAAATATTTCCATCCTTAGATGTTGTCTCAATACTCTGATGGTAGGTGATTTCTAATTCAATGAGATTAGCTGCAGGCTATACAGTTTTCCATAATACATGCACAGGCCTTAGAACTATAATTTAACCTGTTCCATGCCAAGTTTGCTTGCCCGTCGTTTCAATTCTTCAGCATAAATGAAAATGCTTGCATGGTGTAATCTCACTAAACCCATGTCTGATGCTATGAGCAAATGTGCAAATTCCATCTAGGGTGGAATATTTAAATGGGCAAAGCATGCTTGTCTCAAATACTTCCTCTGTCTTTGAAAGGAAGAATACAAAACATGTCTTTATTTTCAGCGAATGGTTTTCAAGAAGTCTCAAGATTTTGAGCCCTAAATATCTTTCTTTTTACCTCTGTGGAGAGTAAAAATGAAAACTCTTCACACATCAAAGAGAACATCAGGAAAGGCACCTTGCAACATATGAAAGAGAAACACTTGCCAGACCATTATGGAATGTTCAGAATAAGGAATTTGACTTGATCTCGACAAATTCATTGGCCAGATCTCATATAATAGTTTACTGTGGAAACTGTACTGAGATTTCTATTACAATTATACTTTCTTATTTCACAATTTCCATTCAGGCCTTTTCTGATGTTGTCTATGTCTTTGCAAAAGTATTCTATTTTTCCGTTTGTTTTCATAAAATTTTCTTATATTTGTAGCAGTTTTAGGACAGATATTTTAAAATATTTTTGAGACAATTGTTCTGAAATTACCATCTTGGTGTTACCATATATTTCTCATTGGTCATTCATACTGTGCTTTTTAGGTTCTTAATATGACTTGTGGATTTTAATTGTATCCAGAAAATTTTGTGCATTTAGGAAAGGAAAAATTCTGGACCCTATTTGATTTTTTTCTACTATTTGAATGTGTCAGGCTCATGGACCTGCTCATTCCTGGCTTCCTATTGGAATACCATGGTAGCTCAGAGCAAATGCGGAGGCCTGACTCTTCCTGCTTCTACTGTGCATGGATGAGATGACACTCACCTCTGCCCGTGACATGTTCCCTTTTCAGATGTAGCCCTGACCAGTACCAACTCATGTGATGGAGTGGTCTTTGTCACTACAGGGCTGCTCCTATATCACTAGGAAATGAGAAGATAAACAGCCCAGACTTGGGTACCATGTTATTCTTAACGGCTCTAGAATGGGAGGATGCAGAGCTCCTCTCTCTGGACTCCTAACCAAACATGGCCTAGAGTCCTGGAGTTGTGATTCCATAATCATCACTCACCTTTACTCCTTGACACTGTGTGGAAATGAGGCTGAGTTCACCCTTGGACTCCATTGATTCCATCATGCTAGAAATCAGAGCACCTATTTTTTTTTCACATTTAAAAAAGAAAAGACAGGCATCTAACTCCTCAGCAACCAAAGCAATTGAGAAAAGAACTTCAGATGCTGATCCTTGTTCCAGTAGGAAATATCCTCTCTCCTCACCTCTGAATACTCAGGAACAGAATATTCAGAGTTTTTTTTCCCAATAATGCTTGTTTGAGGTAAGGGTATATTAGATAGAGCTAAAAATAGGTTTTCTCTTGTTAAAATTAGACTTTTTTAGGAGCCCCCATCGACTCCTCTGTGATTCAGACTTATGCAGTGCCTTGTCAGGAACACAGGGAGGTCATTAGGAAAATCGCAGAATTCATTCCTGTAATGTTCCCTGTGTCCTTAGGTTGTCAAATATTCTGCGCCCTTCCTTAATCTCTTCAAAATGTTGTCCATGTACATGGGTATAGCTCCTATTCTAAGAGAAGTGATTAGAGCTAGCTATCCCCTCTACTGAACTGCTTCAACATGCATCTGCTTAATTTGTCAGGAGTGAAGCAGCAGGCATTTGCATTACAGGATACCCACATAGAGGTCAGAGAGGAATTTGGGAAACTCAGCTCTGTTCTACAATGTGGGTTCCAGGGTTAGTGCTCAGGGGAACCAGAAGCACCTTTAGCCACTGAGTCATTTTTCAGGATCCACTATACTTTTTAAATTACTCATTTCTACCTATTGCAAATAGATAACCTCTGGTATCAAAAATACAGTATGCAGTCTGTTAAAATGAGTGATAACATAATATAGGTAATTTTAAATGAGTCACAAGACATCATGAAAGATGTTTTCTTGAGAGCAATGATGAGCCGTTGATAAATCTGACAAGCACATGTCTGTTCTTATTTCTTCCTGTTCATTTTCTGAAAATCCTTTCTTTAACTCAAATCTTTGTCTCTACCTTCCTTTGATGCAGATCGCTGACAACCCAAAGAGATGCAAGAGTGTCTGAAGTGGGTGAAGAAAACAAAAACAAAATCCAAAAGTAAAGTGGCTCAGAGCAGGGAGTTGAAGAATTCCTTGATTCCTGAGGTGCCAAGGAACTCAGAGGAGAAAAGTTTCAACTTACGAAATCCCAACTTTACTGAACTCAATACAGCTGCTGAAACAGAATCATCCTGTCTTATCAAGGATCAGAGGATACATAGTCTTCAGGGACATAGAATACATGGTGCCTGCAGTGACTTGGACGAAGATGATGAGATGTTGATGTTGGATTAACTTAAGGGATGGAAGGGTCTAGCATACACATTAGTAGATGTTGACATTAGTTATTCCAGAAGTGAAAAACCAGACTTTCAACATCAACAGTGGAACAAAATTGCAACTCCATTTTCAAACCCTTTAGGGCTCTAAGAGGCCTGCGTTTATCTCAGTGGCAACACTTCTCAGAGCCATTAGCAGAAAAGCTGCCGAAGCACTCATGCCTCTGCAGCATCCCTCCAGTAAATCTGGGAATTAGAGCACTGGCTGCAAAAGTCAGATATGTGTGGTGCAGATGTACAGGGATGTGTATAGTTGAATCAAATCTCACCAATTCTTTCCAATTCATGCTTTACTCTTAGTTCATGTTTCAATGGCTATGTAGGGTGATCATGTACATGGACATATAAGATAGATGCTGGCTTCTACTTCATTCAGTAGACATCAATTACATTATGTACCTAAGCATCCTCATAGAGGATATTAACTAGAAATTTTATTTTTGAGATAACTGTCAGTGGCCTGGTGCTCAGGTGCAGAGCCTATGTGAAAAAAGGTAAGAAGTGAAAGGAAGAGGGCCAGTGTGCAGAAGGAGCATCTGAAAACAAAGCATCGAGATTTTACCTATTCTGTGCAGTCAATATCAGAAATCGCCATAGCTCTCAGCCCTGAGAAACAGCTACTTTCTCCTGTGTCCTATACAAAGTGGAAATTGCTTCAAGTAACATTAAATACTTATTTTAGGTTAGAAGGAAATTACTAAAGATGATATCACAGCCCAGTCGGAAACAAAGCCCAGGAAGGGTTCCACAGCTAAGCAGCACCAACATTGTGAAGGTGGTCACAAGACACATCACCTTCCCAGATAGGCATGGTATGCTGATAACACATATGTAAGGAACTGTGAATTTTTAACATTCTTCTCTGGCTTCCATAAAAGTTCCTCTGAGCAATGACACATGTGAATTAAAGCAACATTGTTCGCACTGGGCTGTGTGTGCTTATGTTCTTTCAAGGTAATAGCTGTGACATTCTCAATATTGTCAATCCAGTTCTCACTTCCAGGCAGAGAAGAATGAGGCCACATGATGCTTCAGGTCTGGTTAAAACTTGCCCTTGTGCTCCTCATAACATAACATTTGAAGTGTGCATTTTTTTTTTTTTTTTTTTTTTGGTGCTTTTCTGTTTGAGTGCTTTGGGGGTATTTACATAACCTTCTGCTTGACTGGGTTGGAACCAGCAAAGTAGGATTCCTGTCTCACCATGTCAGCTTCATCCATTTGGCCTTTTGAGATGGCCACTGACATACTTATTTTTTGTCCCACGGTTTGCTGATGATTACCGAAAAAAAAAAATTAGTAGTCATTTACATATCTTTCAAATTTATTGAACATATAAACATGCACTCACCATTCCTATTCATATTTTCATGAATGCAAAATTGTGTATTAACTTCTAAAACATCTTTCTGTTACAGAAAGAATATATTCTAGATTTCTTCCAAATGATTCTACTTAATAGAAACCTAGGAGTCACCAAAATTCCTTGGAAGATTGTGTCATGCTGCCATACGGCCACCAGAGGGCGAGAATGAATTTCACATGGATTTGTTTCTGAAGGAGGAGGTGAATAGTTTCCATTATAGGGACGCTTTGGAACTTTGATCTCTGAATTTCATCCAGTGAACTAAAATTCTAAAAAGGCATATTGATTTTTTTTAAATGTGATTAAAGGCTGAGCATAAGCTGTTTGATTCCAATGCCTGCCTCTGCTTTCCTGCACCTTCACAGGAAAAGACAAAGAGATAAAGTTGAATACTGAAGGAAAAGATGCCCAGATACAAACACACACGGCAGATCTTTGACCTTCCAGGCAGCACTCACATCCACCTAGGATATTTATCAGAAATAAAACAAAATTGAAAATTAAGTGTAAAAAGTATAGTAGCTTCCTGTTTCTGAGTCAAATTAAAATTCGTACTTCAAGTCTATAGAGGTATTAACTTCCTATTGTTAAAACAATCCTATTTGCAATTGACTTGCCTTTCTATATATAGGCCATTGAAGAAGTATAGGAGAGCACAGAGAAGCAAGTTGATTTCTAAGTATTTGTAAGCCAGCCTCTGCTCAG
The DNA here is from genome assembly GCA_019843965.1 of Rhynchomys soricoides. NCBI lineage: Eukaryota > Metazoa > Chordata > Mammalia > Rodentia > Muridae > Rhynchomys > Rhynchomys soricoides. The sequence goes on along the minus strand of JADRCH010000131.1, from coordinate 3,463,276 downwards.
GTTCAAGTAGATATATTTTTATAGGAGAAGGAGAAATGTGCTACTGTACATGGAACAGAGCCTCTCTCTGTCTCTGTCTCTGTCTCTGTCTCTGTCTCTCTCTCTCTGTCTCTCTCTCTCTCTCTCTCTGTGTGTGTGTGTGTGTGTGTGTGTTGAGCAGGGCATGGCTGAGTGTGGTGTGAAGTGTTTTATTCTTGTGGTTCTTAAAGACCTAAAGGCAAAAGTATTTTAGATGTTCACTGAACAAAGTAGAAATGATCTCCTAACACATGTAGCTGCCACACCGTGGCTTTTGCATTCATGGATTTAATCTCTGGCTTACAATTGTCAGCCTTTGGCTTAATGATACACCCAAATTTGTAGAGTATTCTGGATATATCAGAATTTCTTTTTTATTTCATACATAATAGAAAAACATATAAGATTTTGTGTGGTGTATGTGGGTGGGTGGGAGTGTCTGTGTGTTAGAGTATGAATTATTTCAGTGGCTCACTTTTGTGTTTACCAAACTCTGGTTTTATTTTATAAAACCACTGTAGTCTTGGGAAAGTGAGACTGTTCTTTTTTTAAGTTTCTTTTTTTTTAATTCTGTGTTTGTGCATTTGTTGGTTTTGTACATAGATGTATGGGCCTCTGGAGTCCAGATAAAAATGTCACATTCTCTGGAGCTGAAATCCAGGTCATTGTGAGTTGACTGTTGGATGCTATGAACCAAACTCAAGCCCTCTGGAAGAGCAGGAAATATTTTTAACTGTTGAGCTGTTTTCTAATCTTTGGGTTTTTTACTTTATTATGATGTCATCACCTAATAAAATCTAGTGTTTGTATATATCTGTGCCTTTTTTATTTAGGGATATGGAATCAGTGTATACATCATGCTAAGAATAAGTGAAAAATATCATTTAAATTCACATCTAAATAAAATGCAAAATATAGATAAAAGATGACTGAATCTGAAATTAAATTGCTTCAGAAGTATGTAGATACCCGATTCACATTAAGGAAAGTGAAATCATAATTCATAAGAAAAGATGATAAAATTCTTTAGTTTAGACTAGATCAAAGGTCATGATTGAGCTAAATTATCAGCAAATTGCAATGATCTCATTGTGCTTTATGCTCAGACAGGAGCTTTAGCACCTGTCACATTTAGAGTCTTCAATAAAAACTGCTGCTTTGATTAAATGTTCATCTTCCATGTCCTTATGGAGAAGGAGTGAAATTATTATCAGTTTTATTTTTAGCTCCTTAAAATATGAATGTCAATAACAGAAGCAGACATGTGCATTTATTTGTTTGGGGTATCCAAGAAACAGGTACCGATTCATGTTCATGAAAACAGGATCTATCGGTGTTTCATAGAAAGACCATGACTGCAGTGATCTGCGATGTCCTGTGACTCTGTCGTCTGTAGGTTGTGATGAGAACACTGTGCATGAAAATGTAAAAGGAACAATGTGCATGAGAACATGAAAGGAACACTGTGTGTGAGAACATGAACTATTGTATCATGGATGATTTGTTCTATATGATAGTCTCCAAACAGGGCAGCTTACCAAAACAGTCCTGAGGGGGGATCCCAAGTCAGGCTTCCCAGCCAGACAGCCTCAGTGCTGATAGGTGATATCCATGTGTGGCAACCACTCTTCTCTGGAAGCCTTGTCCCTCCTCAACTTCCTGTCATCCTTTGGGGTTTGCTCAGGTACCTGGCCTTCTGCAGATTCATGCCTAAGTTTTGTGACTCTATGTCATGTGTATTTTATTTTGTCTTATTTGGTAGTCCCATATCATATCATATCATATCACCAAAGTGTTACATTGCTTCAACAAGTTTTCTTTTCTCTCTTTCTTTCTTTCTTTCTTTCTTTCTTTCTTTCTTTGGATATTTTTTTTATTTGCATAACAAATATTATCCTCTTTCCTGGTCCTCCCCCAGAAACCCCCTATTCCATCCTCCCTCCCTCTGCTTCTATGAGGGTGCTCCGCCACCCACCACCCACTCCCACCTCCCTGCACTCACATTCCCCTACATTGGGGCATCGAGCCTTCATAGGACCAAGAGCCTCTACTCCCATTGTTGCCCAACAAGTCCATCCTCTGCAACATATGCAGCTGGAGCCATGGGTACCTCCATGTGTACTCTTTGGTCGGTGGTTTAGTCCCCGGGAGCTCTGGGGAGTCTGATTGGTTGATATTGTTGTTCTTTCTATGGGGTTGCAAACCCCTTCAGATATTTCAGTCCTTTTCCTAACTCCTCTATTGGGGACCCTCTGCTTGGAGTCTGATGGTTCCTCAGAAAATTGGACATAGTATTTCCTAAGGACCCACCTATACCACTCCTGGGCATATACTTAAAAGATGCTCCAACATATAACAAGGACACAAGCTCCATTATGTTCATAGCAGCCAGAAGATGGAAAGAACTCAGATGTCCTTCAACAGAGGAATGGATACAGAAAATGTGGTACAATGAGACAATGGAGTACTACTCAGCTATTAAAAAGAACGACTTCATGAAATTGTTAGGCAAATGGATGGAACTAGAAAATATCATCCTGAGTGAGGTAACCCAGTCACAAAAGAACACACATGGTATGCACTCACTGATAAGTGGATATTGGCCCCAAACCTCAGAATACCCAAAATACAATTCTTAGACCACATGAAGCAAGTTTTCTTAAACATGTATACATTTTATGATTGATTTATAGGACAAAGTTATCAAAAATTCCCATGCATCTTTATTCAGACTAATTGGTAAATTGGAGGGAAGTTTATAACTGTTTTATCTAGTAAGGCATTGGAAACATTGTAATGAAGAAAAACCCACTAATTTTTGTGTTTAGGACTCACATATTGAGCATAACATTCAAAAATGCATGAGCAGTGATGGGTTTCTGAGCCTGAGTCCCTTGGTAGATGCTGAGGAGTTTATAGGAAAGCAGCAGGCACGTGACTGGGGCTTCATTTCTTACCATGAGTAGATCTAGGCAGAGTCCTGAACTCATAATTCCTTACAAAGAACAGAGAACATGATAGGATTAAATTTACAGGTTTAGGGATACAAAAGAAGGGGCTGTTTCATAGAAAATTATGAAAGCAAAGCTTATATAGAGCCATAACTTAGTAACTTGGCCAGAAAGTAGCTGTTTCTGCTAAACAGTGTGCTTGTACACAAGAAAATAAATATGTCATTTTAAACACATCTGGATGTTACACAAAGATTTAATGTGTTAATTTCAAAATAGTTGATCATATATTTACAGCTCGTTAGTATGTGAAAATAAGCAAATATATTCTATATAATACATACATGGTATGTCAACATCACTCAAATTTCTGGGCAGAAACATTATCTATTATAATAGTATTTAGGGTTATCTTTGTATACAGGTTCTTTTATAACAAAAACCCAATAAATCAAGAGTTCCAAACAAGCGAAGTCATTTCTCCTCATCTTAAAGATGACCAAGTTCAAGGCCATTTCCTCAGTTGTAGATGACACACTATTCTGTAGGTTTGCATATGTTGTGAGGACCAGTGAATTGCTAGAGATTCTATAATGAGGTTTTAACCCACTCATGAGCTCTTGACTCATGATCCAGTAATATCCAAAAAGCCCTACTTTCTAGTGCCATCACATAGGATATTACTTTCTTTATATAATTTATTGATTCCTTTTGAACTTCATATCATGCACCCATATACCATTCATCACCCTGTCCCTTTGTATCCACATTCTTTCCTTGCAACCTCCTTCCCCCAATTAAAAAAAAGAGAAAAATGAAAGCAAAAACAAACAAAAATTTCATTGGAAATGCAGAGAGATTTGCACAAGTATTTGGTGTCATAATCGGTATTCTTTTGTGGTAAAGAGACAATCTGACCAAGGCAACCCTCAGAAGTGATTTAAATCATTTATTTGGAGGTTGCTTGCAATTTCAGAGGTTTAATTCAGTATTATCATGGCAGAGAACATGGTGGAATAGTAGTAGACATGGTTCTGGAGAAGTTGAGTGTTCTACATCCCAATCGAAAGGCATCAGGAAGAGAGAAAGCCACTGCAGGTGTCTTGGTCTTTTGCACTAAAACTTACCAAGCAGATGTCATTTTTCTTTTAGTCCACCATTCTTAGCACAATACTAATTGGATTGCTCATCCAAATATATCTGTGGCAGAACATGAAAAGACCAGCTACATATTTGCACATTTATAAGGATTGATTGTCCTGTAACTGAGTATACAGGTGTCAATTGAAAGGGAAAGACCCAACCCTTCATGAAAAAATATCTAACCAGGACAGGATCTTCACAATTAGAAAGCATAACTTTCTGCTACTCATCTGTCAGTGAGTGTAGGCATCGTGTAATATCTGAGCCTGTGTCAAAAACATATATTGAATAGAGAGTCTACTATTGCAATCCATTTAATTTTAACACTTTTTTCTGACTTTTTTCTTCATCAGGTAATATTAGTAAGACATTAGCTATGAAAATATCAGATGTCTAAGTGTAGTGTCATAGATGCCCCATTTATGGATTTCTGTAAATTATTTGAACCAATCAATCAAAATTAGTTAAAAAACTGTACATTAATGATAGTGATACAGAAATCAGAGCATCAGTAGCTGAATATCAGGCTCAGTGGGTAAAAGTGCTTGCTGAACAAGTATAGGGACCTGAGTTTGAATCCTTTCTATCCAGTCAAACAGCCAAGAATGGTTATTTCTTTCCATGGCCTCATGTCTTGAGGAAGGTGAAGATAGTAAGAGCACTGGTTTTCTGGTTGCTATCCTAGCCATTCTAGCTCAGGGTTTAATGAGAGACCCCATTTTGGGGGATTAATGTGGAGAGTATCAGAGAAAAGCATCTGATATTTTACCCTGGCTTCTATATAAGCTCACATGTTCATTCAAACACATACACACCCTGCACATATGCTAATAAACAACACAAGCACATACACATAAACAGACACACTTAAGAAAATAATTGTGGAGATGTATTTTATGAAAATTTCTTTTTTATTGTTGTTGTTTGTGAATCTTTTTATTTTATTTCTTTCTTTGTTGTTGTAATAGGTTTTCACTGTGGAGCTCTGGCTGTCTTGGAACTTGCTTTGTAGACCAGGCAGGCCTTGAACTCAGAGCTCTGCCAGCCTCTGCCTCCCAAGTACTAGGATTAAAGGCATGCACCACCACTGCCAAGTCAAAAAACCTTTAACATTCAAAGAGATTGCAACTTCTGTTGGGCCTGACAGCAGAGTAAATAAAACACCCTAAGGTCACATAAGACTTGAGACTGATGTCATTTGGTTTGCTCAGCATGTACTTTTATCCTGCCTTTCACAATGTAACAACCAATCTTATTTGCTGTATGTAGCATATGTAATCAGTTTTTACAACCTATGATAATACAGAACATTATTTTCAAGTTATATATTTTCCACACTGCTAGCCAGACAGCAATGCATGTGTATATATGTGTGTTTGATTACAATTTCCAGAAAACAGCAAACAGGTTTAAATGTAGCTAAATGCACTGGTTCAGTTCTGTTTGGGGGTTGGATGGTGTCAGTTGGAATGAATAACTTAAATATTAGTAAAACTCTACTGAAGATTTCTGCAAAGTATTTCTTCCCCATGTTATCTTTTTTGTATTGTTCAATAAATACAGAACAAAATTCACTGTTAAGGACAACAATCACATAGAGCAGTAGGGGCAATTAGGCATCAGACAGGCAGAAGAACTAGGGCTGATGGGATATATTCACAACAGACAGAAAACAGATAAATAGGGAACCACAAACTAGACAAAGATGGAAGAAACAGGTTGGCATAAGAGAATTCAACTAAGACTCTGTTTTGGTCAAATTGATACAAAGGAAGTACTGTGTTTTTTCCCCTAAATGTGATAGCAATACATTTTTATATTTTAAGTCTGTTCTTCTCTCACGAATTATATCTCTACTGCAGTTTCCCTCTATCATCCCCTCAGAGTCCTTCTCAACTAACTACACAGCTCCCATCTACTCCTTCACTTCTCTTCGGAAAAGGGCAGGCCTCCCATTAATATCAACCAAACATGGCATATGCAAAACATATTTATTGCTTTTGAAAATGCAAATAATTAATGAATAAATGACAGCATATAAAAACTAATATGAAAATGACAGAGTGGTTTATCTAGAAAATTCAAGTTACCTATGATATAGCAGCAAATGAGAAATGCTTTTTAGTAATACTTTGTGGATAGTTAGGGTCTCTCACACCAGACTCTTTCACCTTAGCATTTTATCCAAACTTCAGAGTAGGAAATTAAGCATTTGTATTATATTCAGTAATTAATTTATCATTGTTTCTTGTGATGAAGAAATAATGTCAGAGATAGACATCTGCTTCACATGGTGTATCTCTAATAATGTAAGTAGTTGGATAATTCATACATATCTTGATGCGTCTTTATATCTTTGGAAGTAAAATCTCTTTGCACACCCTTGGTACAAACAACAATAATTAATTAAATGGTCACATATTTTTTAAATGACAAGGTCCAGGGCTAACATGGTATGTTTTCTACATCTTGCTGGCTCATGAGTTCAACAATGTCTTGTCAACTTGCGCCCACACCACTAAGAATGAGAAGTCATTCTATGTGTCCTCTTTGGTCTGCATGGTTTAAGTGTTTATGTTTTTACCTACATCTCCTTAGGACATACTGGAGTAAGTTTGCAGAGAAGAGCATGTGATTATCAAAGCTAGTAGTGCTCTCTGACTGTTCCACAATGTTTTATAATTCAGATACCACTGCAATAGGACAATTAGAAGAAAGAACAAAAAAGATATTTGTGCACCACCAATTTTCATAGATCCACCTCAGCCTACTAAGTACATCCAGTGAATGTTGATACCCAATTATCCAAGGATCTAAGGCACAGAAGTATAAAACTTTTAATTGTTTCTCTGAAGTGAGAAGCCACTTGAGCGACAGAATCAATTCTGAAGTAATTGGTCTTCCTTAGGGTATGCCTTTAAAGTGTATCTAGTGTTTAAAAGAATTACAGTGTGGGTAGGGTAGGAAAATTACAGTCTTTGAACTTTACATGGGCACTTTAATTGAAGTCCAGAATCAAAAGGATAATCTTAATTTTCTAGGCAAATCTATGCTATCTCCCTGGGAAAACTAAGTTAAGTAGAAAACTTAATTGTCCTTAAAAATGCCTTTTTAGTGTGTGTGTATGTATGTGTGTGTGTGTGCGTGTGCGTGTGTGTGTGTGACTGTGAACATGCACACTCACTTGTGTATGTGTCTGAGTAGACATGTCATTAAACATGCATTACTTGCATATTACATCACATTATTAGAATAATGTACAAAGAAGGATGGATGGGTGCTTAAATTTGTCTTTTATGTTTAGTTCTCAGTGAAATTAATATTTCATTCACTACAAGTATTTCTTGAATTTATGAGTAAATCAATATTATCCTTAACTACATGACTAAAATGCTATCCTGAAAATGAGAAAAAGAATAAAACATGTGTGTTTCTCAAGAACTTTGTGAAGAATCAATGCCAATGGGGACCAGATAATTTTGACCTTAAAAATTTCTAGCTGAACAAGTGCAATGATCTTTCTCTCACAGGTTCTTTATACTTTTTCTCTATTCCGAGACAGCTCACTCTAACTCCATTTTCCCACCCACCTCACACAATTGAAAAAGGCATTGAGGAGAAGATGGAAGAGAGGGAGAGAAAATAATCCTTATAAATTGTCAGCACATTTTGTCTCACAAGTTTCTCTAAAACCATTTTCCCTGCCATATGGGCTGAGTCATTTCATGAGAGACAGTATGGAGTAGCTGCCTTTCTCATCACTATGATAAAATGCCTGGAAGAGGCAACTTAAGTTAAAAATATTTGCTCTGGCTGACAATTGGCCATTGTGGTGGGAAGATATAATGATGGACAACCCAGGCTATGACAGCCAGAGTGTGAGGCTGCTTGCTTACATCTTGGCAGAGAAAGAAACAGACAGCCTGCCATGGAAAGTACTGCTGGGTTCTAAGCCTCAAAGCTAACCTCTGAGCATCCTACCTTTTATGTACAAATACTGGTCAATATTGCTTCTCAAAACAGCACTATCAATTAAGAACCAAGTTTTTAAAGCCCTCAAACTGTGGGAGATATTTCACAAACAAACTATGACACAGGGATATGAAATTAAAGGAAAAAGAATCGAATGGTAGTGTAATGACAGGGTACATTCTGCTCTTCCTTTCACCATGTGCATTTTTCTTTCCAAACAACTTCTTCTAGACATTATTCTAGGAACCATACCTAACACCTTTTGCTAAAATTTCTATATCCTGTGTCTCTTAACACATATCCTGCCCTAGTCTATCCCTGATTATATGAAGGGAAACACTGTGAGAGATTACTCCAGATTGCCCAACCACAAAGCTGTGAGACTGGGTTATGAAAGTACAGAGAAGCTATAACAAGGTTATCTGTGAATATCCATCATTTATCTTCTGGATTTAATTTGATAAAGATCTCACCTTCTACATGCTAGTCACAGACTCTTAGTTTTACTTTATTATATCACGGTGGTGTTTATTTACCAGCTCTGAAATAAGCTATCAATAACAGATTATTATTTTGGTAATTTAGCAGGAGATTGTTAGATTTTCTATGGTCCTGACTTTGCTTCTAGCTTTCTCAAATGTTCATTCTTGGAATGATAAATGAAAGTATAGGTGTGCATGTGGAAAAGACAGAGGTCATTTAGCTGAGTATGAAATAATGGTTTGCTCTGACTTCTTGTTGCAACTATTTCTAATATACACACATGACAATGGGATGAAAGTCAACTCCTGAAGTATTGTTACTGAGTCTACTTTATAAGCATTTGCTAGACAGAAAACAAAATGGACATGGCTCTTCCTATACAGAGAACTGTGAAAGAAAAAGGTTTAATAAAATCAATTTTAGGAGGTGCTGTAGAGCGTCAGTTTAATGTACGCTGCTTTCTGTTTGTCATGTTTCCCATTACTGTCGCTTAGACCATAGATGAAAGTCTGGCATACAGTTATTCCACTAATTGATCTGAATGATGAAAAAAGAAACTAAGTTGGATAAATCACATGATCACAGTTTGCCCAATGAGGATATAGAGTAGCTTTCACATTGACCATATGATGACAAATTTCTAGATTTGTTTATATCCAAGACAAATATCTTTTGTACTTTTGCAGTGTCTTTCATTTATTTTATCATAGGGAAGGACACTTGCCTAATGTATGCTCCTCATATCCCCAGTTTTCTCTGCCATAGTTGTGAAAGGGAGGTTTATATCTTTCTCAAGAAGCTTGCTATGATTAAGCCTATACAGCTTTTCAATGTGTTTCTCAATCTCTGAAAATAACTCACAGTCACATTCTAGATTGTTTACCAATCCCTACAAGAGACAAAACAATTTCAGACAACAGCAACAATATCAAAAATATGTGCTGCCAAGTGAACAATACACACACACACACACACACACACACACACACACACAGATAGAAAGAGAGAACTGCCACATCAAAGATTTTTGTGTCAAATCATGAGTGAGAATATTAACTTTTATGCAATTATATTTTGATGACTTTGTTGGTAATGTTGATGCAGCTAATTAAAGAGAGAGGAAACATGCTCTTTAGGTAAAAATAAATAAATTAAATAAATTAAAAACTAAATGGAATCCATCTTTAGATGGCAGAAGACATAGGGGTTCAAATGGCAGTCTTGTGAGGGGAGATAGAGACAGAAAGTTTTTTTTAGCTTCAATGGTCTTAATAGAAAAACAGGCTTTCAAAGTATTTGAGAAAGCATTTATGTGGTATTATAAGGCATAAAGCAGTTGTCTATAAGCACCTTGAGTGAATAAATCAAATGTGGTTTATTCTTGCAATATATGTTGTTTTTATTTTATTTTATTTGGTTACTTTTTAATTGGATATTTTCTTTATTTACATTTCAAATGTTATCCCCTTTCCTAGTTCTCCCCACCCCAGAAACCACCTATCCCATCCTCCCACTCCTTATTTCTATCAGAGTGTTCCCCCACCCACCCAGCTACTCCCACCTCCCCACCCTTGCATTTCCCTACACTGGGGCATCAAGCTTTCACAGGACCAAGGGCCACTCCTCCAACTGATGTCCAGTAAGGCCATACTCTGCTACATATGCAGCTGGAGCCATGGATCCCTCCATGTGTATTCTTTGGTTGGTAGGAGCTCTGGGGGAAGGGGGGAGGGTTCTGGTTGGTTGATATTGTTATTCATTCTATGGGGTTGCAAACCCCTTCAGCTCCTTCAGTCCTTTCTCTAACTTTTCCATTGGGGACCCTGTGCTCAGTTCAATGGTTGGCTGCAAGCATCTGCCTCTGTGCTTGTCAGGCAGAACTGAAGCTAGAACTAATGAGATAACAAGGTTGAATTATAGAAATATCGTGTTAAGCAAAGGAAGCCAGACAAAGAGATCACACATATAGGATCCTATTTCTATGAAGTGGTCAAGAGAAATAACTTTTGGGCAAGTAAGACAGGCTATCTGGTTGCATAGGTTTGGGGAGGAGGAAGAGGAGTGGTAACTGTAAGATGCAAAGTTTCACCAACTACTGGGAATGTTCTAATCCTGAATCCTGGTGATGGGCATAGATTGCTGAGAAAACCAAAAGATGTGAAATAGTATTTATTGAAAAGAATTAATTTTATTGCATTTGAATTATTTCTCAGGATAATAGACACAACACATTTTCAAATTATATAAGAACAATCTCCTAAAATAAACATAATCTTTCTTCCTGGATCAGCAAGGATTTTTTTCGTCTTCTACAATGATCATACCACATGACTCTAAAGCAGTGATCCATCAGATGACACTTAATCATCTAAATTAAACAACCTGATGAGATGCATAGTCACATCAGCACAATGTTTTCCTCATGGGACATCAAACCCATTTTTAAATTGCACATTTGTACTTAGTTTAATGAGTGTTTAAGGGTTAAGGACCAAAACTCAAGTTAATCTAAACTGTGCACAATGTAGCACAAATGGGAATATATTTATGTAAGCTCAACATGAATTATTCAGTGTTCAGACACCAATCTGATTTTGCATTAAACTGCATTGATGGAGGCTGTGCGATGCTGACACAAGTTAAACATTTGCAGAGCCTGGTCCTTTCTCCCTTCTCTGCCCTGAACAAGTATTAGGGAGATGACCTTCATTATGCACAGTTGTTCTTTCAATTTTCTCTAAAATGGCAGGTACTACACTAACCTGACACCAATATTTTAACAAAAATCATCTGATTATTATTATGCATATGCGGAAGACAGTTTTTGACACCATAAGTGTTGCAAACAAATCAAACCCTCTGACTTCAAAGACCTTCACATGTAATTGGAGAGATGTAATGAACTATTATCACAAGACATCCCATTGCATAATGATGAAGCACCCTTATGAGGCAACTTAGTGCTTACTGTTAAATTCGAAAATACATGGAAGTAATTAAGTGTAAGGATCCTTTATTATGGTAATACGCCATGCACCTTGGCTGTGTATAGGTCTTAATATTTGCAGTGACTCATGTATGCTCTTTTTTTGTGATGTACTCTAGGTTTTAAGATGTATAGTTTTTATTTGAGTCCAAATCAATAGAGAAATAATCATGGAGAATAATATTCACTTTCTTATACTCTGAAAATTTCTATTAATTTGCTGTTATCTGTCTTCTCACCTTAACTTTGATCTTACAAAGAGTAACTAATAAAGTAAAGATGAGACTGAAAGAAATGTGCCCCAAACATTGATTTTAGCCCTAACCTTAGATTGCTTATTTCCCTCAATAAGAAATGCTGGTGTCCCTATGCTCAGTCCAACAGTTGACTGCAAGCTTCCGCCTCTGTATTTGTCAGGATCTGCCTGAGCCTCTCTGGAGACAGCTTATCGTGAGTGGGGTCCTGGATGGAGGAGTTGGAGAAGAGACTGAAGGAGCCTAGGGGTTTGAAGCCACATGGAGGGAGCAACAGTGTCAACTGGCCAGACCCCCTGGAACTCCCAAGAGACTGAACCACCAACCAAAGAATACACATGGAGGGACCCATGTTGCTGGCCACATATCTAGCAGAGGAGGGCCTTGCTGGCCATCCATGGGAGGAGATGCCCTTGGGTCTGAGGGTGTTAGATGGCCCAGTGTAGGGGAATGCTAGCAAGAGAAGACGGGAGTGGGTGGGTGGGTGGGGGAGCACCCTCATAGAGGCAGGGGGAGAGGAACGGAATAGGTGGTTTCCAAAGAGGAAAACCTTTGAAATATATATAAAGTATATATCAAAAAATAAAAATTAAAAAAAGAAAGAAATGTTGATGTCTGTTTTAGCGTTCATTTCTGGCTCTGGGCACAGTCTACATTTAGCCTTGGAACTTACACACTTGGTGAGATTTTTTTTAGTTCACATTATATAATTTTCAGGTAGTGAGGTACCTGCATTATTCTATGCTAGTGTTCTTGATGTAACTTATTTGTATAGGACACATTCTGGGATTCAATATCTTGACTTCTCTTTTTCTCTTACATAGTCATCATTAATCTGTCCATTTTGGTTTAAAAAAATTAGAAAATTATCTTGCAAATGGAACTCATTCATAATATTTGACAATACTAAAGCATAGAATGAGTTAAATGGGTGAACTCTGAATGTGTGATTCAGGTTAGAAATCCTGTGATATCAATGCTGACATAATGAGAAAGAGAACATGAGACTCTGTGATTTGTAATTCACTGCATATCAAAGAGAATGTACCTAGTATCTTGGAGGTTGTGAACGTGGACTGTGCAACCTATAGACAAACTCAGACCTCCATTGTACCAGTTCTTCATTTTGCCTCAGAAGCGTTAGGACAAGCTTGGAAAGTCAGGACCCCTGACAAACACTGTAATGACTTGTGTGCTACCACATTGTTAATGTTAGAAGTCTCCAAGAGTCAACAAAGCAGGAGGAACTTACCCTAGATCAACCGTCATATCTACTAACTCCTAAAGCCACACAGACCACTGTCCTCTTGCTCCTCTTATGAGTCCTTGCACACGAAAATAAATGGCTTCTGTCTAAAGATTTTCTCTAGTGAGTAGGGAAAAAGAGAAGACTGACACCAAGAAAGACAAGGAAATACACAGGAGGTAGCCAGCACATCACTCACAAATGGAATAGTATCTAACCTCTGTCCAAGGTTAGAAGTTGCCAGTGATTTTTTGATTTTGAGGCAAACTACTCAATTTCACAACTGGAACTGTAGTGTTGTGATTATCCCTAACTCAGCCACTGAGTCATATGAAGTTCCTCTGTTGTAAAGATGACACTTCCTTGGTGAGATTGATACACTGACAAGTAAGATCAACTAGCTTTCTGGAAATGGAAGCTGGAAATCTCAGTCTGACATTTGCAGCTGGGATCATTGAAAGTCAGAGGGGAACACAGTGACAGCAATAGGAACAAGGGATGCAGCAGATGGGACCCACCAGTCATAGCAGCCTTGCTGGGAACACAGAAGCAGAAGGAGGTAGAGGCCACAAAGGTACCCTGCTCACCCTTCACATCGTCGCCAAGTTCAATGTGGTGGCATTTTGTCTCTCAAATATGAAGAATTTATGTCCTGACCTATCTGAATACATCTTGGTGTTGATGGCTCTTAATATATTTTTATTCTTAGAATATTCTGAAATGTTATGCATTTGCAAAATCCTTTATGGACCAACTTAATACATATTTATTGAATGCATTTTATATGCAAGACATTCCTAGCATATTATAATGTGAATACATCATAGCACTGTCAAGAAACTATTTACATTAAGATATACAGAGGAAATGCTGTGAAACTTTTTATATTCTGTATTTCATTAGGCCTACCCTTCAAGCTCTGTCCCACTGGGTATAAGAGAACTTAGAGAAAAAGCAAAACTTCCTGATTGGACAGTTTCCTTTCCACAAATAGTTTTCAGTTAGTTCCAGTCCAACAGAAGTCCAATAGTTTACTATCCATGAGTCTTTCAGGCATTGTGTGTTTTCCTTTTTTCCCCAGTAAAGCTTTCATAAACTCTTGGCAGACAGGAAAGAGGGAAGGACTCCTGATATTTTCTGGCTTTAAATACATAACATACCTGATCCATTAAGAAGTTCTTTATTTCTTTCCCATCCATCTGTTTCCCATCCACCGACAGTCACCATCATTAAGCAAGTTCCATATTTGTCACAGGGTTGGACATCAGTGATCTCTCCTGTTATGCTTATCTGGTTTAGGTGACAACATATGGTTACATTTCTCATGATATCAGATAACTATCTTTCTTTCTGTGATATAGCTAAGAAACATGCTGAGGTTAGGAGTTACTGACTATGGTAGGCATGGTTCCACAAGAGTACACATGCCCACCTCACTCCAACTTTTCTGTTAGTGTGGCTGTCTTCTCTTCATTTCCTTGCCGCTCCTTGTCAATGTTCCATGGCACAGACTGTTCAGGATGAAGTAGACTATCTGAGTTTGGATTAACTGCCTGTTGTCTGCAAGAAATGCCTTCAAAGGGAAAACACTCACAAGCTGAGAAGTGAAAGCTAGAAGTGTTCATATTATGAGTTTAAGACAGAGGACAAGCTCATGTAGCTATTCTGATATCTAATAAAGAAGACTTCAAGCTAAAACTGTCAGGAGAAATTAAGAAAGCCACTGCATGTTAATGAAAGGGCAAGTTGATCAAGAGGATGCAATCATGGCAAACATGTGTTAAATATGGCAGTTTCCATTTTCAAACACAGAAGACTAGATGAGTCCTGAAACAACACAGTGGGTAACAATCATATGTTACTCTCCTCATAGGATGGCATTCATAACTAAAATTCAATAAATCAAAGTTAAACTACACCATGAATCAACTGGACTTAATTGATATTGACAGAATATACCACTCAACAAAGAGTTAATATATATTATTTTCTGTAGTACTTAGATCATGGAATTGCCTGTATAATTAATCACATGATACGGTATACACTAAGCCTTAACAAATTTGAAGAATCAATGTAATTCCATTATCATATCATGACATCATGGGATTATGTTAGAAATAACCAGGAAGTGAAATTGTAGACACTGCACAAATACATAGAGGGTAAGCAAAGCCATTTTTCATGAACAACTTGTCATCAATACAATTAGAAAGTAAATTTAAATTTTCTAGATTCAAAGAAAAAATGATGGCATGACTTACCAGAATCTCTTAGATACAACTATGATGTGATGCTTCTAAGAAGTGAGTTTAAGGTTATAAATGTTTGCATTAAAAACCAGCTGGTTTTCAAATCGCAGTCTATGTGTGTACCTTAGTGTCTTTGAAATGCAATGAAACTCCAGACACAAGTGATATGGAGGCTAAGACACAGTAAAGATAACAACAAAATCTAATCAATCAAGAAAAAAAGAATACATAGACTCAGGCAAATAATTTCTTTACAAATATAACCAATATAGGCAACATCATAAAGCAAAACAAGAAAAATGATTAAAATATTGATTAAAAATAGAATTGAAAATAGAGATAAAATTGTTTACAAAGTTTCCAAAGATATGAAAGCAAACATATGGAACTTTTTGAAAATGTATATTCTAAAAGAAATTTAAAATCTACATGATATAGATAAATTTCTAAACACATGTAATCTACCAAAATTAATTCAAACTGATATAAAGAACTTCAGGTAATCTAAAACAAGTAATGAGAATGAGGAATTAAAAGTTCCATCACAAAGAAAATCCAAGGACATTATGAATTCACTGATGGAGTTAACAAAACATTTAAGGAAAGGCTGATACAATACCTGTCCAACTGTTTCACAAAATAGAATAGGAAAAAAAAACAATACCAAAAACATTTTATGTAACTAATAGTGCTCTAAAGACACAAGCAAATAAGAACACAACAGAAAATGACAACTACAGATTAAAAAAATAAAAAATAAAAGGATAAAAAGTAGTTTTACTGATAAGTATAGAGATAAGAAAAAATTCAATAAAGTACTTGTAAGCCAAATAAATCAAAATGTTAGGGTCATTCTTCACAATCAAGTTGGTTTTAAGAATGTCACATGCCAATAGACTTAAAGATACAAATCAAATGATAATCTTCATAGATGAAGAAAGATCACGTGACAAAGTTCAACATTCTTTCATGATAAAATTAGTAAGGAAATATGAATCAAAGGAAAATAATTTAGATAATAACGGTTATGTATGGCAAAACTATAGCCAACATTATATTAAGTTGTAAAAGACTAAGGCTTTTTCTTCTAACATTGTCACATTTCCTGTAATGGAACAACTAATGAGTCTGTTTAATTGAAACATAGATTGAACATATCCACATTAAAACTTAGTTTGACCTCAACATTTTATTGATGTTATTATCATTCAATATGTGCCAAGTACAACAATAGCAAATTAATATTTATTTTTCCAAGAATGGCACAAATATATTACAAATGAGATAATTTGGTTACATGACAAATAAAGAAAGGATACATAATTATTTTCAAGTTCATATCTTAATACACCTGGGTTTTATTTATCTTTCTTTTGTCACTTTATGGTATTAAAGTCTAGAGAGAGGCAATAGAGCCCATGCAATGGGAATATAATAATGGGGCTCTAACTAAGCAAATTCCTGTCACATTGGATAGATGAATTCAAGAGCAATTAGAAGCTGAAGCACAATGTATAGGTCAGTGCAAGTTTTGAGGAACCAAAAAGTGATGGATGTCATGAGATTCAGTACATGTCTAAAGTAGATACAAAGAAGAAATCAATTACATTGTTAAGTTATAATTCAAATATAATGGTGATATTCCAGAATACTGTAAAATATTTTTAAATATAAAAAACAGGCAATAAGGGGGTTGTCAAAAATCTGGGAGAAAAATGTGGATGGAGATGGAACAATGATTATGTTGAATTTGCATACCTAATTTACAACAATGTGGTAGAGATGAGCCATGAACTGTTATCAACTCTGGAGCTCTAAAGGAAAGGAAGAGCTAGAGATTAGTGTATAGAAGGCTTTGACCATCCTTGGCAGGATTTGAGATGAAATTGGAATATATAATATAATGATTGGCTTTAAATATCAACTTGCCAATCAAAAGGGGATCCTCCACTATGGGTTGTCTACATCAGATGAATATGTGGAGGATTGTCTTGATTGCTTTAATTGATGTGGGAAGATTGACTGTAAATGTCAGCAGAACCTTCTGATATTTGGCTCAGATAAAAGAAGGGATGGAAGAAGGAAAACTAGTTACTATCTGCTCTGTTGACCTTCACTCTGTGGTGGAGTACACTTAGCTCAATGCTGTTGATGTTTTCAATGATATAAAATCAGCTTTTCTACCTTTTGTTTCTTTATTTTACATAGGTTTCCTTGAGGATTTCAACAATCCTCAAGGCTTTCGATATCAGGTTAGAAACAATGACCTAATAGCTTCACAATCTAAGCAACTACTGAGGTCTCATGTGGGCAGTCATTTTTGGATCCCCCAACTGCTTTGAGACACAAAGCTTCATGGACTGAACCACTGTTCCTCTTCAGCTCAGGTGTGATACCGCTATTGCTGGACTATTTCAACTACTTCAATTCTATCAACTATAGTGTAAGCCAACTTAATAAAATCTTTTCTTTAACATATGCTTATTTCAGCTGCTTGTTATGTTAATCTATGAACCCTGACTCATACATATAAAATAATTCCGAAAAAAATCAAGATCGGATGAATGATAAAATATATTTGTAGGTTTATTGCCTCAAAATAAGCCATCATAGAAGTACTCCTTTCATTTGTGGTCATTGAACTTGATTCCTTCTTACCTTACTGGGAAGTCAGACATCAGTTATTACAGCCCAAGAACATCTGAATTCCATGTAACATGAAAGCAAACTAAATCTGTGTTTTCTGTGGCAGGGACAGATCTAACACAGGAGGAACTGTACTGATAACCACCTAGCTAAGTAACTTGTGGGGCTCTGACTAGTGTGTTCAGCAGGATGGACATTAAAATTACCACTCTGTTGTGGTAAGCACAAGAGAATTCTGTGATCTTAGTTACTAGTTCTGTGGGAAATGGGAATTCCTAAGGGAATATGTGTTGTTGACATGAACACAGCCATGTTAAGAACACATTGGAATGGCAAAGCCTTCCCTTAGTCTGTGTATAAATGTTGTCAGTGCAGAAAGCATTGCCTACAGCTTCTTCCTCTCAGATGTTAATAGTTGCTCTACTCACTTACAGGGACATTCCACCAAGACTAGCTAACCTCTCTTCCCTGTACTGTATGTAATAAATGAGCTGAGTTTCCAGCTTTCATAGTAGGTACACCTTCTCATCAGAGCAAGCACAACCCACAATCCTATCCTTTTGTCATTTCTTCTAAGTCTGTTATTCATTCTTGCGACAGCCCAGTCCAGTTTCAAAGACTGAGCCTCTCAGAACATGGCAGAGTTGTGAATTTCTAAGTTGTCTTAACATGGAGACATACATATGGTTCAACAATTTTGTCTTAGTTTTCCATTGCTACAAAACAAACAAAGATACAAAAGAAACCCCAAAAAACCAAAAACAAAAACAAAACAACCTGACCAAGGAAACTTTCAAAAGGAAATCTTCACTGGAGCTCTAAAGTCCAGAGGTTTACAGTCCATCACCATCATGGCATGGAACATGGCATCAAGCTGGTAGACATGAAGCTGAAGCAGTAGCTGAGAGCTTACATCTGATCCACTGAGAGGAGGCAGGAAAAAAGAGAGCTAAGTGGGAATGTAATGGGCTTTTGAAACCTAAAAATCCAACAAAACAAAACAAAACCCAATGATGTACCTTCTCCAACAAGACCATTTCTCTTAACATTTCAAAAACTATGGTATCTCCTGGGACCAAGCTTCCAGGTGTATGAGTCATTGTCATTCCCGCCACAGTAAATACTACCTTGACAAAAATCTAACTCAAAAGTTATTTAATTTTCCATTCCTTGTAACAAATCCTCTGGGTCATGTGATTTTTGTTTGTTTGTTGTTTTGTTGTTGTTGTTGTTGTTGTTTCTAGAATGGAAATATCAAACTGTCAAATATCGCATGCATCCAGAAAGACAAAGTATTCTTTTGATTTTGTTTATCTCTGGGAAGAGTATAAAAATAAGTTTACGAACTATCAGCACAGGAAACTGACTACTGTATGTAGAAGTATTACATCAAAAAAGCAGGCATCCCTTAGGGCAAGTTCCTAAGTCCTTTGGATATTTCTTCCTTTAGCTCTTTCTTAAAACATGGCATAGACATCATGGAGTTAAATCTTTGGAATACATAAAATTGCCAAAGGGCCAGATAAGAGACAGATGCACACAGACAGGGTAGAATCAAAGTGGGTGACTATATTGGCTAGATTTTATCAATTTGACACAAACCTAGACAGACATGGGAAAAGTGAACATTATCAAAGCATTCTCTTCCTCAGATTGGTCTGTGGAAATGAGAGTGGAGCCCGGTTTTACTAATTGATATTTGATGGAGGAGAGCCTACTTTGCCCCACCTGGTCTTGGGTTGTTTTAAGAATGTATCTGATGATATGAAAGAAAGCAAACCAGTAAACGGTGTTTCTGCTAGTCTCTGCTTCAGTTACTGCTTCCAGGATTTTACTTTAAGCTCCTACACTTACTTCCCTTGGTGATGGATTATGACCTGGAAGATGTAAGATGAAATAAGCTTTTCCTTCCCTACTTGTTTTTTTATGCATGTGTATTCACAGCAATAGGAAGTGATCTAGCACAGAGAGGGACTAAATGAAGGTCAAAAGTGTATCTTGGAAATGTTCAGAAATGGAAAAGAGACATGATCCACTGAATAATATAATATACAATTGAGAGAAAGAATGAGAAAGGTGCCATAGTCAAGAAGTGCTACAACAAATAATGTCACATAGTTGAAATATAATAAGACATTAAATTTTGTGAATAAAAAATTAAAATTACATGTATGATTCAGATGATATCTTTTAGTTTAAATGCTGACCATTGTTTTCCAGAACTTTGATGTACATAAATAGGTTTTAAAATGAGACATGGCTAGTGGCATGAAAGAAATTTTTGTGTGCTTTTGCATGGACAGGCAGGTATGTGCACAGCTCAGCAAGACTAAGAAGAAAGATCCTGTTCATTCTTTTCCCTGGGGCAAATATCCACATCATTTCCTCAAATAGAAATCACATCTCACAATTGAAGCTGTGGTAGAAGATGTCTTTATTCGAGAAAGCTTTCTTGAAACTGCATTTTTAAAAAGTAGGTATCTATGCCGTATTATGACAATTCTCCAAATAAATGTCACATTTTGAGCTTCCACAGCTAATGTTCTTATTTCTCTTCACCCTCCCAATGTTAGAATATTTCATCTTAGTAAATTCTTCACTCTGGTGAATTGAGTGATAAATGTCACTTTCTTAACTATATTAAATGGGATCCAGCAAATTCTGTGTTGTATTGCAGATGACTGCTGCAGTCATTAACTTTGGCTTATCAAGAAAACAATGGATAATTTGAATGGCAGCTGGGTGTTTTACAAAGAGCAGATAAATTCAAGTGTCTTTCCCCCTGGCTTTGTTTCTTCTGACAGCTGTGAATTCTCTTACACTAGGATCTACTCTTCCTAATTACCCTCCCCCTAAGAGATGTACTTCCGCAACCCTGTGCTGACCTTACCTCCATCTTCGGATATGCCTCTGTTTTCGCACTGTTCTCCCTCTTCTCTTGTCCTTTCTGAGGTGCAGGCAGACTTCACATGATCTTCTATTCCCCCTCAAAATTACTTATTTTAATACTTCAGCCATTAAATCTCCATCATTATGGTTTGTGCATCCCCATTTGTGGAACAGAAATTTTATTGTGGTGTCCATTTAAACATGTATGTATATAAAATTCAAATGTATCAATAAACAATTTAATATGTTAAAACAGCTATGGGTCTTACCAATAAAACAGTGGTAGAAAATTTGCTAGCATTCCTGAGGCCCTGTGGGGTTAATTTTTAGCTCCTTTTTAAAAGAAAAAATTTATCCAATAAACAGAGTAATAATAATAAATTATGTTTAATATGATCAAAAGTGTAAAGGACAGTATCTTTAAGATGAATATAGAATTATTGTAATTTCTTGCAAACAAGATACATTTTAAGAAGTTTTCAAGTGTTTTATAATTAGTGACTTTTGTTACTTCTAGGCTTCTTTAGGGAACAGAATGATTTCAATGGATCAAAACTTTCTTATAATTAATCTCACATCAGTGTGAATCAGCTGAAGAGAAGCAGCATTTGCAATAGTCCCATGATGAAGACATAGAAGCCTAAAGTTACCTGTCTTCACAGATATGGACAACTACATTATTCATTAATGGAGTTCAAAATCATATCTTGTAAACTATTGGAAATATTCAGAAATTCACAAAACCCAAATATGTTGTGTATTCATTTTGTCTCTGTAATTCCAAAGTGGGCCTGCAGAGCAGCCCTGGGAAAACCCTGACTTGGTGTATAACTCAATGGTAGGATGTTTGTTTAGCAAAAACGATACCTGGGCCCAGTAACCACCACTGAGAAAGCAAATGCTCCAACAAAATCCCAGATTATGCTCTTAACATGAAGATTTGGCTGTGTCTCCACTCTGGATCTCAGGCCATGGGGAAGCTTGCTTTGGATCAGGTTTTGTAAGGCCTTCACTGAGTCATCTAGAAACAAATGGGTAACAATGAAAATATGTGTGAATGTCTGACTATTCCAGCCACTTTGGTTTTGAGTCAATGAGTTTGAAATTTCAGGTCTCACATTATCAACAAACATTTTATTTTTCATGCTGTATGATTATTTCTAAGTTTTAGAAATCTCATCACAGCTCATGTACTATATCCATGCTTGCATCCACATCCATAAGACATCTCTTTGTTGTGCATAAACTCACACAAAAAACCCACAAGTGATATCAACTGATGATCATAAAATACCCCTTGAAAATCAAGGAAACATTATTTTTTGTGTGTTTGTTTGTTTATTTTTGTCTTTCTAATTAAAAGTACTAAAAGTAATTTTGCAAACAGATTTTGTTATGTGACAAGGCAGGACAATGACATATGTTTTAAAATTTCAATACTTGACTTGTTGACAAGTAATTTTTATAAATAATGAGATATGCTTAATCCTGAACCTTCAAGAAGACAGAACATCTTGAATGCCTGCCCTCTAATCAGAGAGCCTGCTTGTCTCCTGGGCCCAACAACATACTGTGGAAATATTGGCTTTTCAATATAAAGCACCTGTGTTCTGAAGCGCCAAGCTAACAGGAGAAAGTCTTTTGCTTCCTCTAAAAGTTCTCAAAATGCAACTTAGTAGAGTTTAGTCACTGGCTCCCAATGCTACTAACCTCTGAACCGAGGGAGATTTTCCTTTCCAGTGTATCAGTGACGCTGTTGGCCGTGGTGGATGGATTGTAACAACATGTGCGATCACAGCCTATGTAAAATCAATCTAAGTTCAGTTAGTCATGATAAATGAGTGCATGCCCTCAAAACAAACACAACAATATGAACAGTGAAAATCATAAAAGAAAATTAGTGTGGGCACATTGGGAAGAACAGAGATTCAGTGACACTTCCAGGCCCAATCCAATTTCTGAGTCCTGAAGTAAAGTTAAGGTTTAAGTACATGGATACGGTTATGCATATTTAAGCAATCCCAAGTAAAGTGTGGTCCCACCTTCCTATGAGCCTCTGCTCAGACTTAGGGGAAGGAGCTGAAGTAAGCAGGTCGAAAAGATTGATGATCGCTGGACTTTTAACTCTTAAATTATGCTGGATGCTGAGGCTGATGGCTTCTGAAGAGCTAAACACTCTTTTTTTTTTTTTTTATTTTGTGACTGAAAACCACTGACTTCTCTTTTACCATTTTACCTTTTTCTCTATTACCTGTGCTCTATTAGACTTTATAATTCTCTATGCTTTATATAATGCTAATAATGATTCTAATTTTTTCTTATTGTTCTGTGCTTAAATAAATGCTAAAAACTACTCTTTATTAACTATTATCTTTCTGTGCTTCAATAAGCACTAAAATGTAACTCTTTATTAACTCTTTATTAATGTTCTGTGCTTCAGTATGTGCTAAAACTTAACTCTTTTTGCTGTTATTTCCTTTGTAACTCTCTGCTTAGCATTTCCTAGATGGCTCCTCACACTACCAATCATTATCTGTGTTTCAGTCTCAGCTACAAGGTTATTTAACAATTCGTAAGCTCATTCTAGGAGACAGTATTGTTCTAAAGGGCTCAGATATTTGTTTTTCTCTTCTCTTATCATGAAATTCCTGAAGGATATGGGTTATTTGGTTGGTTGGTTGTGTTTTGTTTTGCTTTGTTTTGTTTGTTTGTTTGTTTGTTTGTTTTGGATCCATCATTTAACAGTCTGGTATCCTCATTAAGGGACACATGTCATTTAAAAATATCTTCAGAAAATTAACAAAAGTATTAATGCCAATAGCCCTCAGATTATCTCACAAAATAAAAAGAGAACAAATATTGCTGAATTCATATGTATGAGGCAAAAGTTCCTCTGATAACCAAACATAAAATCCCAACAAAGAAAGAGAATTACAGAGCACTTTCACTGTAAACAGACACAAGAATGCTCAATATAATACTTGCAAATGGAGTGCAAGAACACACCAAGTATATCATCCATTATGATCAAGTAGGATTCATTTCAGAGAAGCAGGGGTGGTTCAATAAATGTGATTTGATAAAAGTAATCCACCATATAAAACTGAAATTCAAAAAACAAAAACAAAAAACAAAAACAAAACAAACAAACAAAGAAACAACACATGATTCTCTCCTTCGGTGCAGAAAAAGACTTTTAACATTTCTTCATGGTAAAATTCTTAGAGAGATTAGTGAGATAAAGGACATATCTCAACATAATAAAGGCAGTTCACAACAAACCTATAGTCAACATCAATAAAAACAGAAAGAAAATTAAATTAATTTCACTAAATCCAGGAATAAGTCAAGGTTGACCATTCTCATCAAACCTATTCAACATACTCCCTAGCTAGAGCAATAGAATAACTGAAAGCAATCAAGGGAATATAGATTGGAAATGAATCATCAAAACATCTTTATTTATAGATGATATAATATACATATATTATTCTAAAAAAACTCACTGGAAAATTCCTAAAGCTTATAAAGTAGCTGAATAGAAAATTTACTCAGAAAACTCTGTCACCCTAATATATTCAAATGATAAGAGAACTGAAAAAAAAATCAAGAAAACAATACTTTTGAAATAGTCTCAAATAATGTAACCTATCAAGGACACTCAAAACCAAACAAGTTAAAAAAACTTGTATTATAAAATATTTAAGACATTGGTATAATAAATTGAATAAAATACCTTATGATAGAAAGATCTCCCAGGCTCATGGATCAGTAAGGTTAATATAGTAAAAATGGCCATCCTACTAAAAACAATCTTCAGATTCAGTACAACTCTCCCCAAAAATTCCAACAAATTCTTTATAAATTATGAATGGACAATCTTCAGTTTCATATAGAAAGATAGACAAACAACGAAAAAAAACCAAAAAATTCATGATAGCTAAAAGAATTTTGAAAAATAAAATAATTACAGAAAGATCACACTTCAAATTTCGAGATGTACTACGGAGGTATTATAATAATAAAGAACATCATGCTATTGACACAAAAACAGACATGTTTTGAATTGAAGTTCCAGACATAAATTCACATACCTATGGACACCTGATTTTTGATTACTCACCGTGAAACACACACTGGAGTAAAGATAGCTTCATCAACAAATCATGCTGGTCAAACGGGATGCCTACATGCAGAAGAATCTAAATAGATCAGTACTTATCGCTCTGTACAGCTGAGGTACAGAGGGATATAAGACTTCAATTAAAATCAGGTCACTGAACCTGGTAGAAGGGAATGTAGGTAATAGTCTTGAATCCATTGACACAGAAAAAACAAAAAATGAAAAACAAAACTAACAAACAAACAAAAAACAAATCCCTTCTGAATAGAACACTGTCAACACAGACACTAAGATCAAGAGTTAGTAAATGGGACATCATGAAACTGAAAAGCTTCTGTAGGGCAAAGGACACCATTATACTTAAAATGGGGAAGGTTTTTTTTTTTTACCAAACACATATGTAATGCAAGACCCCTACACAAAATATGTAAAGAGATTAAAAACTAGAAATAAATAAAACAAGAAATCAAGAAACAAATGGTCCAATTCAAAATGAGATATAAATCTAAACAGAACTCTCAAAAGAGGATATTCAATGATTGAGAAATACTTAAGGAAATGTTCACCATTCTTAGCCATCAGGGAGATGCAAGTCAAAACTACTTGAGATTTCATCTTACACCTGTCAGAACGGCTAAGATCAATAAAACAAGTGACAGCTCAAGCTGGTAAGGATGTGCAGTGAAATCTTGAATAGCCAAATTGGAAATCTGTGTAGCTATTCTTCAGGAAGGCATGGCCCAATCTACCTCATGATCCAACCATAACACTCTTGGGAATATACCAATATGATTGCTTCATCCTATCACAGAGACACTTGCTTGACCATGTTCATTACTGCTCTGTCCATAATAGCCATGAATTGGAAAAAAAAAAATCGAGAAATCCTTCCGCAGAAGAACAGTTAAAGAGATGTGGTGCATTAATACATTGGAGTATTACCCAGCTTTTAAAACTAAAGAGGAAACAAACGAAGTCATGAACTATGCAGGTAAATGAATGGAAAGAATGAAAGAAAGAAAGAAAGAAAGAAAGAAAGAAAGAAAGAAAGAAAGAAAGAAAGA